>OW285238.1:79010073-79355073 GCA_935421215.2 Melolontha melolontha
TTGTGGAGTGTAATGTTATTAGCATATTGCCTAAGGCAAGTGCTAGTTCGTCAGTTGTGTTAGGTGTTGTGTTTCTTTGTTTTTGTGTCCATGGGTTCGTTGTTGGGGGTGGTGCTGGTATGTATTCGGGTTTGGGTGTGGTTTTGTTTACAGGGTTGTTTGGATTGTTAGGACAGTTAAGGAAAGTGGATAAGTGAGGACCACCGCAGTTTGCACACTTTGGTGGGGTTGTTTTGGGTTTTGTACATAGGTGTGTTGAGTGTTCGTCTCCGCATTTCATGCATTTGTAGTGTATGTTACAGTTTTTTTGGTGGTGTCCAAATGTCTGACATTTGTGGCATTGTATTATGTCTGTCCGTTTGTTTAGTGGTTCGATTTTAATTGTGAGTCCGCAGCAGTCGTGTATGTTGTAAATTGATTTGTATTGTCTCGTCAGTTCTATTAGTACAAGTTTTCTGTAGTCTTCGTCAGTTTTCGGTTCGATGTGAATGCCAGGTTTCACAAGTTTGTTTTGTACTGTGTTAATGTTATGTGTTTTAAGTATTTGTCGTATATATGCCCATTTGTCTTTGTCTGTCATTATGATTGGTGCGATTTTGTGTGTTTTGCGTGTTTCGGTGTTTGTGTTTTGTGTGGTGTTTATTTTGTCACTTACCCTGGGTGTGCTGTTTGATGTTGACGGTTATGGGGTGAATTCGGTTGCTTCTTCTTCTTCCATTTTTTCCTCGGTTTTGGTTTCGAGGGCGTCGTAGGAATTTTTTGTTTCGATTGGTGGCGCTGTGTGGTCAGTGTTCTGTCTTTTTGTTGCTTTTTCGGGTGTCTGAATGCGTCGTTTTCGATTTTCGGTTCCGGTTGGCTCTTCTTCGATTTTACGGGAGGCTTTTCTTCTTCTTGTTTTTCTGTGGGGTTGCTTTTTACCTCAATTTGAATCGTCGGTTCTTCTGGGTTAACCATTAATATATGCCCTGATCTTTGTAATGCATCCTGGATATCTTCTTCGTCGGTTGATTATATTTTTTATATCTTCAAGTGTCTTGGGTGAACATTTGTCCACGTATTCGGGGTTTATAATCAGGTTGGTTTTTGTTCTCGCTTGTCCGGCCATTTCTTCCGGCTTCGCTTGACGATATTTCGTTCCCTCAACTGTGGTACTGCTCGATCAGAAGGCGCAGTGAGAATGATGACGTTGATTTCCTGTGCCGCTCGTATTATATGGTCCCGTCGTAGTGGGGACGCGTGTCTGGCTCCTCGTGATTGGTCCGTCGGTTATTCTGTCGCTTTCGACTAATGGTCGATGTTGTTATCATTACTTCGCTTGTGTGTAATCTGCCTGTTGAGCAAGGCCGACTTCCATGTGTCAGGCAAACGCTGTCCGTCGTCACGTTTGTTCATACAGTTTTGCCGTTTCCCAATTTCTATAGCTTCTCTTATAATTCTGTACGTTAACCTTGTACTGCGTGCTATAGTTTTTGTGCCGTCAAAGTCGATGGTGTGTCCTGTATGTAGCACATGCTTAGCTAGGGATGATGTTGTTTGATGAAGCTACTTCATGACAATATATATATATATATATATATATATATATATATATATATATATATATATATATATATATATATAGATATTGTCATGAAGTAGCTTCACAAAACTTGTATTAAGTATTTCAAAATGCTCAATTGTGTAAATATTTGATATATTTGAATGTCAATATTATTGACCGATGCTTTACTAGAAAAAACTAACCTAAAATCAACCAGGTACTTTAGCTTTATCATAGAGACATGAATTATTTTCTTGTCTGCAGAGTGGTCCAATATCGTTTTTAATTAAAACAGAAGTTACCTATTTTGAATGTTTTAAAGTTAGTAGTTTTATGTAATATAAATCAAAAGTAATAATTTCTAAATATGTATTTTATATTATATTTTTCACTAAACAAAGAAGTTTATGTAGCCATAATAAATAGAACTATTTCTGTGATATTTAGATAATTAAATATAATACTGTATTCTTATTTTTATGTAGGTATAACAAATGTTCTAAAGAGAAACTATGCAAGAGAATACAATCGTTGAAGGATTTTGAATATTCTAATTAACAAATAATTTTAAAAGGATTATAAGTAAGCATATTTTACTTAATAAGTATTTTTAATTCTTCTTTGATAATATTTATTATAATTTCATTAATTTACTTAGATTTATTCGTTATATTCAAATATAAGTAAAGACAGTAATAATAATATTTATTGTACGATACTAACCTCGTGTTTTAATTAACTTTGACTTTAACCTTGGTACTGCTTTGGAAGTGATTGCCAATACGTTAAGCGCGAGATATTTGGTAAACTCCAGTAATGGTTTGAGGAAGAATTCTTCCTTACGATAGCGTTAAATAGATAATCTTGAAAATGCTGCTATTATTCCTCTAATTCCTTTGAACGTAGAAGTCAATAATACTCCGGAAAATAATGCTTTGATGTGCAGCAACAGTAATCAATCGTGGATAGGAAGATGCAACATAAGAAAATATAGCCTTCTTGGTCCTTTTCTTCTCCAATTTAATTTATATTGTTCGATATATATTGTTTTCGACATATTTTTGTCCCCAGTAATGTAATTAAATGTTTATATTTGAGAATATTACTTTTAAAATAATGAATTTTGGTTATTTTTACATGTAAACGCTTTTTCAAATATTCATCAAAATTTTTTTAATTCACAGAAAAATAATCTAATAAAATTTCTCTGTATATATTTTTTCACAGAGCGAAAAATTATTATCAACAATAAAGTTGCTATGGATTTTTTAATATAATTTTGATATTAAAAAAAATAGTTAGCCATTAATGCAATTGAAATTGCATTGCAGTAAATTCGAAAAGCTTTTACTCAATTTCATTTAAAAAAATGAAATATTTATAATGTAATCAATTGTTCATTTTTTTCTAGTTTCTTTTGAATAATTTTCTTAACATTTCTTTGCACATAACAACTAAATATTGTGTAATGTCACCTGGTCCCAGAGGTAACATTGTTGCCGAGACAGTTCCATTTATACAGCAGGTCTATCAGCGTAATAAATAATATGCAGGACAGCGATTAAATAACATCTTATAATTTAAAAACGATAATAACAACGATAACAATAGTAAACACTACATTATAATTATGAGGCACTAGGCTTGTACCGACTCCAGCTCTCTGACTCTCACTGTCGAGACCTCTCAGTGTGTCGTTATATATTAGAGTGTGTTCCCTTAGCCTAGTGAGCTGGTTACAAGATAAAACAATGTGGTGTAAGATTATAACTCAACGAGGTCGTGTTGACGAAATGAATATTTTGAATACATGACCTGGTTTAGTTATCACATCTTCCACCTGGCGAAAAAGAAAAGCAAAGGGCTTCTCCGCCATTTGTCTTTTCTTGTCCGTATTAAATATATATAATTAGATTTCCTTACATACTATATGTAGGGGCTTAATATATTGTACATTAGTGAGATATATTAATTTCTTATTGTATAACTACTCTATCTCTTCTATATACTATTACCTATACACTATTCCCTATACAAGTTCTATACAACGTTGTGTGTGTAGAAGTTACACTAAAGTATTATTATTACAAACAAATTGAAATTTATTATACTTACGAGCAAATAATTTACATGTAAAAGTGTTTTAATCGGTTTTTATGTATTTCGACACACTTGTCGTCCATTTGAATATTTACATTTGGTGGCTTATCGATTTTTATGATAGTAAAAGGGCCGTTATATACTGTCTCAAGTTTGTTCCCTGATTCATTTTTTACTAAAACTTGATCTCCAACACAGTAGTGTGTGGGTCTGCGATTACTATTTAGCTTACTTTACCTTTTAATTTTTGATTTGATTAAATTGCACTTTGCCTCGTCTAGGGCTGCTTGTACCCTATATTTCATTTCCGCGATATAGTTATCGAAATTATAAAGTGGTTGTATCGCGGTGGTTATTGATGAAGGAAGAAGGTTCTGTTTCCCGAAAACCAATTCGTGTGGGGTATATTTTGTTTCTGTATGCACTGTGTTGTTGAATGCAAAGCACCAATAGGGTATCCACGTTGTCAAATAATTGAGTTTCGATTATTTGACATTTGTATTCTGTCATTTATATTTTATATCCTTGATAAAGGCATCATTGCCGAAACATGTAGGATTGTTTTAAATATATATACTTTGAAGTAAACCAGACCTTTAATCGCCGACTGATTGAATTTACTATATATATAGATAATTATTTCGTGACCTTTGTATGTTATGGTAAATTCAATTCGTTGGCGATTTAAGGTCTAGTTTTTCTTCAAAATGTATATATTTAAAACAATCCTATATGATTCGGCAAATGATGCCTTTTTAGGGAATATAAAATATATTCTTTGAAAAAGGCATCATTTGCCGAAACATTTAGGATTGTTTTAAATATATACATTTTGAAGTAAAACCAGACCTTAAATCGCCAACGAATTGAATTTACCATATATATATATATATATATATATATATATATATATATATATTGTAGTGATGCAAGTTATTCATATAGAGCTGCATCTAAAATAGGAAGAATAAGACATACAAAGTGAAAAAGGGTTATAATATAATGGTTATATAATTAATATTATTAAGTCTTAGTAGTATCGAAGTGCATATGTATTTTTATAACGAGCATTTCATTCTTAAAATTTCTATATTTATTTTCCTTTCATTATTTACTTTTATTATATCATATTCAAATTTTCAAATATTAGCGCGAAAAACATATTCAAATCCATATGCATCTTTGTATTATATCGACGCTAGTAAGACACGCCTACAAATTGACATCTCGCTATGTTTACATTTATCATGCGCAGTATGCGATTTGTATCATTCAAATCTATCTTAACCTAACTTGGTAATTTATTATATAATTTTTAAAATCAGTTAGATAATCAAAATTAATCAAATTCTTTTTATATAAAATTGTTAAAAGGGTAAATCATCGAGACTTTTGATATCTATAGATAGCGTGTTTGGTAATATTCAGACAAGTGCTATCGGGATATTGGATCCTTGAATTTTTAAAAATGAATAGACGCATCTTTTTAGACCAAGCCTTAGAAATCTTTTAAAAAAAACATAAATTTAAATTATAAATTCATCTAAAAGTTATTAAAAGTATCCAGAATATTAATTAACTCAATCGACAAGAGAGTTACTACAAGAATTTTCGGTAATAACGAACTTTCAAACAACATAGCGTCACAGACGTAGTTCCACCGAAAACGATAGAAAATCAAAAGAAAAATATTCAAGAATCCATCGCCGAACATTAACATAATAGTCTAACGTACATCTGCAACGATACCTGAAATCCTACAGCCAGAAACGAGCGCAGGGAGTAATTAGGCACCGGAGACGAAGTCCGAAGAAAATCTTCGATAGCGTCTTCGTAAACAGCCACCCACGCCGCCATCGTTTTGTACTGCACCCGAACATTTTCGGATCGCCGAGAATTTTCCCAATTCATACTTACGATCTACAAACATACATCAGGATCATTATTATAACAGGTTTTCAGATAATATTTATCTATTTTTCCAAAAATTAAATTCTTTAAACTTTTATTTAACAATATTCTCGAATTATTTACCTGATCTATCACGTCGTGTCCTGATTTTTATATTTAATTAAACAAGCTATTTAAAACTTAGATATAGCAATAAAAGGGTACTCACCATTATTGTAATAAGGTTATTCACATTTATATTCATATTATTTATTAGTCTAACACACATAACCTCTTTTCACATTAGTAACACCTTGTTGTTTATGCGTATATACAGTTTCGGTAATATCACATTTGTAATACGTTATATTTTTACAGTTTCCTTTAATTTAATAAATATCATATTTTTAATTTACATTAATCTTTTATTTGTTTATATTTGTTTGTAGGAGTTATTTTATTAAGCGTCAACATTAATATTATTCATTTATGGAAGCAACAACCTAAAATTCACGACGAGCCTGAGATCACCCACATTTAGTAAAGTTGTTTTTTTATATAGTTTATTGCTTTCCGACTAGTTGGCTATTTGAGATAAAGATAGCGCAGTCTGAGGTGAGATTTTATAAATTAAGGCGCCCAACTAATCTTTTCAAATACATAATTTTTAACTTACACTTTTATTTCATTAACATTTCATTCTCTCACCGCAGGCAGGGTGCGTCTCATATATCAATTGTCGCCGACAACGTGTGGCCTGTTGCTTCTTGTGGATAACACATCTACAAAGTTAAATATTGCAAATAATTGATACTTTCCAAATTGTTTCATATATATTATATAGACAAAAAGGTGTAGATTATTATTGTCGTTGTGTGTACATGTTTTTCCTATTACAACAGCAGATTGTTACCTTTATTTCACAACATCGCAGACTTTGGAGGATTCTAGGACATATCAAAGGTTAGTGAAAGGGAAAATATCACCTTGTGCATACGTTATTTTATTTAACTTTTGATTCACTAATAAAATTACGGTGTCTCGAGTATTATTATTCATATTTTAAACATTACTTTTCATTTTTCAACTATTTATTATTATCATACTTTTATAATAAAGGATACATATTTATATAAATTCATTAAACTTTATAAATTTAATAAATATCAAAATGGATACCCGACATAGAACCAAAGCAGTAAAGGACACTACGGAAGAAGACAGGGCCGAACAGGGAGACATTCCGGTTGCACAAACTTCCACAGCTGAAGGGGTAAGTTCACCAGATAATAGCCAGGTGATGATGAACATGTTACAAACGCTAATGACACAGATAAATGATTTAAACAACAAGATGGAATTAAATAACAAGGACTTAAAACAAGAACTAACTAATAGTAACAATGACTTAACAAATAAATTAGACACTAACAACGAGAATTTAAAAAGGGACAATATTGAATTAAAACAAGACATAACTAATCTGAGTACTGACTTATCGGCAAAATTAGAGACAAACATGAACAATATTAATCAAAAATTTGAAATAAATAATGCAAACATCGATAACAAATTAAGCGCTTTCAAAGTAGATTTAGAGGGTAAGATAGCAGAAATTTCTACAGCTCAGAAAAAGATGGAAGAAAACGAACTTAAGTACTTAATTAAACTTGATGAAACCGTTAATCTACAGAATTTACATTGGGCTAAGCAGTTAGAGACCGCAACTACTGAAATTCAAAATAATACTGAACAGAGACTTAAAACTACAACACAAGACATACAACAAAACGTAGACAAAATGATTTCTGAGAATAATAATTTGTTTAATACAAAATTGACTAATTTTAACAAAATAAATAATGATAACACAGAACAATTAAAATTAACGTTAAACCAATACAAAGATCATAATAAACAAGAAATCAATATTGTCAGACAAAATTTAGAGGCTATAACTATAACTAATAATGAAAATTATACGACTACACAGACTAACATTAAACGATTGGAAAATAAAATAAAAGGTTATGTTACATCAACTAATTATATTAATACTAATAATAGCTCTATAAAGATTGAAAATTTACATCATTTCGACGGGGATATCACACGTGTACATCCTATGACGTATCTTAGTTGTCTTCTACGTTACTTAGAGGATATACCGGAGGAGAAGCAGAGGATGGAGGTCATACGAGTAACTTTACGTTACAGTGCACAAGAGTGGTTTCAAAGAATTGAGGACCATTGCAATTCTCTTGACCAATTTGTTACACTCTTTAAGAAGAATTATTGGGACGAAACGCAACAAAATAGAGCTAAAATGCGGTTGTTGACAGGTAAATATCGATTGGGACAAGTATCACGCGAGACATACGCTTCCCGTATCTATAACCAGTGTAAACACCTGAATGACATGGAAGAATCAATGATTGCCAGGCTGCTCCTAAATCATTTCATCTACACCGATACACAGGCTATCATATGTCAAAGAGTTACGGATATGGACTCTCTCATAGACATAATGAGACGTCTAGATGATTATTCGGAGAATAACCATCAGCCACAACACATACATCGTAATCCCAACTTTCGCAATCATCCGTCACAAAATTCAAATAATCCGAACAATAACCCAAATAATTCACCACCGCAACGTTATAATAATTTCAACAATAATAATAGAAATCAAAATTTTACAAGATCATATAATAATAATAACAATTCTAACAATAATATGTACAATGATCGTGATACTAATAATTCAAACAATCCATCAAATAGACCTAATTACAACTACCAGCCATCCAGATACAACAGTAATAATTATTTCAATAATTACAATCGCACTACGGATCGACAAACAAACAATAACAATACAAACAATAATACTAATCAACAAGGAAGAGGATTTAATCATATCCGAAATCGTGGACGTGGTCACGTAAATAATATTAACAGACGTCATCGATCTGTATCGCCGATACGAACAAATATGGAAGAGGTATTAAAAAAAACGCCAATTTTATCAGAGGACCTCTACACCAACCCAACACCAGGTCCATCATCAGCACAAAATTAAAAACTCATGACTACTGTAACATACCTTTTAAATTTGAAAATATTACTTTCTATCAACATCCGGAAGAATTCATCAATGTAGAAGATGCAGGCAATCAAACTACCCAAATATATACATTACCTATTGTAAAATTAAAATTCGAAAATATCTTTTTATATTGCTTAATCGATACAGGAGCGGAAATAACTTTATTAAAGGCAGAGAAAGCTACGAATATACGGGGATACGAGAAGAACATTGTAAAAACGAAAGGGACAGATATCATTGCAGCGAACGGAAAACGCATGGGGACGGTAACAAAACAATTATCAACAGAAATATTAGTCGACAAATCAAAATACATCATACATTGCTATATTATTGATAAACTACAATACGACTGCATTATAGGTGTTGACAGTATTAAAAAACTCAAAATGATCTTAGATTTCGAAAATGGTATACTAAATATAGATGAGAATAAAGTTATATTTGAAAAACAATTATCAGAAGAAGAGTTAAAAGGTTATAACCTATATAAGAAGGAAGTGCTTACGAGTGAAATAAATAATATAATATTAAATAATGAACCGTGCAATAGAAGAGATTACGAGGGGAATAATGAAACAGATGGAAAAATAATAGAATTTAATAATACAAATATTGAAATAGAGAGAATGGTAGTTAGGCAAGGAACGAAGGATAGTCACGAGCGAGGAGATGTTGTGGAAGTTAGAATGGATAATCAAGTAGCGAGAACAATATATAATTATGATGATATAAAGAATTTTATAGAGAACTCTAAGATACCAGATACAACTGTCATACCCGACTTAATAGCAATTTTATACAATAATATTACTCTTATTAACAATGATGTAGTGTTTGCAAAAGGATACCAGCATCCGATTAAAATAGATAACGAAGACCCACTTATTAGTAAAAATTACCCCATTCCGTATCATTTTCAGCAGAAAGTATGTCAGGAACTAGAACGATACATACGAGAAACTCTGAAATATTTAAGAATACTTCTACATGACAATCATAATAGATGGGCCAAATATTTACAACAAATAGAACTCACCATTAATAACACACCCAGTACAGTTCATAACCATTGCCCCATAACAATTTTTACTGGTCAGCCACCGCAGAGACCTTGGACAGATCCAGAAGCCATCAACTTCAACGAACGACTTATAGAAGTAAGAGAGAAATTATTGACAAAGAAAATTAAATGGGAAAGAAAGAGGAATACCGTTGATAAGAAATATAAGACATATAATCTTAATGATAGGGTAATAGTGAAAAGATTGAGAGTAACTGATCTTAAAAATAAAATAATGGGAAAACTGCTAAAACCATATCAAGGACCTTATATTATTAATAGAATCTTAGGCAACAATACCTGTGAATTATTGGAAGAAGAAACCGGGTACATAAAGGGTAGATACCATATTTCGATGTTGCAGGATTATTTAACGGAACAGTAATATACAATTGAATAAATACAGTCATTAAAATTATTATTTACATTGAAAGGTATGTTATAGCTCGCAAAATACATCAATTAAATGAATACTATAACTAAACTATTTTAATATAATTACAAATAAATATACTTAAACATGAAACATTAATTTAGACTGGATAATTTAAATTTGGACAGCTTGAATAAACAAAGAGAAGTTACAAAGAAACAATAGAATCATATTGATAATTTTTAAAAAAAAAGAGGAAAAAAAGACTTTGGTATACTAATATAATGTTAAGGAAGATCATGACACAAACAAACATTTCGTCTTTACAATTTATAAAGTTTTAATATTAATGTATTAACTTATTTTTCCTTCTATTTTTTTTTAATTCAAACGACACGTAATAAGATTAGAAAAACAAGGTTGTTATCTTTCATTTCCTACATCTTATTCAGCGAAAAGAATATCCTCATTTGTACATTCCGACATCTTTTCGACGGGGACATTGTAGTGATGCAAGTTATTCATATAGAGCTGCATCTAAAATAGGAAGAATAAGACATACAAAGTGAAAAAGGGTTATAATATAATGGTTATATAATTAATATTATTAAGTCTTAGTAGTATCGAAGTGCATATGTATTTTTATAACGAGCATTTCATTCTTAAAATTTCTATATTTATTTTCCTTTCCTTATTTACTTTTATTATATCATATTCAAATTTTCAAATATTAGCGCGAAAAACATATTCAAATCCATATGCATCTTTGTATTATATCGACGCTAGTAAGACACGCCTACAAATTGACATCTCGCTATGTTTACATTTATCATGCGCAGTATGCGATTTGTATCATTCAAATCTATCTTAACCTAACTTGGTAATTTATTATATAATTTTTAAAATCAGTTAGATAATCAAAATTAATCAAATTCTTTTTATATAAAATTGTTAAAAGGGTAAATCATCGAGACTTTTGATATCAATAGATAGCGTGTTTGGTAATATTCAGACAAGTGCTATCGGGATATTGGATCCTTGAATTTTTAAAAATGAATAGACGCACCTTTTTAGACCAAGCCTTAGAAATCTTTTAAAAAAAACATAAATTTAAATTATAAATTCATCTAAAAGTTATTAAAAGTATCCAGAATATTAATTAACTCAATCGACAAGAGAATTACTACAAGAATTTTCGGTAATAACGAACTTTCAAACAACATAGCGTCACAGACGTAGTTCCACCGAAAACGATAGAAAATCAAAAGAAAAATATTCAAGAATCCATCGCCGAACATTAACATAATAGTCTAACGTACATCTGCAACGATACCTGAAATCCTACAGCCAGAAACGAGCGCAGGGAGTAATTAGGCACCGGAGACGAAGTCCGAAGAAAATCTTCGATAGCGTCTTCGTAAACAGCCACGCCACGCCATCGTTTTGTACTGCACCCGAACATTTTCGGATCGCCGAGAATCTTCCCAATTCATACTTACGATCTACAAACATACATCAGGATCATTATTATAACAGGTTTTCAGATAATATTTATCTATTTTTCCAAAAATTAAATTCTTTAAACTTTTATTTAACAATATTCTCGAATTATTTACCTGATCTATCACGTCCTGTCCTGATTTTTATATTTAATTAAACAAGCTATTTAAAACTTAGATATAGCAATAAAAGGGTACTCACCATTATTGTAATAAGGTTATTCACATTTATATTCATATTATTTATTAGTCTAACACACATAACCTCTTTTCACATTAGTAACACCTTGTTGTTTATGCGTATATACAGTTTCGGTAATATCACATTTGTAATACGTTATATTTTTACAGTTTCCTTTAATTTAATAAATATCATATTTTTAATTTACATTAATCTTTTATTTGTTTATATTTGTTTGTAGGAGTTATTTTATTAAGCGTCAACATTAATATTATTCATTTATGGAAGCAACAACCTAAAATTCACGACGAGCCTGAGATCACCCACATTTAGTAAAGTTGTTTTTTTATATAGTTTCTTGCTTTCCGACTAGTTGGCTATTTGAGATAAAGATAGCGCAGTCTGAGGTGAGATTTTATAAATTAAGGCGCCCAACTAATCTTTTCAAATACATAATTTTTATCTTACACTTTTATTTCATTAACATTTCATTCTCTCACCGCAGGCAGGGTGCGTCTCATATATCAATATATATAGTAAATTCAATCAGTCGGCGATTAAAGGTCTGGTTTACTTCAAAGTATATATATTTAAAACAACCCTACATGTTTCGGCAATGATGCCTTTATCAAGGATATATAATATAAATGACAGAATACAAATGTCAAATAATTAAGTTGCAGACAGCAATGTTTACATCCCCCCTTATTTTGCAATTACATACATACTAACTTGATATTTGTAAATATTTCATATAAAAGCCGAAAACCTCTCCAATAATTTATCAAATGTTATATTTGATGAACGGCTAAGAAATTATCTAATCACTCATATAGCTTTGGAGTAATAATTAGCATTTTCAAACATTCAAATCTGACATCTGCTCTCAAAACACTGACATCTACTTTCAATATCTCACATCTAATTTCAAAATAGGCATCCTAATCTGCTTTCTAATCTGACGTTTGCTTTCATAACTGACACCTGCTTTCAAAACAGACATCTGCTTTCAGTAACTGACATTTGCTTTCACTAACTGACATCTGCTATCAAGACTGACATGAGCTTTCAAAACTGACTTCTGCCTTCAACTTGACATCTACATTCAATAACTGACATCTGATTCATCAACACTGTTACTTTATAATGCATTTCTGAATAACTTGAACCTGGGTCTATTGTGGTCCAGTGGTAATGACGACAGCCGGCAAGCTGTAGACTTGGGTTCGAGTCCCAACATAGACATTTTTTCAATTAAAAATTTCGTATGATTTGCTTAGTAATTTGTAGACAGCAGTGTTTACATCCCCCTTACTTTGCAATTACATACATACTAACTTGATATTTGTAAATATTTCATATAAAAGCCGAAAACCTCTCCAATAATGTTATATATATATATATATATATATATATATATATATATATATATATATATACA
This sequence comes from Melolontha melolontha, assembly GCA_935421215.2. Lineage (NCBI taxonomy): Eukaryota > Metazoa > Arthropoda > Insecta > Coleoptera > Scarabaeidae > Melolontha > Melolontha melolontha. The sequence continues at coordinate 79,023,273 of OW285238.1, forward strand.
ATGTATTATCGAAGCTTATAGTTTCTATATAAGACAAAAAATAATAATTCAGATTCCCAAATACTGAGTTATTTATATCCATCGTACTCGTTAAAAAAAACACAACCTTATTGGTTGACATCCGCTACGTGTTGCGTCTACATTTTTCGACAAAAGTAATCTTTCCAGATTGTAGAACTAACGCAACAAATTAAGCGACAATTGTATGTGAGATGAGACTTGAATAATATATAATCAATTCTCCTATGTATTAAGTTCAACATTGTGCTTGTTGTTACAAAATAGAGAGAACTGGGACTATGTTTTGAAATACTCCACAGCCTAACAGCCGATGGATCTTTGAATGTTTTTCCATTATAATATAAACAAAACGTTAAATAAAATCCTAAACACAATTGCGTGAAAATCATCAAGTAAAGGCCACATCGGTTAAAAAAAAGTAATTTATAAACTTTATATTCTATAGAATGTATTTAAATGGATCAGAATTTTCAATCCTAAACATAAGTTTCAAGTTTCAACGAATTATATATGACTTTAATAAATTTAAGAACAATTAGAGAATATAAATTAATACATTGTTTATTCGATGTAGTTTGTTGAAAACAGTCGTCTTCAGTTTATCTGTGAATAGAAAGAATTGAACCAGCTATAAATTTATAAGAAATTATAAAATTCATAGTAAAATACCTCTTAGTCTAGACGTATATTTAAGAATTTTTGAACGGTATGAAGGGAATGTAAAGCTTCACCTTAGAAGGCAAGATTAATATTTAGCTGTGACTAGGGTGAGATATGAATTTCTTAACAAACTTGACGTTTCCAACATAATGCAGCCTGATTATGTCTGAAGTCTACAAATAATTTATTAAATCAAATTATGGCAATACACAGAGGACACTAATCTTCTCTGGGGATATTATTTCAGAATAATTGGAACATACATGAGTAGGTAAACCCCACCAGTTTTGTATAATACAAAGGTATTTTTAATAATATAAAATATTATTAAAAATCTGGTGTGAAGAACACAAATGCAGGTTCACTATTAATATTTTCTGTGAACGTGTCCGAATGTATACTATCCCCAGAGACGTAGATACGTATTTCACCTTTCTACAGGCTCATCGGTACGCCCCTGCTGGAGAAAGGATATTCCCAGACACATTCACAGAAAAGAACCACATCACCCTATCACCGTAATTATCCAGACCGAGCGCAGAAGTAAATTCGGCGCTGCCTGTTGTCAGACAGCCGAAGTACCTCGCATACCGTCCACATAATTAATGTGAAGTAACGGTTAAAGGTTGGCACAGCCAATCTCTCTAGAAAACTGCATTTTGTTTGTGCCTTCACTCATACTACGGCTTAACCGCATGTGTAATGTATCAGAATAATTGAAACATACATGAGTAGGTAAACCCCACCAGTTTTGTATAATACAAAGGTATTTTTAATAATATAAAATATTATTAAAAATCTGGTGTGAAGAACACAAATGCAGGTTCTCTATTAATATTTTCCGTGAACGTGTCCGAATATATCCTATCCCCAGAGACGTAGATACGTATTTCACCTTTCTACAGGCTCATCGGTACGCCCCTGCTGTTCTTCACACCAGATTTTTAATAATATTTTATATTATTAAAAATACCTTTGTATTATACAAAACTGGTGGGGTTTACCTACTCATGTATGTTTCAATTATTCTGATACATTACACATGCGGTTAAGCCGTAGTATGAGTGAAGGCACAAACAAAATGCAGTATTCTAGAGAGATTGGCTGTGCCAACCTTTGGAAGGGCGTCGTTACTTCACATTAATTATGTGGACGGTATGCGAGGTACTTCGGCTGTCTGACAACAGGCAGCGCCGAATTTACTTCTGCGCTCGGTCTGGATAATTACGGTGATAGGGCGATGTGGTTCTTTTCTGTGAATGTGTCTGGGAATATCCTTTCTCCAGCAGGGGCGTACCGATGAGGCTGTAGAAAGGTGAAATACGTATCTACGTCTCTGGGGATAGGATATATTCGGACACGTTCACAGAAAATATTAATAGTGAACCTGCATTTGTGTTCTTCACACCAGATTTTTAATAATATTTTATATTATTAAAAATACCTTGATATTATTTCACCCACCTAACACGCTTGTGTGATTCTGTGCAATGATTCTAACCTTCAAATCGAAAACTTTTAAATAAAAATTTTCCCAGACGTTTTAAAAATATTTGATAATTTTACTTGTTATTTAGAGAGCATATGCGGTGGAATCTCTTATCACCCTCAGAGAACGCGAGCTGCCTTTTTCATATGCGAAAACTGAAAAAATAATCTAATTTACTTTTAATGCTTAAGTAATTAAATAAAAATTACGTCATAGACTGTATAACACGCTATGATCTCTTCTCATGCTCGTCGGTTATATACAACTTCCTACGTGATTATTTTACTCATTAAAATTTTACCTTCCAAAAATAAAAAATGCTATAATTTTAAAAATTTTAATTAACTTGACTAAAAACGATTAAAATGTGATATTTAAGGAGTGTTCGAAGTATTACATGTTAATAGTTTATGAAGACGTCATCAACTGATTCGCGCATAAGGAGATTTTGTTAATTTTAAAATTGAAACTTCCTCTACTCTTATAAGTTCCTTACAACTGCGCGTTTTTTAAATTGACTTAAATTAAAAATGGTAACACGTCTTGTTCGTTTGAATATATGTCGAAGTGGTGTCTCTAGTATAGTTCCGCATGTGGATTTGGTTCTGAGAAGAACCTCTATCTCGACATTTCAAAGAAATCTCATTCGGCTTCATCTTGAATGTGCTGCGATCGGGTGTAAGGTGTGAGGTGTAAGAAACACATTAACAGCGTACATTCGAATATTAAGTTCACAATGGAAATCCAAGCACAGGGTCAACTACCTTCCTTAAACGTTCTACTCATCAAGAAACCCGACGGCTCATTAGGACACACAGTATATCGGAAAGAGACACGTACGAATAGATACCTCAATGCGCATTCACACCACCATCCAGCGCAACGGCATTTCGTAGTCAAAACACTGATTTCACGATCACGAAGATTAACGGATCAAGAAAACGCAAGTACAGAAATGAGCACAATACGAAATAATTTTATGGCCAAGTAATGACATCAACAGAGCTATACATAATAGAAACAAAGCCCAACAGGAAAAGGAGCAGGAAAATATCACATCAAGAGCGCTTTTACAGTACGTCAAAGGAACAACCAACAGAATTAGCAGAGTCCTGAAGAAACATGATATAAAAACAATATTCACAATGGACCGAAAAATACGTGAAGTGCTAGGTAATCCGAAAGGCAAGATACACTCAGAAAATCAAGGAGTATATGAAATTCCTTGAAAGAACTGCACACAAACATATGTCGGACAAAGTAATATGCGAATAAGCGTCAGCGCAGAAGAACATAAAGTCACAATAAGAAATCGAGCATTAACGTCATCAGTAGCACATGTAATAAATACTGGATATGCAATATATTTAGAAAATACCAAAACTTTAATGAATAATACAAATATACGAACAAGAACAATAACATGAACCCCTGAAAAGACCTGAAATCATGAACAAACGGGACGATGCACAACGTTTACCAGTTTTGATAGCAAATGTCAGATGACATTTGCTTTCAATAACTGATATCTGACATCTTCTATCAAAACTGACATCAGCTTTCAAAACTGACTTCTGCTTTCAACTTGACATCTACATTCAATAACTGACATCTGATTCATTAACACTGTTACTTTATAAAGCATTTCTAAATAGATTGAACCAAGGTCTATCGTAGCTTAAGTGGTAAAAGCCACAGTCCGGCAAACTGTTGACTCGGGTCAAGTCCCAACGTAGACAATATTTTCCAATTAAAAATTTCGTATGATTTGCTTTGTAATTTGTAGACAGCAATGCTTACATCCCCACTTACTTTGCAATTACATACATACTAATTTGATATTTGTAAATATTTCATATAAAAGCCGAGAAACTCCAATAATTTATCAATTTTTATATTTAATAAACGGCTAAGAAATTATCTAAACACTTATATATATATTATATATATATATATATATATATATATATATATAATAACTTCGTGACCTTGGTATGATATGGTAAACCTAATCAGTAGGCGATTAAAGGTCTGTATATTACTTCAAAATATATGTATTTAAAAAACTCTACATGTTTCGGCTATATACGCCTTTTTCAAGAGAATACAAAATATGAATGACAGGATATAAAATGACATAAATATATATAAATGATATAAAATTTTATATCCTGTCATTCATATTTTGTATTCTCTTGAAAAAGGCGTATACAGCCGAAACATGTAGAGTTTTTTAAATACATATATTTTGAAGTAATATACAGACCTTTAATCGCCTACTGATTAGGTTTACTATATATATATATATATATATATATAAATATAATATTTTCGTGACCTTGGTATGATAAGGTAAACTTAATAAGTCGGCGATTAAAGGTCTGGTTCATTACTTCAAAGTATATATATTTAAAACAACCCTACATGTTTCGGCAATGATGCCTTTGTGAAGGGAATAAAAAATATAAATGACAGAATATAAATGTCAAATAATTGAGTTGCTATGGTTTAAATTATTCAAAGATACATTCCAACAATAATAATAAGTCATGCCTTAGTATTCCAAAAAATAAATAGCAAGGTGTGAACGTATGTGTTGTTTGCTGCCAGCAGCTTGTGTCTCGTTCTGGGTATGAACCTGTGTGTTGGTTGCTGCTGGCAATTTTGCTGCTGGTGCTTGCTGGTGATTTTGTATTTGTGTGACCGCGTAAGTGTAGGGTTTTGTATGTTAGTGCGCTCGTGCGTGTGTTTAGTGACCGGTCGCGTAAATTTAGAGAGATCGGATAACCAGCCGTTGCGTAGGGTCGCCAACCCTTTCCCGGCAACTTCTTTACTTTTCCGAGCAGTACTTCGACGGCCCGACCCCCGCCCCAACGAGGCAAGGCGCAGACCAGCGAAGCGCACTCTGCACGGGGTTGCTCATCGCCAACCGAGGGAACACTCTTAGTGGCTATCTCAGTCGGCGACGGTCACACTCACTTTGTGCCATCTTAACGATTTCCGCAGAAGCGGGGGCAATGCACACACGTCGAACGTGTGTGTGCTGTTAACAGCAGCCTAGCCAGGTTGCCGCCCAGGTTGCCGTTCGACGTGTGTGCATTGCCCCCGCTTTTGCGGAAATCGTTAAGATGGCACAAAGTGTGACCGTCGTCGCTTACCCGAATTTAAATTAATTTTTTATAATATATCACGGTCGATAATTTCGTTTCAATTATATATATATATATATATATATATATATATATATATATATATATATATATATATATATGGTAGATTTAGATAATCAGCGATTTAAGGTGTTTTACTTTAATATGTATACAAGGTGTGTATAAATTGGCGGACCCACTACACGTGGCGACATTCTTGGTCAAATTTTGAGTTAAAAGTCCTAATCCTAAAACGATGTATCAGGCTTCCTTTGTCTTCAGAATGAATTTGACAGTAGTAATGTATTTGACTAGAACAACATTAGGCTGCCTACTTATTGTTTTACAACGTTGTCAGATGTGTTTTTCGTCAAAATAAGTTAATAAACAAATATTAAAAACAAACTTTAAAATCAAAAAGAAAACTTTAACGAAAGGATAATAACAACAATTCTTCTTTCTTCTAAATTGTAGCTCTTTCTGTCAACAAATATCGAGTAATAATGCTTTTTTCAAGACTGAAAGGCCGAACTTTAGGAACCTCGTGCAAAGATATGGAGCATGGTACAACATTTTCGTATTAGGATTTTGGACTCCGAATTTAACGAAGAACATCGTCGCGTGTAGTGGGTCCGCCAATTTATACACACCTGTATATTTATAATAATAATAATGTTTCGGAAATTACGGAATATCCTGTGTTATAACGGTCTGTTGGATCACTTTTAGATGTAGCCAGGCATTTTGGAGTATCGTACAGTTCGGTGTTCAAAACCCTGAAAGAATTCAAATATAAACCATCCAAGATATCAAACCATCAAGACCTTTTCGAGGAAGATAAAGTAACACTAACTGATTTTTGTGATATACATGTTTAATTTGTTAATAGAAAACAAAGAAAAATTGTAAATAAAATAATTTTTACTGATAAAGCAAAGAGTTCCGTAATAGATTTAAGATTAAGAGCTTGATGTACATTCTGAATGGCAATCTAAAGAATTTCCCTTTGAATGCTTAAACATGCATATCTTTAATAGTTAGAAAGCTCAGTAAGATGAAACCCATTGAGTTATTTCTTTAGCTGATAGGAAAAGGTTGGGTGTAATTTTAATAAAATAAATACTTAGGTTAATTATTTTATTTAGGAACATTATCATATTAACATTTTTCGGTTATAGTCTTGTACACGTTTGTTCTATTATTAAACGAGCTGTACTATGTGGGAGTGTCTCACTTTCTGCTGAACTCGATGTAATACAGAAGTATTTCCTAGAACAGTGTTCTAAGGGTTTCAGCTCCATTCCTGTTACCTAATGGAAAATTCAAACAAAACATGCAATTATCCTTTTTTTTAATTTACTTTCCAAAATAAAAGAGGATCTACGTCCTGATTTGAATTTGGCCTTTAGAGGTATTGCCTTTTAGTTATTATTACATCAGCTGTAATTAATTTTACTTTCTCAAATAATGTAAGTGACTTTCGATGTAGACTAATGTCTGTTTCGATTACAGGTATTTTTTCTTTATTTTCAGGATCTATTTTCTTCATAATATTAAACATTTCTTGTTCTATAAAAGAAGTAGCCCCAGTAGCGTTTTCGGTACTAGGAAAACTTTCTCTTTTAAATCCAGGATGTAAAACAGTTGCTACTCTACTAACTGATCCTCCTTCATATGAAAATAGCCTTACTTTAACAGATTCCAAAAGTTTGTTGGATAAGCCTCATTCTTTAATTCCAGTAGTGATGCTGTCAGATAATTTTACAGTCCAAAATTATTGGGATTATTAAAGAAATAGTAACATATTTATTACATACAAGAATTTCACACTACTACTTTTTAAGATAAATTTCTCCAGTTTATAAAACCACTTATTCGCACGATATTATTTGTTTTTATCGTGTTACTCAAATGTCCCCAATACCTGGGTTACGTTAGGTATTAGAACTATTATGTAATGTGATAATGTGTAAAATCTATTTGTACTTTTTTTGCACTCAACGCTTTCATATTTTCTACCTTTTTTGCTACACTAACTTTACTATCTTAGATATATTTCAACCCTAAAGAAATACTATCCATCTTCTTCGAATTTCTAAAAAATATTTAAAATTGTCTTCCCACAAGGTATACACCTGTTGGGATAATTAACTGTTTTAAATAAATTATGTTTTTTTTAATAAAATGTATTTAATTTAAGATTTAAGTATGAATTAAAGATCAGAAATATTTGACAATTGGAAAAATACGTCCAAATACGTCACTGGTGTATAACTGGTTGCCTACTACGCTAAAAAAACAATCAATACATTGGTGCATTGATTTTTCTTTTTTTAGCTCTACACATAGGAATAAGTGTATGTGAAATGATAAAAAAAGAACCCGGTATAGCATATACTGCTTAAAAAACTTGCCATTGCCCCCTGTAATTGGCGTTAAGCTTTGGCGAATGATAAGGCATGAGTTAATATTATTAAACTTGAATGTATTTTTGAATAGTATAATTTTATCCATGACAACTTCACATATATAAATATGACATTAATATACGGTCATTTATAATTCTTTGAAAAAGGCAGTAATTTCCGAAACATTATTATTATTATAAATATATACATATTAAAGTACAACACCTTAATTCGCTGATTATCTAAATCTACCATATATATATATATATATATATATATATATATATATATATATAGTAAATTCAACTCGGCGATTAAAGGTCTGATTTACCTCAAAGTATATATATTTAAAACAACCCTACATGTTTCGGCAATGATGCCTTTATCAAGGATATAAAATATAAAAATTTATTTTATATTATCACACGCACAAGCGCACCAACATACAAAACCCTACACTTACGCGCTCACACAAATACATACCCAGAAAGAGACAAAAGCTGCTAGCAGCGAACAACACATATGTTCACACTTTGCTATCTATTTTTTGGAATACTAAGGCATGACTTATTATTATTATTGGAATGTATCTTTGAATAATTTAAACCATAGCAACTCAATTATTTGACATTTATATTCTGTCATTTATATTTTTTATATCCTTGACAAAGGCATCATTGCCGAAACATGTAGGGTTGTTTTAAATATATATACTTTGAAGTATTAAACCAGACCTTTAATCGCCGACTTATTAAGTTTACTATATATATATATGTATGTATGTATTTTATTATTATTTTATTTATATTGCGTAAAAGTTTTTAAATTTCTTGTTTTTAAACAAATAATACTTTTTAGGGAGAAGAAAAATGCAGAAAAACGACTCACGAATGGACACTTGATTTTCAGAAATGTGCCCTTCAAAAGACTGTACCTACACCATGTGATAAAGAAATGAGAATGTATACCTATTCGTATAAAAATATTTTAAAAAGAGAAGATCATTTATGGTAAATATAAAAATTTTACAGAAAATAAAGAATTCTTTGGTTCATCAATCAAAAAATCAGTTTACAATGTACAACAATACATACTTCAAATTTCGCTGCCGATTCTCCTATTTTTTCACTCTCATAATTTATACAAAAAAACTAAAATTAATATACGCATAATTTTATTAGACGCGAGAGTCTGAGTTAGTTGCCTTTATGGTAAATTTGAGACGCTTCGTCATAAATTAGACAAACATTTTTAGATACAATTTTGTAGTCTTTTAAGTTACACAATGTTTTTTTTAAATAACCAAAACGAATTTCAATCAATATTGGAAGTTCTTCATTTATGTTCATGACTTCAAAATCGCAGATGCCTTTAATACTGTGATAAATCTTCTGTTCGGGTAAAACACCGTAATTGAGAATAACTATATTAATAAAGGAATAAGTAACACTTAACAAATGTATTTATATTACACATTATTACAACGATATTTATAAGACGGCGGTTACTGGACATCCCTCTCTGGACTGCTTATATATCGATCGCTGTTACTAGATTAATCCGGGTCTAGATTTTTCCGGCCGGTAACGTCATCGCTTAGGTCGTCGGCTGATGTAACGTCGCATTACGTACTTCACTTTGCCACCTCCTTAAAGAAAAAGTTTTGTCCCCAAACATCCCATCCGTTGGTTCTATTAAGCATTTCGACGACAGATGAAAGTAGCAGTCCACGCTCTTATATTGTCTAGTCGGAAGAGAATGTTCAGGCCAGTAACTCCAGACCAGAATTTTTATATCAGTATGTTAGAATGACACCTCTAGCATGCTTCTTACAATTCTAAAATCCAGATGGATCAGTCCACAATCCAATCTCGGTACCTTTAATCTCCAGATGTCTTGTTCTTGTGTTTCTTCCAAGATCATGAGACTCCAAGATCAAGATCAGCGCACAAGCTGTCAGGTTGCCATTGGTCATCAACCACGGTGGTTCGGAGAGCGTTGGCCAATTTATCTTCGATTCGGTTGCAATGTCGACAGTCTTCTCGAAAGACCACCACCATTTCGATGTTTGAGACCCCTTCTACGTTCAATGTCAAAGTCACACTGCTGAAACGTATCTCAATCCACCTAGCTGCTTGACCCTTGGGATTCTTAAATTGTAAAAGCCACATCAAAGAGGCGTGACCAGTCCGAATCACGAACTTTTGTCCATATAGATATTTGTTAAAGAGCTCAATGCACTCCTTTTCCAGAAACCACATGTTCCTCTTTGCGGAAAAGGTGACACTTCATTAGTCTTTCAAATTGCAGATTGGCATCTCGCAACCTCCGGAATTACTCTTCCAAATTATTCATGTGATCTTGAAATATTTTTCCTACCACAATCACATCATGAAGATATATGCCAGGCAGGTATATCACGACAGTCCTCTCAGTACCGTGACCATGAGTCGCTCGAACGTAGTGGAGGCGTTACATAACCGAAATGGCATGACTGTAAACTGGCAAAGCCCAAGTCTTCTGTTTCCCGTTGGGGGCTATTCCCACCTGCGTGAATTTAGGAGTCTGAGACGTGAAGTAAAAACATGACCCAGACGGATTTCAGTCATTACCAGAGACGGATTGAGTCAGAGATCGTAACCAACCCGAAAACGTTTTGGACATTTATTAATAACAAACGATCTTATTCTAGAATACCCAGGCATGCCACGAAACATGAGTCCAGACTGATGTTTCGTGGTAACGAGAAACTCACTCAACCTTTGGATATTTTTAACGCATTTGCACTTGAATTCTCTAATATTTACCAGACAAATACATTTTTGCTCGTAAAATTAATTAGCAACCATCTCTCTTTTAATATTGGTTGTATTGACGAAAATGATGTGATGTGCAGTGGCTCTAAACTGAAACCCGACATGACTTCCGTTGATGATGGTGTCCTAAGTTTTTGGTGCGCGATTGTGCGTCTGTGATGTCGTGTCCACTGTCTGTTCTGTTTAGGTTAGTGTCCCAAACATCGATGTTCCCACAGGCTTGCAAAATTAGTAAACTTGTGCCAGTGTTTAAAAAGGGTGACAAGTCAAATATCGAATTTTAGCAAAGTATTCGAATGCATATTTTAATGTAGAATATATAACAGTGTACGGTCCTTCCTATCTGTCAATCAGCATTGTTTCATTTTTGGAAGGTCATCGGTTTCAAACTTAACGGAGATCGCGCAATACCTCTCTAATGCTATTGATCAAGGTAAACAGGTCGATGTCATCTACACAGACTTTTCAAGAGCATTCGATTCTATTGATCATAATATACTTCTGGCCAAATTCGATCAAATTGGCTTTTGCCCCACACTTGCTTGACTAATGGCAGTGGTATCCTCCTTGATCCTTGTATTGGAACTACATCGCCAGTATTTATTGTATACATGACGATCCAGTTTCAGAAACATGAGGATGTCTTGTTGGATTAGATCGTTAACTTGGCTATGTTCTTTCCTGCTTAATCCTTGACGAGCTGAGTCGATTATCTTGGAAAATTTCTTAGAAACCCATGTGAATACATCCTTTTTTGTTCCTACACAATATCCCAGAATAGTACTCTTCTTTAATTTAACAGGGTAATAGTTTACTTTCTTTATATTTGTCGGTACAGTTTTCTGAATCTCAACCAGCATTTTAGCAACTACTACCCCTCGACCATCATCAGCCTTCGTTTCCACCATTATAACATTTCCTTGAAGATAATTACCTTCCATACAAACTGCGAAAAATGTCACACTTCTTGCATCCATAACAGCATTATCTGCTGTAATTGCTCATACAGGCTCATCATTTTTCTCATAAAGAATCAATTCTTCATTATTTATTTTTAAAGTGTCTTGATGTTCAATCCCAACATTATTTCTTACTCTATGTCGGCTACTAGAACGCAATGTCGGAGTGATGTTGGTTCTATAATAAAGTTGACATCTACTTCACCTGCGACATCAGCTACTTTTCCAGTTGCTGTCTTAAGTCTCCACTTGTTAGAAAATATATTTTTTTAAATTTCTGGTGATTAAATCGGGTCGCACAATGGTTTTCGTCGATCCAGTATCTAGCAGGTAGGCATATATCCTTTCTTTCATAATAACGTCCACATACCGGCCATTGGTTTGATACTGCAAAGATTCTATTTGGCTAAGTGTCCTTAGAGCTTCTTGATGCTGGATCGATGATTGCTCCACTCATCGCTCCGCTTTAGTTTTCCTGTTGCTCAGTCGATGTTTTCGTGGTAACCTTACCACATGTGCTCCATGAATTCCTAGTTTTCTTGGTTGTTGTTTCATTTGAGTTTGTGAATCCATTAGTCGTTGTTTCTAGGTCTGTACAAAAAATTCTCGTGATCTTCGCCTGCCTTGGTCAACACATCTTGAAGTCGTTGCTGGAGCGTTGCATTCCTACCGGATGTATCTCCATCACTTTCCTCCAGTTCACGTTTCATGTCAGCTACTTTTAAATCGGAAAATCTTATTTTAGTAGCTATAGCGACATTTAAAACTGTCTTTCCGCACTGTATATTTATTTAAAGAAATGTTCAATTAGCTTTCGATTGTCCACTTAGTTCGTTATTTATTAACCCTACACCTGGTACCACTGTGATAAATAAATTTGTTTTCGAGTTCGATTAATACAACACATAGTAATTAAGAATAACTATATTAATAAAAGAATAAGTAATACTTAACAAATACTAACAGTAAATAACAGTATTTATATTACACATTTATTACTATGATATTTATTTGACGACGTTTGCTGGTTAAATGTATCATCCTTTCCTTGGCTATACCCATCGCTGTTATTAGATTATCCGGGTCTAGAATATTTCGTGCCCTCGAATTATGTAAAACTCCTGAAATCTTTCAAATCTTGTATTATAGACAACTAAGGCACTATTCAAAAAGAAGTTCTGATTTCTGAAATTGGGGGTGGCCTTGTCGTTGTCGCACGCGAACGGCTTCGTGTGATTGGTCCGGATCTTAATGTGTTGTGTAGACGGTCCGGTTGATATAGCGGTGTGTCCTGTTTGCATCCAGTGTTGATATGTAGGTGAGCTAGAAGGGGTTTCCATGTATGTGGCAGGCGCTGTTAGCACGATATCTGGCACAAGAGCTTCAGCCACACGTAGAACAAATGGCATCCTATGTGAAAAATACAGATTACTTTATTCATTTGATAAAAACCTCCGACTAGTGCCAACAGATCCGTTAGTCAGTTTCGATGTGATATCTCTATTCACACAGGTACCAATCGCAGAAACCATATCCATCTTAGAAATTCATTATCAAATGCCTAAAGCCACAATCAACCTCATAGAACACTGCCTAGTGAACACATATTTTATAGTGAATTTGTATTTTACATATAACAACCAGAAATACTGACAAATAGAAGGCGCACCGATGGGAGCACCCCTCTCACCGATAATTGCCAATATTCTTATGGAAAACTTTGAAACAAAGGCGCTAAACACCTATACGGACAAATTGAAGCTGTGGCTACGCTATGTTGACTACAAGTTTATAATCTGGCCACATGCCAAGGCAACTGTTTACCGGAAACCTACACACACAGATATATATCTGAAAACCCAGCCACACCACCATCCGGCACAACTTACCTCCGTAGCAAAAACATTAGTGTTACGATCCGAAAAATTATATATGAAACTATATGGAACGTTTTTTCTCCATTAAGCGTATAGCAAAAAAGTATTATATAGATAATTATGCTGAAGAGACCATAGCTCTATGTCGAATTTTGAGCCCCCGAAATTTTCAAAATATATATTTTCCTTAATAAAGGTGTATTACTTTTAATAAAATCGTTATAAAATTCATAAAATCCTATAGAATTATAGTAAATTGCTCAGTACAGGCTTGTTGGAAAGGTGTTTCTTCCACCTTTTAGAATCACTACTAATATCTATGTTTTTTTTTTGTGAAGTTATGAGGTATTAGCACTAAAAAATAGCCTAAAAGGGATTTTATTTACGAAAACATGTTTTTACTTACACCTCATTAAAGTAAATACAACTTACAGGAATGTTTGTTGCAATCGATTTTTTATTTTGGAAATCGTTTTGGTAGAAAAAACTATCTGAAGAAATCATTATTTTGAAGGATTAAACAAAACAACACAATTTTTTAATTTTTAAGTTGATTTATTTTTAAATCTTTTTATCTATTTAAAATGTACAATCTAAACGACTAAATTTTTGTTTGTTTGCCATTCGAGGTACTTTTGTACTACTTTCTATTGTTACTGCCACAACACCTTCACGATTTGTTTCTATAGCATGTTTGGAAACATTAGCACATGTCTTTCCGTTCCTTGTATATGCATCGGTATATGTAAATCAGTTAATGGTAGTTCATCAAATTAATTTCTATTTTTTCTCTAGCTACTTTAGCTTTATCCATAATAACAAGTTTACCATGACCATCTCTGAAATTTATATCTTCGAAAAGAGCTGCTGCTAAACATGAAGCGACCGTATCTGAAACTCTAAATCTATCACACATCATAGCAAAATTCAATGCGTCGTATTTTTTAGTATAGTGTCCTCGTTTCATTGGAGTAGATACTTCTGCAACTTCTTCATTTTCAACTATATCCACATATGATTATGTGGACTGTATGTTTGTTCATCATTATCCGTTGGAATTCTTGATATTATTGTGGATACTTCTAACACGTCTGCCATATATTCAGTTATTGTGAATTTTCTATCATTATGTCGGTCCATTATGAATTTTTTTAGATATTGAATGAAACCACATGATCATTTTGTTGTCTTTAACTTACAATTACATTTACAAATACAACACAATTCATTTGTTGAACCTACGAATGCTCTAAATTCTTTAGTTTTGTTTCTATTTTTAATTTTTTATAGTATTTATCAAGCAAAACAGTAAATTATTTTAAAATACCTTTTCTAGTAAGGATTCTATATTAAATTTACTCTAGATATCGATAAATTTATCTGCTACATGGTAAGTAATAGTTTTATCCTAGAACATTTTGATTTTGAGTTTAGCACGATCAAAAAGAAATAATACTTTAAAATATCACGATTAGTCGGCAAATGAAAATCATTTACATCACTTGATAAACTAAATACAAAAATATGATAAGGCATATGTGACAATCTAGATTCAGAGTTTGCTGATGTTTTTCTTTCCATTTGTGAAGGCGCAGCAGACGAGGTAGATCCTCCATATCAATAATAATTTTAAAATTTCTAATTGTTGTTTTCCCCTTTTTTGGGCCTCTATAGAACGACAAAATATGTTTTCACGAAAAAAATAGTAGAAAAATGATTTATTAGTTAAGAATCCATTTATTTAACGTGTTAATATTTGATATCTACACTAAAATTAAAAAAAAACTTAGATTTTAATAGTGATTCTGAAAGCTGTAAGAAATAGTTCAGCAAGCCTATTCTGAGCAATCTATTATAATTCTATAGGATTTTATTGAAAATAATACACATTTATTAAGGAAAACATCTATTTTGAAAATTTCGGGGGCCCAAATCCGACTTACACCTATGATCTCTTCAGCAATTTTACTCAAAATCATCTTTAGGTTACTATATGCTTTATCGAAAAAAATTGACCCACCCTAATACATATATATATATATATATATAATTATCTGGATATATATATATATATATATATATATATATATATATATATACATAAATTGATAAATTCTTGGAGTTTCTCGGGCTTTATATGAAATATTTATAAATATAATCAAATTAGTTTGTAATTGTGAATGTAAACATAGCTGTCTACAATTACAACGCAAGTCATACGAAATTTAAAAGAAAAATTTTTGTCTACGTTGAGATATGAACCCAAATCTACGGTTTGTCGGACCGTAGACAAAATTTTTTTACTACTAATTTGATTATATTTATAAATATTTCATATAAAAGCTGAAAAACTCCAAGAATTTATCCATTTATGTATTAAATGAACAGGTAAGAAATTATCCGTTCATATATATATATATATATATATATATATATATATATATTTATATATATATATATATATATATATATATATATTTATATATATATATATATATATATATATATATATTTATATATATATATATATATATATATATATATTGAGATTAATATCTCAAGTCACATAATTAGTTATTTCAATCAGATTTTGAGATTCAAGCGGGCAAATCGAAATAAACAGTCTTTATCATTGAAATAATAATTAATCGAAATAAATCGCTAACAAAATTTTTGTCTTCGGAATATGTCTACAGGTGATATTACATGAGCTGCTTGGAAAGAGCTAAAATTAAATAATTTTTAAATTATATAATTATTTATATATTATGGCAATTAACTTAATGGTTAACAAATCACCTTATATGTTTTGGTAATATTTCTGGTTATTATCTAACATTCTTTATGGAACACGAAAAGGGAAAAATATACCTAATAATCCCTAACAAATAACTTCACAAAACCAATGAATTTTCTGCCATTTCTTAAATACTGTAAAATACTTGTCGTTCTGGGTTTGTTTAAATAAAACTATGGTAATTAAAACTATATTATATATATACAGTGTGGTCATAAAGTTTGGAACCAAGCTTATAACCGCATTATTTTACATTTTTAGGAAAAACGCTCGGACAGGTAAATTTTCTTTTTTAAAACGCCATCTTTTGACATACAATTTTTTTCTATGACGATATTGGTTTTCGAGTGATGACGTTATCAACACTTTCTTTAAATGGCAACCATATTATTTTTTTCTCGTTTTTGGTAGATCTTTATATCCACCAAATAGTGATATAAAACAATTGGTATGTTGCATCACAATTTTTTGGAAAAAATGATATAAATTTAGAAAAAAATACGAAAATTTTATTTTTGTACAAAATTAAAATAAAATTAAAATAATACATCTGAACTTAAATTTATTGTAACAATTAACATAAATGTTCAAAATGGACCCCACCAACCAACTGACACTGTCCCAGCCGAGTGTAAACACTTCGTATACTCGCCTTAATTATATCTGGGGATATTTGTGTAAGTTCTACGCGAATTCGTTCTTTTAAATCTTTTAAATTGTTCGATTTGTTAAAATACACTTTCGATTTCAAATAACCCCACAAAAAAAAGTCTAACGGAGTCAGGTCAGGAGAACGAGGTGGCCATTCTATGGCGCCTCTCCGTCCAATCCATTTATTGGGAAATATTTCGTCAAGATAGTGGCGAACCTCTACACCATAATGGGGTGGCGCCCCATCTTGTTGAAACCAAATATTTGGATGGGGTACATCACCATCCTCGTGATTTGGGAAAATAACAGCGAGCGCTGGAACCAGTTCAAATCTTAAAAATTCTAAATATTGCACAGCAGTCAAATTTCCTTCAAAAAAATATGGTCCTAAAATGCGTCGTCCAATCATTCCAACCCATACGTTAACTTTTCCTCTGCGCTGAGTATGACACCCTTGAGTCCGATGCGCATTGTTCTGCGACCAATATCTGCAATTATGGCCGTGAACAGATCCATTTAGGCAGAACGTAGCTTCATCTGAGAAGACGATGTTTTCCAAGAAATTTGGATTTTGGTCACAACGTAACATTACGTCTTCACAGAACTGCAGTCAACGATCTTCGTCATCCTCATGTAATTCCTGTACAAGTTGAACTTTGTAAGGACGATAGTGTTCTTTTTTAAATAAGTTGACGACAAATGAGTGAGCCACCTGATTGGCTAACGCAAGTTGTCTGGTGGAAACATGATGCCTTTCTTCTGCTTTTAGAAGCACATTTAATTTCACATCTTCTCCTACTTGAGGTCTACCTTGCCGTGGTCGATCTTTTACGGATCCAGTTTCGGTAAACTTTCCAACTAGTTTTGTCACCGTAGACCTGGTAATTGTAGGTCTATCAGGGTGTTCATGGTTAAACAAATCGCATGCTTCTGCGTGCGTTCTTTGTCTGTCCCCATACCCAACCATAATTAAAATTTCGATTCTTTCTCGCTCAGATAAATGTGCCATTTTTTATATTAGCGAAAATGAACAATTTTTACGCAATATTTCAAAAATTTAACGTCAAAAATAGAAGTAAATAATTCAACAATGTTGTCGCCATAGAAACAATTTCAAACTAAAATTTTTGTACATAAATTGTATAAAAGAAGCAAGAATGTCATAAAGAAAAATCTTGCAAAAAAGTGCGTGTTTTTGTTTTTGTAAATTTTTTGCATAGTAACATGAGTACATGTGCTTTTGACGATCCGGTTTGTTCAAGAAGAATATTTAAGTCCTCACACAAGACAGAAGTGTGAAAAAAACTTACTTACATATTTCAGTAAATTTTGTAAGCTTAATTAGTTTTTGAAATATTCAATTTTTGGGCCATAATTTTAATTAAGAAATGGTCTGCCACATCATGTCAATTTTTTAAATAAATTAAACCTCTTTGGCCCTTTTTTGTGAAACTATTAAATGTTAAATAAGATTTTTTAATAAGTAATTGGCCGACTGGGAAGACGAATTTCTTTTGACCTGGAGCGAATAACGCAGATTACTATTGATCGCAAAGCATTTACACTCGGCTGGGACAGTGTCAGTTGGTTGGTGGGGTCCATTTTGAAAATTTACGTTAACTGTTACAATAAATTTAAGTTCAGATGTATTTTTTAAATTTAGTTTTAATTTTGTACAAAAATAAAATTTTCGTATTTTTTTCTAAATTTATATCATATTTTCAAAAAAAATTGTGATGCAACATACCAATTGTTTTATATCAATATTTGGTGGATATAAAGATCTACCAAAAACGAGAAAAAAATAATATGGTTGCCATTTAAAGAAAGTGTTGATAACGTCATCACTCGAAAACCAATGACGTCATAGAAAAAAATTGTATAACAAAAGATGGCGTTTAAGAAAATTTACCTGTCCGAGCGTTTTTCCTAAAAAATGTAAAATAATGCGGTTATAAGCTTGGTTCCAAACTTTATGACCACACTGTATATACAAGCTCCGGCAACGAAGCGGGGACGGAAGATTAGACGTGTATTTGAAAGTTAGTCAAATATTTAGTCAGCGGATATCCTTCCGTACCATCAAGCGCACGTTCTAAAATATTTTGTTTTATACAGGCTGTTCCAGAGGGAAATGCCAGACTAAAGTTGTATTTTATTTATTATATTAATAGATAAAATGATCCGCACTTGAAAGCTGGTTACATCGATATAATGTTGTATGGGTCTAAAGTTGATAGTTTCTGTGTAAATAATTAGTTTACTTGATAAATTGATACATTTCAGTAGGCTATTCTGCATAAGGAAAATCAAAAGATCCGAAACCAATAGAATAGAATATTTTCTACTAGTATGCACTTTCGTTGCTACTTGAAATAAATTCTGCAACTGCTCGCGTTATACAGGCTGTTCACAATTTCGCAAAATCGAAGAAATCTCGTAATTTTTAAATAGAACAGCCTGTATATTTTTAGCTCATTGAAAAGCCCTTTTACTACACTTTCTATTGATACCTCATTTGATGCACCTAGGATGGATCATTTGCTAATTATTTCATTTTAGAGTTGAATTAATGAAAAATGCTTGTATTTTTAGTAGCTAATTTGCGCTTTTAAACCTTCTGTAAGATCGGATATTCAACAAATTATCCATAAATGGTTTATAACAAGAAGAAACCCCATTAAGTACGAGAAACAGTTGATTTTCACTCAGCGGTGAAAGCAAACATTAAATTAATATAAAGTAATATAGCATTTTCAACAGATTCACTGCTGATCAAGATATCTGGTGTCAGTTTTAAGCTTGTATACTTAATAACCAAGTTGTCAAAAATTTCGTTCATCTTACACAGTATTTAGTTCAATCTTTAAAAGAAATTGCTATAATGACTAATTTTAGTATTCAAGAAATGGTGAATATGATATTTATTCTTGGGGAGTATACAAGAAATTGTCTCCTATCAAGTAGAGTATATGCAGTGAGATTTCCAAACCTTGAAAGAAAGCCAAGACCGGAAGCATTTGAAAGGTTATTAGAGAGATTTACAGAAACTGGTAGTGTAACCTACAAGAAGAGAGAAATAAATAAGCCGGTAATCAATGAAAAAAGCGAATTGGCCGTATTATTAACAATACAGGAAAATCCACATATAAGTATAGACGGTATTTCAAAGGTAACAGCTATTGAGAGCGTACGAAGAATTTTAAGAAGTCATAAGTATCATCCGTACCATATGGAATTAAATCAGGAATTGCATGGTGATGATTTCATTAAAAGAACAGACTTTTGTGGTTGGTTGTTAAATAAAATGCGAGAAATGCCAAATATTTTAACAAAGATTTTGTTTAGCGATAAGGCTACTTTAAAAAGTAATGGGCGGTAAATAAACATAACATGCATTATCATGCAACAGAAAACCCGCATTGGATACGTCATGTAGACAATCAGAATAGATGGTCTCTTAACGTCTGGGGAGGTATACCTGGTCCATATATCATTGGGCCGTACTTCTTCGATGGAACAGTTACAGGCGATACGTATTTGGCATATTTGCAGAACGAACTGCCTAATTTACTTGAGTATGTGGATGCTGACACCCGACAAATTTTCCGGTTGCAACACGATGGTGCACCTGCTCATTACAGCCTTAACGTTAGGGAGTTTCTAGGGCGATGGAAGGAAGACAAATGGATAGGACGAGGTGGTCCAATCGCTTGGCCTCCACAAAGTCCAGATCTTACTGTCTTGGACTTCTACTTTTGGGGATATGTCAAGGCTCTAGTTTATGTGGAAGTTTCTACAACAAGGGAAAATATGATGGAACGCATAAGAGATGCATTTAGAAATGTTCACCAAGAAACATTACAGCATGTTCAACAGAATTTCACCAGGCGGCTTCATTTATGTAATGAGAGACATGGAAGGACATTTGAAAGTTTTCTTTGATTTATTTGCATTTACTATTTACTATTTACATTTACTTTATTTTTATTTACTGTGCTAATACTTTTGTTAATTAAATTTGATGTTGTGGTTAATAATTAGTATTTATTTAAAATAGTGCAAACTTTTAATACTACTCGTACTTGATTCTTTCCTACATGATTTCGATTTATGTTAAGCTAATTAGGTATGTATTGTTTCATATTAGGTATTCGTAAAATAGTTGGTTTTACAAAATTCTTTAAAATACAAATTAATTTGTGCAAATTTTTTATTAAACTGACATCAGATAACTTGATCAGCAGTGAATCTATTGAAAATGCTATATTACTTTATATTAATTTAATGTTTGCTTTCACCGCTGAGTGAAAATCAACTGTTTGTCGTACTTAATGGGGTTTCTTCTTGTTATAGACCATTTATGGATAATTTGTTGAATATCCGATCTTACAGAAGGTTTAAAAGCGCAAATTAGCTACTAAAAATACAAGCATTTTTCATTAATTCAATTCTAAAAAGAAATAATTAGCAAATGATCAATAGAATCATAGAAAGCGTAGTAAAAGGGCTTTTGAATGAGCTAAAAATATACAGAGTGTTCCATTTAAAAATTACGAGATTTCTTCGATTTTGCGAAATTGTGAACACCCTGTATAACGCGAGCAGTTGCAGAATTTATTTCAAGTAGCAACGAAAGTGCATACTAGTAGAAAATATTCTATTCTATTGGTTTCGAATCTTTTAATTTTCCTTATGCAGAATAGCCTATTGAAATGTATCAATTTATCAAGTAAAATAATAATTTGCACAGAAACTATCAACTTTAGACCCATATAACATTATATCAATGTAACCAGCTTTCAGGCGCGGATCTTTTTATCTATTAATATACAGGGTGTTCCATTAAAAAAAATACAACTTTAGTCTGGCATTTCCATCTGGAACAGCCTGTATAAAACAAAATATTTTTAAAACGTGCGCTTGATGGTACGGAAGGATATCCGATGACTAAATATTTGACTAACTTTCAAATACGCGTGTAATCTTCCGTCCCCGCTTCCTTGCCCGACCCTGTATATATATATATATATAATTGAAAAGAATATAATTATATATATATATATATATATATATATATATATATATATAATTTAAACGAAATTATCGACCGTAATATATTGAATAAAATAAATTAAAAGCTGGCAAGCGGTCTGTCAATTAAAAACTCATTTATTAATTATCCCTATGTTTCGCAACAACTTTTTTGCTTCTTCCGAAAATACTACAAGATTAATGAGAAATAACATTAAATAAATAGGACTATAAAGCAGTAGTAGTAAAATACTTACAAAATGTAGAGTTCAAAAAAATAATAAAAGTGACGTACAAGGACAATAACACTGATTAGATTTAAAACATTAAAGCAACTATAGATACAAGCCTTTAAAATCTTTAAAAAACATGTATATGTAAAAGTTAAAACTTGAAAAATAAACAATATAAAACAAAACATAGCAAAAAAGTAAAGTCACAAGAATATCAAAAAATAATGAATTATAAATTTAACAATATAAGCACCAAATAACAAAACAATTTTTAGATGGTCAACTAACCGTCAAACCGAGTATATTAAAATAAATTGTACTTAGTCCGTTAGTATCAGGTCTATAATTCACGTTATTTGTGTCTCTGTTAATGCGGACCATTTATCAAATTGTTCTTTTTTAAGGTTATTTTCAACGTCTAAGATCTTAACGTCAACAAAATTAAGTGTATGGTCACGATCAAGTGCATGGTCCACCAATGCACAAGATCTCTTTCCAATACGGACATCACTTTTATGCTGTGTGATGCGGTGTTTTAGCCATTGTGATGTCTGACCTATATAAACGCCACAACAATCCGAACATGCTATCCTGTAGACAACATGACTATTTAAAAAGAAAGGTGTTATGTCTTTAATCTTACTATACAACTTCTTCAAAGTATAGGTGTTGTATTTAGCTATTTTAATGTTATTAAATCGTTTGAAATGTGATACAATTGTATGAGTAATACCACCAATGTATGGGATATTTTTGTAAAGCACACTGTCTGCAGGAACGTCCTCAGTAGGGCCATCATAAAAGTTTGAGCTATATATATCAATTTATTAAGTATTTACTTAGGATAGCCGTTAATCACTTTTATATTTAACAACACATATTTTTCGTTTAATGGGAAATACAGTCAAATATTTAGAACTCCTATGGGTTCGCCCATCAGCCCCATTTTCGCTCAGATAGTTATGGATCAGTTGCTGGAGAGCGTGATGGCTAAGCTACCATTTCCATTCCCGTTCTTGTACAAGTATGTTGAGAACATTGTTTGCTATGTGCCACAAGAAAAAATAGATCTAATATTAAAAATTTTTAACAGCTACAACAATCATTTACAATTTACTGTGGAAAAAGAAAATAACAACAGCGTGCCCTTCTTGGACGTTGTAGTAATTCGTGACGATAATAATTGTATCATTTTGAATTGGTATAGAAAACCAACTTCATCTGATCGGTTCATTAATTATCACTCTCATCATCTTCTCAATCAGAAGTATAACACCGTTATAGCTATGAGAAACCGAATAGCACATATATGCCATGAAACCTTTCTCAATGACAATCTTAAAGAACTTTTCAACATCTTCGTCAACAATGGCTATCCTAAGCACATACTTAATAAATTGATATATAGCTCAAACTTTTATGATGGCCCTACTGAGGATGTTCTTGCAGACAGTGTGATTTACAAAAAAATCCCATACATTGGTGGTTTTACTTATACAATTGTATCACATTTCAAACAATTTAATAACATTAAAATAGCTAAATACTAAATACTAAATACAACACCTATACTTTGAAGAAGTTGTATAGTAAGATTAAAGACGGATTCTTGTGGCGTTTATATAGGTCAGACATCACAATGGCTAAAACACCGCATCACACGGCATAAAAGTGATGTCCGTATTGGAAAGAGATCTTGTGCATTGGTGGACCATGCACTTGATCATGACCATACACTCAATTTTGTTGACGTTAAGATCTTAGACGTTGAAAATAACCTTAAAAAAGAATTTAGAAATGGTGCAGATTAACAGAGACACAAATAACGTGAATTATAGATCTGATACTAACGGACTAAGTATAATTTATTTTAGTATACTCGGTTTGACGGTGAGTTGACCATCTAAAAATTTATTTGTTATTTGGTCCTTATATCGTTAAATTTATAATGCATTATTTTTTGATATTCTTGTGACTTTAGCTTTTTGCTATATGTTTTGATTTATATTTTTTTATTTTTCATGTTTTAACTATTACATATACAATATACATGTTCTTTAAAGATTTTAAAGGCTTGTGTCTATAGTTGCTTTAATGTTTTAGATCTAATCAATTTTATTATCCTTGTACGTCACTTTTATTATTTTTTTGAACTCTACATTTTGTAAGTATTTTATTACTGCTTTATAGACTTATTTATTTAATGTTATTTCTAATTAATCTTGTAGTATCTCTGGAAAAAGCAACAAAGTTGTTGCGAAATATAGGGATAATTAATAAATGAGTTTTTAATTTACAGACCGCTTGCCCGCTTTTAATTTATTTTATATATATATATATATATATATATATATATATATATATATATATATATATATATAAAACACTATATTAATAAAAGAACACACTAAATAACACTTAAATCTATTACAATCATGACAATATTTATATTTATTTATTCACAATATTTATTTATAACTACGACGTTAACATGGCGGTCGGTTGCTGGTCGAATGAATGTTCTAATCCCTTTTTCGGTGGCTTATGTATAGGCCGCCACATATTCGAGAACCTTCTGGCTTTTCATTTTATTCCTGACTCGCATCACAATAAATTTTCACTATATATAATTTTTATTACAGCAGACATGTAAAAAATTTTACATATCTGTAACTGTACACATGGACAATACACCTCGTATTTTCAGCATTTACTTCTGCTTAATACATATGTTTCTGCCATCTGGGCGTCATCAGTCAAGCTAGTGAAGCAATGTAATACAAATGAAACAAATCTTTATGAATAGATTTGTATCTGTATATACATTTCATTGAAATCGCCTACAAGATAAAGCAAATTTCATCCTATAAGGTGGCACTCATTTCATAAGTGACATCTGACGGACGAAAGAGACTTTTCCGAAAAAGGCGACCTTTCGCTTGAATAGCTAAGCTATTACATAAGCGAAACAATACGTATAGGTGTAGTCCATTAACACGAGCCAGATGGCGGTAGATATACAAAAAGTTTGTGTTTACGTACGACAATACGTTATGCACGTATAAAGCATTTGTTACAAATGCTTTATAACAAATTTGTAACAAATGCTTTATACGTGCATAACGTATTGTCTTACATAAACACAACCTTTTTGTATATCATTTTTATTGTTCATTATATACGAAACCCATTATTTACTGACAAATTTCTACAAATTATCAAAAATCTTGACAATTTGGTTTATAAATGACAATCCATTATAAATTGGATTAAAACAAGAATTTACGTAATCAAGTGTAATTCAAGGGAACAAGTATATAATTAATATAATGTAGGTGTTCACATGCGTATATGTAGATATGAGTGAAAAAGAATGTGGTTAAAAATAGTACGTAATAAATATTATAGACTGTAAGAGGAAATGTTTTTTAATGTTTTCAAAAAATATTATTAATGTAAAAATATAATAATAGTAAATACATACTTAATTTTTATAGTTTTTCAATTTTCAGCCCATATATTATACAATCCATACCAAATACGAATCTTATTTTATTAGTTTACGAAACTAACTGCGATGCTGGTGATTTACGAGAAGAACTCAAAGAAACCTATCCAAAGGAGAAGAAATATGGAGAGACGGGAAAATTACATTTACCGTGTTTCATAGAGTCTAATAATAAATATTTCAAGAGACCATACATTAAGTGCATTACTCCCGACGAAAAGGAAAAGACTCTAAACGCTGGTAGTGATAAGAGTTGCTATTGCGGAGGAAACCAGAAACCAATTAGAGAAGAATTGTAAATTATAATTATATGTTAGCGTTTGTATAGTTTAATATATTTTTATCGATTTTCTTCAAAATAAAAAAAAATATAATAAATGGTGTCATTTTCCTAAATTTATATCTATTTAGTAAATTACAAGAATCGCTGCTGAATTATACCCAAAAATTAATTTGTTAACCTAATCATCGATAACAAAAGTACATGTTATCATATTTAAAATGGTTTGACTATTCTAAGGAAACAATAAATAAGTGAAATAATACAATATATATTTCTTAAAGCACTTTTATGATATAAAAAATATTACAGTTTTAAAATCTAAATAAATTTTAATACAAATTTAATTTTAAATAATATAGAAGTATTTTTATGAATGACGAAGAAAACATTCAATATACATAAACCTACAGTATGTATACAAGAGAAAAATGTTTTACCTAGTAAACTCCTTATCGATTAGTGACTTACGGGCTATAAGCTTTTCTACATCGTCAAATAGTCTGCTCGATTTTTATATTCATCAATGTGGTTCCTCCATAGGTACACTAATTAATTTAGAGACCAATAAAATTATTAGCTCTTCTCCTAGATGGAATATTGCAAGAGTATATCTATATCCCTTTTTGCGTATTCCAATTATTCTTGAAAAATTATTAAGTACAACAAACCTAATTAGGCATAAGCAACAAATAAAAAGAGCTATGAAGAAGGACACAGAAAAGATTCTAAGAGAAATAACAAACAGTAAAAAAATAAATGGTTTCAAGAAAGCAATAAATTATTAGAATATAGAAATAAAACAAGACTTACACTTTTAGAAAAACGCAACCAAGAAAATATGAAATAATAAGAACAAGCATCAAATACGAGTTTAAAAAAATAACAATTATAAAGAGCAAAAGTTAAAAAAATAAAGGAGTCATTTAAGGCCAAGGAAATTAAAAACTTCTATCTATCTTCTCTCTAAAATATATTACAAAACTCAAAATATTGTTATTTAAGAGATAAAGAAAGAAGATTAAACAGATTTGGGAGAATATTTTTAGAAAACATGGAAGGAGCAAGAACCGGAAGAGCAATAAGACAATATGGAAATACCAACAAAAGAGGAAGTAACCAAATGCATTAAAGAATTTAAGAACAATTGTAATGCTGGAGGAAACAATGTACGAGCAGAAATTTTAAAACATGGCGATAAAGCACTAATTTCAAGGATCATGGAAATGAAGTATCAACTTGGGAAACCGAAGAAAAACCGGAAAAATGGAACCAAGCCTTAATTGTGCCATTACATAAAAATAAGCCAGAAAAGAGTGTAATAAGTATAGAGGAATATCACTCTTACACCGTAGATAGACAATAGACGAAATAGTTATCATGGAACAACTTGTACAGAACACATACCAACAGAATGTTGTATTCGTTGATTATAAACTAGAGTATGATTCAATTAGAAAGAGGAAACTGTATGTTGCAATGAAAAAGTTGGAAACACCAAACAAATTGAGTAAATTAGTGGAGATGACTTCCAGAAACAAAAAATAAGATAATATTAGAAAAAAAGGGATTAAGACAAGGAGATCTTTTATCCACAGCTCTTGAACTTGGTGCGAAAGGTAATTTGGAGAGAAAATGGCATAAAAATAGGGGGCTTAATATATGGGAACAAGCATGAATACTTTGCCTACGCCGATGATATTGTATTAATGGTTAGATCAAAAAGTAAGTAGCTTAAAGGTAATGAATACTTTTAAACTACAAGAAGGAAAAGGAAGAGAATACGGATTAATAACAACTGGTCAACACGGTTTGGTTTTTTTATACACCAATACATGTAGTTTATGTCTTTTGTCACGCCGTTTATGAATCTGATTTAAAATTTGGTCCATCACGTCAGGATTTTTAAATATCTCCTTAAATCGTTTTTTCAAAGAACGCATTAAATTTTAGAGTTACTTTTATATAAGAAAGATACTACTAAAAATATTATTCAGTCGAACATTGAGTGTACATGTCTGCACATGTCTTTAACCCAATACCAGCCATTGCCCCATTTATGGGACGTGACTTTGAATCAACATAACAATACTAAAACAACAGAAATCTGTATTGTAATTTGGGCTGTAGTTTGGGTCTTATACGCGTAATCGACTTTTATCGCCAGATGGCGATAAAATACAACAAGTAAGGTTAAAAAGTGGTTAGAAGTTTTACGCTTTCAAGCTCACGTGTATCGGAAGAAATACAAGTACATAACAACTGTAAATGCAATCAAAACAATATAATTGCTCTTCATCAATAGTCTTCTCGAGTTACAATATGTGATTCAACTGAAATTTGATATACAAAAAGGTTTTAAGTATATCTATACGTTTATGCACGTATAACGCTTTTGTTACAATTGAAACAGACATGTAAATTACATATCTGTAACTGTACACATGGAGAATACACCTCGTATTTTCAGCATTTACTTCTGCTTAAGACACGTGTTTCTGCCATTACTATTAGATGTCATCAGTTAAGCTAGTGAAGCAATGTAATACAAATGATACAAATCTTTATGAATAGATTTGTATCTGTATATAACATTAAGCCGAAATCGCCTACAAGATAAAGCAAATTTAATCCTGTAAGGTGGCACTTATTTAATAAGTGACATCTGACGGACGAAAGAGACTTTCTAGTTTTCATTGGCGTTCTATTGTTCAGTGGCTATCACAAGTTGCCTCAGGAGGACATGTATTGGCAACAATCTCCTGATGCTGGTGTACCTTTAGTATATAACGCACTGCCGAGAAGACGATTCAAAGAAATAAAGAAATATATTCATTTAGCTAATAACACGCTTTTAGATAGAGGATAAAATGTACAAACTACGACCGTATTTTGAGATGCTCAAGCAAAACTTTTTGAAATTCGGTGTGTTTCAATCCCAATTATCTATAGATGAAATGATGGTGCGGTATTACGGGCGACATTCCGCAAAAATGTATATGCGCGGAAAGCCAGTAAAATTTGGCTATAAACTCTGGTGCTTGTGTAGTTCGAATGGTTATTTATACAATTTTGAGACATATTGTGGCAAAAGCGAAAACGTGGAAGGACCGTTGGGTGTTCGGAGAATTACAAATCTTATCTCTTCAATACCAGCCGAAGAGTATGAAAAACACGAATTATTTTTTGATAATTTTTTCACAAGTCATGAAATAATGTGCAATCTAAGAGCACTGAAAATGCAAGCAACGGGAACAATTCGAGAAAACCGTACTCAAAAATGCCCATTGATTTCAAACAAAACAATGGAAAAAGGGAAGGAACGAGGTTATTTCGATTATAAATTCGACCGATCAAATAAAGTGCTTATTCTAAAATCGAATGACAATAGAGCCGTTTCAATTGCCACTAATTTTAGTTGCGTTCAACCTTTAGGGCAAACCAAACGTTATTCCCGTAAGGACAGAAAGCAAATTCAAATTCCAATACCGAAGGTCATACAGGAATATAACTCGCACATGGGTGGAGTGGATATGTTAGATAAACAAGTTTCACTTTATAGGATTAGAATTCGTTCCAAAAAATGGTGGTGGCCTTTATTCACCCAACTTTTAGATATAAGCATTGTAAACACTTGGAGACTCTATCAAGTAACAAATCCTGAAGACAAGATATCGCTTCTAGACGTACGTAGAAGAATAGTGTTGGCTTATATTTCCAAAACAACTTCTTCTACCCCAAAAAGGACGGGGCCACAAACATCTAAATTGCTAGGTGGAAGAGTGAGCTGTGACGTAAGATTTGACGGTAAAAGTCATTTGATAACGCCAATTACGACACAACGCATGTGCGCCTTCGGTAGTAAAAAAACAATGAGACTTTGTGGCAAATGCGATGTACCTCTACATGATAGATGTTTTGCTTCATTCCATACAAAATAAATGTATTATTTTCAATATTACTGCAATATTACACTATTATTTTTCAATCAATTAAACTTTTTGTATTATTTATTATGAGCTCTACTGTTTCCTAAATGCCTCATTTCCAGCCAATGTCCCAAAAATGGGACAGGCTATATTTTTGTAAGTGTGAATATTTTTTCGAAAAAAAAAACATCACAATATCTTAATTTGTAAGCATTTAGTTGGTATTGGATGAAAAAAATTGAAAATTTGCACCAATAGAAATATGGCTAGTAATGGGTTAAATACACTTTAAAAAAATATGTTACAGCTACAACATATAAACTTCGTAATACTAATAAACATCTATTTTCAAAACTAAAACCTAAAATAGAAAAAAAATTGAGAAACACATGTCATCTATAAAATACCATGTCGCAATTGCGTTAGTTACTACATAGGCCAAACTAAACAATATTTATACAAAATAATACAAGCCCACAAATACTATAAAACAGACAAAACTGCTTTATTTACACACAAACTGCAACGCAATCAGCATTTCGATTTTGAAATCAAACTTGATAAAGAACAATACACAATGAAAAGGGAAATTAAAGAAATGATTAGTATTAAACAGGAAAAAAATTCAATTAATAACAGAAGTGATATAAAAAATTTAGGCAACATATACTATAACCTAATTATGTAACGATCTGCAACTTACCATCATAATATATGTTGTTGTTATATATATATATCTTATGTTATTGAAATATCTTTATATTTGCTTACCATGCTGACAGTTCCGTGTTTTGATCCCTGACTGGCTGTCCGAGTAGGTTTTCGTGGTTTTCCTTCTCGTTTAAGGCGAGTGCCGACAGCTTAACATCTTAAGTCGCTCCACGGGCGCATACATAATAATAACTCATGTCTTGCTTTTCCCTGTTTTTTGTTGTCTATCTATTTTAGAATACTAAGGCATGATTTATTATTATTAAACTGGAATGTATCTTTGAATAATTTTATCCATGGCAACCACAAATGTATAAGTATGACATTAATATACTGTCATTTATATTTTATATTCCTTGAAAAAGGCATCATTGCCGAAACATGTAGGATTTTTTTAAATATATACATTTTGAAGTAAAACTAGACCTTAAATCGCCAATACTATATGTATATTTGTCCATAGCAACTCAATTATATGACATTTGTATACTGTCATTTATATTTTATATCCTTGATAAAGGCATCATTGCCGAAATATGCAGGGTTGTTTTAAATATATATACTTTAAAGTAAAGCCAGACCTTAAATCGCCAACTGACTGATCATACCAAGGTCACGAAAATATTATATGTATATATATATATATATATATATATATAGTAAACCTAATCAGTAGGCGATTAAAGGTCTGTATATTACTTCAAAATATATGTATTTAAAAAACTCTACATGTTTCGGCAGTACGCCTTTATCAAGAGAATACAAAATATAAATGACAGGATATAAATGTCAAGTAATTAAGTTGCTATGGTTTAAATTATTCAAAGATACATTCTAGTAATAATAATAAATCATGCCTTAGTATTCCAAAAAATATATAGCAAGGTGTGAACATATGTGTTGTTCGCTGCTAGCAATTTGTATCTCTTTCTGGGTATGAACTTGTGTGTTGGTTGCTGCTGGCAGCTTGCGTCTCTCTATGGGTGTGTGGTTTTGTGTGAGAGCGTAAGTGTAGGGTTTTGTATGTCGGTGCGTTCGTGCGTGTGTTTAGTGACCGGTCGCGTGAATTCAGAGAGGTCGGATAAGCAGCCGTGGCGTAGGGCCGCCAACCCTTTTCCGGCACCGTGTTAGCGCCGCGTAGCATGGTTCCTCACTCTTGCTGGAAAGGCGGAAGGGCACCGGACTGCCCAACGGGCAGACCCCCTTAGAGTTTTGTAGCGCATATGCTAGGCTACAACCCAGTAGAGGACCACATCAGCAAAAAACAGAAAACAGGGAAAGGCAGGGAAAAGCAAGACATGAGTTATTATTACGTATGCGCCCGTGGAGCGATTTAAGATGCAAAGTATATATATATATATATATATATATATATATATATATATAATATATATTGTTACATGCGTATTTTTCTTATGAGTTGTTACATGCGCATTTTTTTTATGAGTTGATACATGCGTATTTTTCTTATGGGTTGTTACATGCGTATTTTCTTTATATATCATATTTTTCGTCATAAAATTCCTTTGTCTGTAGTTCAATATATTTTGCACATATATTTAAGTTCCAATTTCTTATAAACTTGTTGAATGTTTTTTATACCTACCAAATTTTCAATGCACACCTTGCGATACGTAGAAAAACTGTTTTTTTTTTTTCGAAACTGATTTGCAATTATTGATGTACGATCCAGGAAATTGTAAAAGTTATTTGATTTTGAAATTTTGCATAATTTTACGAACTTAATTTTTATAGTATTAGAGCTGCCTGTAATAAGTTTGTACAGTGGTTTCTGGGATCCTAGTAGAAGCTATAATTTGTATTTCTTTTTGTGAATTAAATATATTTATTTTAACGTAATACAAATTCTAATTTTTATATTCTTGATTGCGCACTATTTTATTTTGTTATGCTGACAACTATTTCACTTCTTTACATTTTGGTGCATAGATCATTTTTTTTATTTAGATACCTTACGATTTAATTTTATTTCGAATTCATATACCGTGTGTTGCATATACAGTGCGTTGCATATACATTATTTACTTTCGGGATAATTATCATGTTTGTGAATTATTACGTCGAACATTAATTTCTTGTAATATACGAGTTAACTGTTTTCCGGCTTTTTCTTACCCTTTTGTTATTTTAGCGAAGTTGAACTTTACCTTTCAGGTTGCGTGTATCCTGTGGAACATATCGCCGTTTGGATTTTCGTTTTTTTAAATATTTTTCGTAGTTTGTGTGCGCATGCGCCTAAGATCGCGGCATCCCTTTTCTCAGTTTTCAGACTGAGCTTCTGTAAGAAAAACTGAGTGGCGTTACCTTCTATCTTTTATTTTAGTCACCCACACCCGTCTCCACTGACTAAGGGCACACATAATAAATAGAAGCTGCGATTCATTGTACGATACAACTGCGGGTATTGTTTCGAATTTTGTCCATCGTCAGATGCCTTTGTTGCGCCTGCATCACGCGTAGGTAGCAATATATATATATATATATATTGATATAAGCGCAGATGATTCAACAGATACAATAATAATAGTTTGATAATAAAAGATAATAGTTAATTGTATAGTATAAGAATAATACTTGAATTGGGCGCCTTTATTGAATTCACAATGTAGATCATCCGCGACTTACATGTATTATCTCTGGTTACGGCTAGGTGTCGGTGAGCGTGAATATCTATAGCAAAGTTGACCGTCTACAGGCTCCTCGTCGATATGTTTCCCCTAAGTGTATGGTAGTGAAATGTAAAACAAAATAACTTAGTTTTCATCAGCTAAACATAGATAAATAAAAGATTTGATAATTTGATAATTAAATAAATGTATATAAAAGTTTATTATAAATAAGTTTTCTGTACACAATAACATGTAACGTACCTAACGACAAATAATAGGATATAATAGCGTACACGTGTGAATCAAGAAGTTAAATAGAGTTATGTTTTAATTAGTTAATTGACGAAGGAGATACTTGTTGAAACTTCATTATAACGCGAAGAAATAAGTAATTAAACTTCTAGTTTCAAAAATTATTTTATTGTAAATACCACTACAATATTGTTTCGCTTTACAATGGCCTTCAGTATTTCATCCACCTGATGAAGCCATTGTATGCCGAAACAATATTGTTATAAAAGAATTTTTGAAACTAGAAGTTTAATTACTTATTTCTTAGCGTTATGTTTTAATGGT
This sequence comes from Melolontha melolontha, assembly GCA_935421215.2. NCBI lineage: Eukaryota > Metazoa > Arthropoda > Insecta > Coleoptera > Scarabaeidae > Melolontha > Melolontha melolontha. Next base: position 79,057,001 of record OW285238.1, read on the forward strand.
TATAATGTTATCAAGTGAGTTACGTTATGAATTAAATAATAACTATATCTAGGTAAGTACTACAGTTTTTTATCCAATCAAATTTCTTTCACAATAATCAATAATATTGAAATGTAATTTTCAAGTAAGATTATGAGGATTTCTTCGGTTTAAAGAAAAATATTTTAAATGTAAATTGTTTTCAAAGAGTCTTTATTCGAAATAATTTTTATTAATAAGACTTGTTTTTTATCGTCTAAGGCAGGAATCTTGATAGTATGGATGAAGATTGGTCGATTTGTCGTGCTTTCAGAGTGCGGAGATTTCAAGTTTCCTTGACCGGCTATGAGCGTACTGCTACAGCGTGGGATCTCTCCTCGGACCGGTGTTCAATCGAAAGATGCTAAGTTCGATTTCTAGCTGTACTTCGCTGGTATCGCCTTCAAATATATCACAAAAGTAGCCCCAAATTATTCTTTAACTTTTGTGGTCACTTATAAATTTTTAACTCAGGTATTTCTTCTTTAATTTATATTTTAAATTTGGAATCACACCTTTTTTATCACTTCTAATAGAAATTTTATAACCGACGCTCGATGGAAATTATTTCATTCAAAGCCTATTTTTCTTTTGTGAAATAGCCTCGAATTTTACTTCAAATTACATATTATAATAATATAAATATAAATAACGTATTGTTTCCAACTTATGAACAAAATTAAAATAATAATTTTCAAATGGTTGACCAGGATATTTAAATGTAGGGTTATACTTTCTGTGTGACAAGAAAGTAACCGTTTCGCGGGTTAGATTACATTTGAAATGTGTGCGTGTCTAACTAGTATCGATACAAATTTTTAATGTTAATTGATTAATTAGATATCTGTAATTTCGCGCTAATAATTTATATTTGAAAATGACAATTAAATAAATATTAAAAAGTAAATTTTGTAATAAATGTAAATTGATTTGAAATATTATATAGTTATTGTAATATTAATTTATTTACACTTCGATACTAATTTTACAAACTATTTTCGCCAATTTTAACCATTCTATTACATGTTATTTCTGTCTTTCCTTTCGCAGTTAGCTGGAATGAAGGAGTAATTCTGCATCACAACAATATATATATATATATATATATATATATATATATATATATATATAACCAGATAACATTAAAACATAATTTTGATTTTGAAAACACAAAAATAATTACTTAGCAAAAAAACACAAGGCCAGGGAGGTCTTAGAAATGATTCATATATTCAAAAACAACAAAACAATCAACGATCGAAACGAGATTGATGGACTTTCTAAACTTTATTATCCGCTCATTAAACAATAGAAGACAACTCCAAACAACAGAAATAAAAAAAAAAAAAAAAAAAATATATATTTTTTCCAAATACATGTTCTGACCAAACTAATTTCAAAAACGAAACAATTTCATTTCTGCACAAAGACATTTAGTTACACGAAATATTCCAAGAAAGGCAGTCGACTTTAAAAAAGGTTCGACTAGCCTGGCCATACATGTTACACAAAATATGTGTTTTGATACGAAATAAATTGGTGTTTTGTATCCTTTAATTTCCTTAGTTTAATTTCATTATTTTAATTTTAATTTTAATTCATCCATACAAATGTAAATATATTTCTTACCTTTCTTTGTATTAATTTTTTAGTTATAATTACTTGAAAAAGACTTAATAAAAAAGTCGAAACGTCGTTTTAAAAAAAAATAAAAAATTTGGAATTCATTAAAGGTCGCTAAACCAAGAAAAAGTCTATTATTTTAATATATAATATTTTAATATATATATATATATATATATATATATATATATATATATATATATATATATATACAGACAATTATTTCGTGACCTTTGTATGTTATGGTAAATTCAATTTGTTGGCGATTTAAGGTCTGGTTTTTCTTCAAAATATATATATTTAAAACAACCCTACATATTTCGGCAAATGATGCCTTTATCAAGGAATATAAAATATACATTTTTTAATTTATGTTTTATATTCCTTGATAAAAGCATCATTTGAAGAAATATGTAGGGTTGTTTTAAATATATATATCTTGAAGAAAAACCAGACCTTAAATCGCCAACAAATTGAATTTACCATAACATACAAAGGTCACGAAATAATTGTCTGTATATATATATATATATATATATATATATATATATATATATATTCCTGTTCTCCTGTTCTCCTGTTTTCCTGTTCTTAAGTTTCCTCGTTGTCTCTCTTACTTGCTCTTCGGTGATTTACGTGCACTCTTCTGGTGGGTCGTTTTGTATGTCTTCTTCTTGTGTTTCTACAGGGTTCTCTATGTTTGCGTAAAGATTTCTGAAATATTTCTCCCAAATTTCTTCGGTAATTGTTCTGAGTTGTATTGTTTCGTTCGTTTCCCGTTTCATGCCTCTTAGTAGTTTCCAAATTCGTTTTTGTGCTCCATACATGTCTGCTTCCATTTCGTTACTGAATTCCTGACAGTATTCTTCCTTGATCTCTCTAACTCTATTATTGACCTTGTTCCTAGTTTCAATATACTTATTTCGGTTTTCTTGAGTTGGAGATTCCCTGTATTGCAAATAATTTTTCTTCTTTTCCCTTGTGATATCCTTGACTTCCGTTGTAAACCAAGGTTTATTGTTCGGTCTACTGTTCTGCGATACCGTGCGTGTGCCTAGGGTTTCTTCGGCGGCTTTATAGATGTTTTGTTTCAGTTTATCCCATGCTGTTGGGCAGTGTCGGGTTGTATTATTGGGTTAAGAGTAATGTATTGTTTGCATCGGTCTGCGTATAGTTGTTTCGTATTTTCCTGGTTGAGCAATTCTATGTTGAATTTTTCAGCTCTTGTTGTTGGCTTTTGGTTCCTCAGTGACATTGCTGTTCGTAGTTTTCCTAGCACTAATTTGTGGTCTGTTCCAATGTTGGCTGAGGACAGGACTCTTATATCTACTATTTGTTGGGGCATGAACATTCTGTTTGTGATGATGTAATCGATTATGGATTTATTTTGTCTATTGTCGTAAAAGGTGTATTTGTGTTGGTCTTTATGAGGGAAGTATGTGTTGTTTATTCGTAATTCATTCTGTGCACAAAATTCTGTCAACATTTCGCCATTTCTGTTAGTTACTTCTTCGTTGTATTTTTGTTTTACTCCATCTACTGCTTCATTTCCTATTCTAGCATTTAGGTCTCCTAATAGGATTACCTTTTAGTTTTTTGGGATTTTGTCCAGTTCTGATTGTAGGATTTCGTAGAAATCTATTGAGATTTCTTCGGGTTTGCCAATGTCAGGTGCATATACTGATATAATGTGCAGGGGATGATTGAACATCATTTTTACTCTTAGAATTCTGTCGTTAACATACTCTGTGCTTTCTATATTCTTTTCATATTTCTCGTTTACTGCCATACCAACCCCTGATATGGCTCTTTGGTCTTTTGCTACTCCTGAGTACAGTAAGATGTAGTTGCTAAGTCTTGTTGTTCCTCTACCTTTCTTTTTCGTTTCGGAGAGTGCACAAATTGCAGTGAATTATTCCCCGAAGAAAAAATTAAAAGAAACTATAAAATACTATATATATATGTGTATTTTATTCCAGAAAAATATTTGAAAATATTTTATATTTTATGTAAATTTTATTATAATGTGTATTTTTGTCCACGACTGTATATTGTTCGAGACAAATTGATGTTTGCAGTTCCCGCCACTTTGGAGGTGATAGCTGTTATTGCAGGTCTTTTGATTTATGTTAGGCATGCTGATATTTTCCATTTCCGGAAGGGGAAGAGGCAGAGATTTACCAGCTATCGAAGAGATAGGTACAAGTTCTTGTAGCTGAATAGAAACTTCTTTTTTATTCAGATATTTTAGTTAAATTCGGTTTGCGTTGTTAGCTTTGTGATATTTGTTGTGTTAAAATTAATTTGCGATAATTACGAGTCTGTAAACTTGTAATTTTGATTTATGGGACCTATCTGAAATTTCAAATTTTTTTGTGAAGTGACGTATACATTAATTAAGTATGTATATTTTTGCAATTATATTTATGTATTTAGAAATAATTTAGTAATGTTAGTAAGATAGTTGAGCTCAGTAAAGTCAATAATTTTTAGTTTATAAAATATTTTGTAATCAGAGGAATATTAAGGAAAATTTTCAGATTTCTTTTGAAGTTTTTTTTTTATGAGTAAAATATTCTAGGTCAGGAATTGGTGGGAAAACCTTATTTGTGTTATGTTAAATGTGCGCATGAATTAAAATTTTGTTGCGTGCGCCTGCAGATAGTTTTGCTGTTTGACGTTTAAAATTGGGATAACGTAATTTGATAAGTCTGACAGTTTTTCTAAATATTTATTTAATAATTTGTTCGGGAGTCATTAGTGAGGTTTTTCTTATAATAACTGTCAATTTTTATTCAAGTTTTCCTCACGTTGTCACACAGTAGGTGTCTCAACACTACTTTATACTTGATAAGGTAGAATTTTCTTTTTCTTTTTTTTTGTAAAGTACATGTTTGTGGTGTTAATGTTAGTTTTATTTCTTTTCTAATACCTTTTGTTTTACTACCGACCCTGTGAGGGTAACCTTGAAGATCCAAGAGCTCCTGGAAGGCGAACCCGATTTGAGCTAGTCCGGCCAAGCTACTGTGTATTGTGAGCCAATTAAAATAAGCAATCAACATCACAATTCACTGCATATTTATGACGTAAGCCAACGTGGGGCAAACAAAGGAAAAGGTGAACAAAGGAAAAGGCAAACAAAAGATAAACATAGAAGAAATAAAAAGCAATTATGATAAATATGGATGATATTTCGAATGGAGGAGAATGGAGACAATCACCACAAATTGGTAGTCAAGATTCGTTAGATGGAACAGGGGCAGGAATAAGTAATTTAAATCTAAATCCCATACATGAAGCAGGGCATGATAGTGGTAGCAGTAAAAAGATGATGGACTTGATACAAATGATGATAAAGCAACAACAAATGATGATGGAATATATGGAAAACATAAAACAAAGAGAAGAAATAAGGGATAGAAATATGGAAATGATGATGAAGCAACAACAAATGATGATGGAATGTATGGAGAGAAAAATGGAAAGAAAAATGGAAGAAATAATAAATAAAATGGATCAAAGCGTGGCAGCGAATAGCAGTAAACAAATAGAGAAAGATATAATAGAAGATTCGTTCCCTTTAATAAACTACCAAAGTATGCAAAAAAACACGGTTAGTTTAAATCAATTCTTAGAAGAAAAAGAGAAGAGGGAATGGCAAGATCAAAAGATGGTTTATATGCAAAAACAAATCGACCAAGTAAGAAAAGAAAAAAATGAAGCGAGTGTGCCTGCTTTCATCCCTGTTCAAATTCCAAATGAAGTGCTGCCGAACTTTTATGGCATGGCGAATACCTATCCAATGGGTTTCCTCAAGAAGATGAAAGAAAGTTTGGAAGATGTGCCAGGGGACCATAAGGAACTTCAAAAGATAGGGAACTGTCTCAAGGACGATGCGATGACCTGGTGGGACATGATATCTGATGAGGTGAAGACAATGGAGGAGTTCGAGGCCAGGTTTACGAGCCAATTCTGGGGGACAACGAGACAAAATAGAGTAAGAAATGAATTATTATTTGGTAGTTATAATAGTAACAGTAATGAATCACGAGAGTCTTATGTCATGAGAAGACACTAAGTTTTAAAATATTTACAACCTAAAATTAATGAAGTTGATTTGGTGTGTCAAATAAGTAGACATTTTGATTCACAAGTGAGTCATGCAGTAGCTATACAAAATATTAATGATATGCAACAATTTCTTGAACTTCTAAAAAGATTAGATGATATGGAATGTAGTAAAAGGTACCAGAATAATTATGTTGAAAGAAACATGACTAGAAACTCGTATGTTAGAATGAATGGTAATAATAATAATAATAATTTATTATTCAAGTCCTCACAGATCCAATAATAATTATGCCCAAAGAAACAGTAGAATGGCTTCACCAGAAAGAATAAATGGCAATAATAGTAATTCTAAAGAGAATTCATCTGAGGTTAAGAATTATACTGGGACACGATATAAAGATACTAGATGTAATTATAATTTAGAATCAAAAGACAAACAAAGTAAATTAGATTTAGCATGCAGTAAGGATTTTTAGATAGACCAACCAAAAAGAATGAATGTAATGCATTGTATGAACAATCGAAATACGCAATAAACTCGGTTTTACCTCATATAAAAATTAATATAAGTGATAGAGAATTATATTGTTTAGTAGATTCGGGAAGTGAAACGTCGTTTTTGAATGAGAATGTGGTTGAATGTTTGGTAAAAAATAACATAGGGAAATATATGCCTACGAGCAAAATTACGATAGTGACAGCTACAAAGAAAATTTTAACAATAGTGAATAAAATTTTTGTTGTTGACTTTACGATAGATAATAATAAGTTTATGGGAGAATTTATAGTAATGAAAGGATTAGGAAGGGATGTAATACTGGGAGTTGATTTATTAGATAAAATTAATACAATAATTGATATACAAAAGAAAGATATAATGGTTAATAATAAAAAAGTGAAATGGATCCAGAAGTCCGAAGAGGATGGAGAAAAGGTTATTAATAATATGAAAGTAGATAATATAATGGAAGAAGGAAAAGAAGAAATAAGAATTATGGAAGAAAAGGAGTTAATGGTAATGGAAGATATGGCTAGAGAAGATAATGGAGAAGTGGAGTTCCCTGAAGATATCGATGAGATGGAATTGGATTGTAAGGAAGAAAAGGAAGAAGAGGTTAAGTGTTTAATAAAAGAGAATATAGTATTAGTTAATAAATTTCCCAGTATTGCCAGAAATTATCGACATTCGTTAGAAGTGGATGAGACGAAACCATTCAAAGTGAAAAACTATCTCATTCCGAAAAACATTCAATCACAAGTAGAAGAAGAGATAAAGAAGATGTTAAGAGATGGTATAATTGAAAGAGGTAAAACACGATATGTTAATCCATTAGTGGTGGTTAAAAAGAAAACTGGAGACATTCGATTATGTCTTGATGCACGTCGACTTAATGAGAGAACAAAACCTCAGTTTGAGACGCCAATTACAATAGAACCAATATTTGCAAAATGTAGCAATGCAAATATACAATGTGTGCGGGAAAATGTGGGAAATCTCTCGGATTCAGATAGAACATTAAAAAATAAGATGACAAGTTCCCATAATTTTTTTCCTAGCGGCCCTCCCTACGGAGATACGGCCTCCTAAAGGACGCCACTGGAAATAAATTTTTCTTGAATAACTTTTAAACTACTTATTATAATTTCATGAAAATTTAATATGATAAACAGTAGTAAGGACCTCTTAAAATATTGCCCTTAAATTTAAATTAGCTTGTTTAGTTTACCAGGGGCGGACTAGGTTGTACATTTTAATTCTTACATTTCTAACACCCTGTATGATAAGGAGTTAAAAAAAACAAATTTGGATACCTTGAACATTAAGCTAAAGAAAATGTACTCTTGTTCATTGTCGATAAAATGAACCGTTTTCTAGGAAAAAAAAATAAAAGAATTAATGTTTTAAATAATACTGTGAAATAAAACTGTTATCAGTACTAAAAAACGCATTTTTTTTACAAACGTTACTATGGTACCCACGAATTAATAAATATCTTGCATTGACGTGTAAATTTTAAATCTTGTAATCTTTCATATTGTTAACACGTTGATCCTTTACTTCGATATTAATTTATTGAATTTTGAATATCTTGGTAAATTTAATTTGATAATGGGATACACATTTAGTGAGTATGCAGATATGCATTTTATGTACGGTCTTGCATCTTGCAATGCTTTGGAAGTAAGAAGGTTGTATGAAGAAAGATATCCTAATCGCAATATTCCAAATCAGAAAACATTTCAGCGACTTGACCAACGTCTAAGAGAGACTGGTGGGCGATTCCAGTTAATAAGGTAACATTATTGACTTTCTTTAATGTTTTAGGAAGTTTTGCGAAAAAAAGTACTGATGCTGGTGTGAGAAGAACAGTACGTACGGTGCAATTGGAGGAAAATATTTTGGATACTGTAGGTGATACTCCTTCAATAAGCACTCGAAGATTAGCCGCGCAGCTTAATACGTCAAAAACGACAATTCATGAAGTACTTAAAGAACAGTTGTTTTACTCTTATCATCTGCAAAAAGTGCATCTACTGCTTCCTGAAGATCTTCCTCGTAGAATCCAGTTCGCAAACTGGCTGTTAGATCAGCAACGAACAAACCCAAACTTCATTAGCACTATTCTTTTTAACGATGAAGCAGGGTTTACCAAAAATGGTATTGTAAATTTACATAACTCGCATGTGTGGGCTGATAAAAACCCTCATGCCACTGTCGTTCATCATTATCAACATCAGTTTCAATCAATTAATGTTTGGGCAGGAATAATTGGCAATTTCTTGATTGGACCATGCGTATTGCCGCTACGATTGAATGGTGAACTGTATTTACAGTTCCTTCAGAACGCTTTTCTGGATTCAATAGAGCATTTGCCACTTGCAACCCGCCAAAGCATGTATTTTATGCATGATGGGGCCCCACCTCACTTTAGCGTTGCTGTACGCTGTATTTTTAATAATATAAAATATTATTAAAACTCTGGTGTGAAGAACACAAATGCAGGTGCACTATTAATATTTTCTGTGAACGTGTCCGAATATATCCTATCCCCAGAGACGTAGATACGTATTTCGCTTTTCTACAAGCACATCGGTACGCCCCTGCTGGTGGGGTTTACCTACTCATGTATGTTTCAATTATTCTGATACATTACACATGCGGTTAAGCCGTAGTATGAGTGAAGGCACAAACAAAATGCAGTTTTCTAGAGAGTTTGGCTGTGCTAACCTTTGGAAGGGCGTCGTTATTTCACATTAATTATGTGGACGGTATGCGAGGTACTTCGGCTGTCTGACAACAGGTAGCGCCGAATTTACTTCTGCGCTCGGTCTGGATAATTACGGTGATAGGGCGAGGTGGTTCTTTTCTGTGAATGTGTCTGGAAATATCCTTTCTCCAGCAGGGGCGTACCGATGAGCTTGTAGAAAAGCGAAATACGTATCTACGTCTCTGGGGATAGGATATATTCGGACACGTTCACAGAAAATATTAATAGTGAACCTGCATTTGTGTTCTTCACACCAGATTTTTAATAATATTTTATATTATTAAAAATACCTTTGTATTATACAAAACTGGTGGGGTTTACCTACTCATGTATGTTTCAATTATTCTGATATAAAATTAGTACTAAATTTGTCAGTGTAGATGAGAGTAGGTTGGAACTTATTAAGAAGTATCCTTTACCTAAGAATATGAGAATGCTTAGAGGGTTTTTAGGCATAGTTAATTATTATAAACGTTTTGTACCATACCGGATTTAAAGAAAGAATTTTATAGTCAATTAGTATTGATATTGCCTGATTTTAATAAACAGTTCATTTTAAGAGTGGATGAGAGTGATGTTGCTATAAGCGGAGTTTTAATTCAAATAAATGACGAAGAGATTGAACAACCTATATGTTTCATCTCTCGTGTCTTAAAAAGCTATGAAGTCAAATATAAGATTTTATTTATTAGGGAAAAGCTTTGTTGTAGAGACAGATCATGCTGCGTTGACATCACTTTTGAGTACACGTTTTAAAAATAATAGAGTATATCGTTGGTCACAGTTGTTGTCAGAGTATACCTTTGAAATTAAGCACATTAAAGGCGTTCTAAATGTTTCTGCCGATGCGTTATCCCGTATGTATAACAATAAAAGTAATTTTCAATATGTAGAGTTGAATGAATATAATAGGAATTATGCTGAGGGGAATTTTGAATATGAAGCGATCCTTCAGATCCAGAGGGATGAAAGATTTGATATTATAAGGGAACAGTTACGTAATAAAGACAATTATAAAAATTTCATTATGAAAGAGGGGTTGCTTATGAAAGTGATCAGGGAACAAAGCTATGTTGTAACGAATGGTATATATGCTAGGCAGACAATGCTGCAGATTCATGAAAGTTTAGGGCACATAGGGGAATATAAAGTATGGTTGATATTTAGAGAAGCATTTTATGCAAAGAAAGATCGGGTAATAGCTAAAGATGTGGTGAGAAATTGTATCACATGTAGATTAGGAAAACATAAAAATCGTACGTGTCAATATGATGTCAAAAGTATTGTTACTCAGGAAAAATTAGAATTGGTTGCTATTGATTATTTGGGGAACCTTATCCCTGGTGAATTAGAATACAAGAATATTCTAGTAATGGTAGATGTATTTTCAAAATTCGTAAAATTGTTTCCCACATCTCAATATAATACAGACACGACTATACAGTGTATTGACTCATGGATAATGCATCAAGGGAAAATGCGCAGAATATTGGCTGATAATGCATCGTATTTTAATAATGATAGATTTAAAAATGCTTTAAATGAACGTAATATTGATATTTCTTTCTCTTCCATACGTCATCCATGCGGGAATCCATGTGAACGATACATCCAAGAGATCATAAAGTTTCTAAGAATCAAGACTTTTGAAAACCATCCAGGATGGGTCGCTCATGTCCAGGATGTTGAAGACAACATCAACAACACGCCGAATACTGTTACGCTGGAGTGTCCTGCGACTATGATGTATGGGACAAAACCTGCCAGACCCTGGAAAACACAAATGGAAAGGGTGGACAATTTGGTACAAATTAAGAACCAAGTTGCAAGAAGAATAGCAGAAAATGCACGAAAATACATAAATAAGGAGAATGAAAAGATTACCAATAGAACGATATTCGAAGTGGGAGATACGGTAATAGTAAGAAGTTATCGTTTAGGCAGACGAGATCAAGGAAAATGTCAAAAGCTTGATTTGCCGTATGTTGGTCCATACCGTATTTCTCGACGTTTTAATAATGTAACGTACGAGCTATATACAATGGATGGACGTAGAAAAAAAGGGCATTATCATATTAGCGCACTACAACCGTTCGCTCCAATTCCACAACAGGAAGAGGATCACCTGGCTGGACAGCAATGCAACATGTTAGTGCGGGGAGAATGACTGAGTGCGATACTGTCGCATGTTGTAGTGCGGAAAATTATTCTTGAACAAAGTTTAGAAATGTCCTGACTTTTTTCTCGAATAATCTTGGGGACATGCAGTGAATTTTTCCCCGAAGACAAAATCAAAAGAAACTATAAAAGACTATATATTTATGTGTATTTTATTCCAGAAAAATATTTGAAAATATTTTATATTTTATGTAAATTTTATTATAATATGTATTTTTGTCCACGACTGTATATTGTTCGAGACAAATTGATGTTTGCAGTTCCCGCCACTTTGGAAGTGATAGCTGTTATTGCAGGTCTTTTGATTTATGTTAGACATGCTGATATTTTCCATTTCCGGAAGGGGAAGAAGCAGAGATTTACCAGCTATCGAATAGATAGCTCCAAGTTCTTGTCGCTGAATAGAAACTTCTTTTTTATTCAGATATTTTAGTTAAATTCGGTTTGCGTTGTTAGCTTTGTGATATTTGTTGTGTTAAAATTAATATGCGATAATTACGAGTCTGTAAACTTGTAATTTTGATTTATGGGACCTATCTGAAATCTCTAAATTTTTTGTGAAGTGACGTATACATTAATTAATGTATGTATATTTTTGCAATTATATTTATGTATTTAGAAATAATTTGGTAATGTTAGTAAGATAGTTGAGCTCAGTAAAGTCAATAATTTTTAGTTTATAAAATATTTTGTAATCAGAAGAATATTAAGGAAAATTTTCAGATTTCTTTTGAAGTTTTTTTTTATGAGTAAAATATTCTAGGTCAGGAATTGGTGGGAAAACCTTATTTGTGTTATGTTAAATGTGCGCATGAATTAAAATTTTGTTGCGTGCGCCTGCAGATAGTTTTGCTGTTTGACGTTTAAAATTGGGATAACGTAATTTGATAAGTCTGACAGTTTTTCTAAATATTTATTTAATAATTTGTTCGGGAGTCATTAGTGAGGTTTTTCTTATAATAACTGTCAATTTTTATTCAAGTTTTCCTCACGTTGTGACACAGTAGGTGTCTCAACACTACTTTATACTTGATAAGGTAGAATTTTCTTTTTTTTTTTTGTAAAGTACATGTTTGTGGTGTTAATGCTAGATTTATTTCTTTTCTAATACCTTTTGTTTTACTACCGACCCTGTGAGGGTAACCTTGAAGATCCAAGAGCTCCTGGAAGGCGAACCCGATTTGAGCTAGTCCGGCCAAGCTACTGTGTATTGTGAGCCAATTAAAATAAGCAATCAACATCACAATTCACTGCAATATGTCTATCTTATGTTCATTCAGTTCGGGAATTAGTTCATGATTTTTGAATACAGAGTCTTTATGTTCCAGCATGCAATTCTCATTTGCTGTTTCTTTATATAGAGTTTGTTCCTTATTCGCGCGTGGGTCGTGCTCCGTGAAATCCGTCCATGTTCCGAGGCTATGCTACCGGTGCTTTGAGCATGTAATTGTTTTTCCCCTAGGCAGGTTGCTAACCTTACCTAAGAACCCTAAGATACATATTTTTATATCGTTTAAATTAATAATTAATTTACTTTTTAATTAATTTTCTTTTATTTTGTGAACTACAAACATGTATCACGCTGAATTCGACAACTTATATAACGAAGGAACGTCTGTATGAGATACCGAATACGGTAAAACTTTGAAGTCAAAAAGTAAAGAATTGAAATTTTAAGCGTACATGGATAATTAATTAGTAGTAAATTAATTATAATTTCTATTATAAAACAGAAAGAGATAACACAGACACTTTAGAGTGCAAGTAAAGAGTAGGTCTCACGAGCATCTAAAGATATCTGAGTTTTATTTGTAATTGAAGATTCATTAATTAAGAATCAAACAAAATTTATAGTGTTAAGTTAAATATCTCATGTGGTATAGCACACTTTCGAATACAGCAGCATCGGTAATATTCAAATCCATAAAGCTACGACATATTGTAAATTAAACCAAACACGTTGTGTCATATCTTAGTAATTGGAGGGTATTATATTCCTAAAGCTGAGATAATGTGTTTATCATATTCAGTATTTATGTATGTATAACGAGGTATGAATAATAAATGTATTAAATTTATTTCTTGTCCTTTTACATTGGATACCTAGGCCTACTTACGAAGTACCCGAAAACTAACCCTAAGAGCTGAACACATACTATAAGAGAATAACAATATATATGCGTTGTGTAACGATTCATATTTTGATATAATTTTAGAATCAAACTACACAGCAATATGTTATCCAACGTTTTTAAAGGATAATCTTAAAGAACTTGTCAACAATAGATATCCAAACATATTCTTAACAAAATAAATTATACCACATATTGGTGGTCTTTAACATTCAATTATATTTCAAACATTTTAATATATTTATTATTATTTGAATATATAAAAGTTTAACACCGCTAGTTCGAAAAAATTGTATTTAAAATAATTAAATGGTGTGACAGTGATCCATCAAAAGTTCAGGACGTGTGTAATGTGCTAAAATAAATATATTACAACTTATTAAATAAAAGAAAACACAACAACGTTGTCCTTAAAGCTTTTATTTAATATTTACATACGAAATCAAGAGAAATATATTGAAATTTATTAATAATATAAATTAAATTAGTTAAAAATAGAACTAATATATACAAGAAACGACGAATAAGTATCAACACACAAAAAATGCCCACTGAAAGAAATTAATTAATTAAATTAATGTGAATGTAAATGTGATTGTAATTAAAATAAAATAATCTAAAATAGTCTAATTTTGTTGATTGGTCCTCGTATCATTAGATGGTGTAATATACTGTTCTGGTTCGTTATTTAATATTTTATATTTCTTTTAACTTTACTTTTTAAAATACACTTTATATTTTAATGTGCACATGTGTTTTTAAAAGGTTTATGTGAAAGTAACAGCATCTATATCCAATTTGATGTTTCTGTTAATGAAAATGTAAAATAATTTCAATGTTCATATTCTTAATTGCAACTTATTAACTCTGGGTTGTGTAAATATTTTATTATGATTGTTTCGGCCTTTACTTGATGAAATTCCATTATAACTATTAAGATAAAATAAAACAAATTTTATGAATTTCACTTTTTAATTATCACTAGAGCTGAGGATGTTTGCGGTATAACCATGGTTATATCATGTAACCATAGTAATTTACTATGGTTACATGATATAACCATGGTTATACCGCAAACATCCTCAGCTCTAATTATCACTGTAACGAGTCGTTTCGCGTTTTATTGTTATTGTAATACGTCAATGTATTATGTGTCTTTTGTGTATGTAGTTGAGGGTTCGATGGAAAAATAATATGCAGACATGCAGACATTCAAACAACGTATAAACAGGTGTATTTAGACATTTCGTAATTGTCCTTGTACTTGACTGCGCAACCCAATACGCACCCTTACAACACATAATTATTAATGTACATACCTATTAATATTTACGAAACATCCTTTCTCCTAAAAAAATTAAAATCAAATAATTCATTATAAAATCTTTAAATCTTGTTACACGTGAAAGACGTATCGCTAAATGCTTAATATGAAACTGGCTTCTATATTCTCAAACACTGAGTAGCGTACAGTTGCGGCTCCTACAAACTCAGACAGTTTGACAAATAATAAATGTTGGCTTTGTAACATGGTCTTAATATCGAAGTTTATAAAATGCCAGCTAACTGAAAGAAAGTCAGGCCGTATAAAACAAAAATTTGAAAAATGGAAAAATTCAAATACAAATAACGTTTTTGCAACAATATATGCGTCTTTAAAATGAAAATGTCTTCTAGTTTGTTTTTCTTGATGAAATCTGTATTTTTCAATATGGAAGCTCTTAAAAACCAAGGCAAGATGAGAATATTCAAAAAAATTCAAATACAAATAACGTTTTTGCAACAATATATGCGTTTTTAAAATGAAAATGCATTCTAGTTTGTTTCTCTTGATGAAATCTGTATTTTTCAATATGGAAGCTCTTAAAAACCACGGCGAGATGAGAATATTAAATCTGTAGAAGCAAAATAAGTGGGTGGCAAAAGGTATTATTTAAAAAGTATTGGCATGGGCAATATATCATTGACTTTTATCGTGTTTATTTATTTATTTCATTTATTTCATTTGCGACGTGCCTAATGCTCATGCCGTCCTCTAGCCTAGTTCTAATTAACGGCTTTTACAGTTCGTTTAATTGATGCATTTTAAAAATTGTGTACTCTTCTAACTTACAATAAACTGACACTAACATAACCATACCGGACAAAAGTCAAATTTACAAATCACGATTTTTTTTAATTTGACAAAATGTGTCAAAAGTCGGTGTCTTAGTTTGTAGCGGCCGCAACTGCACCTGGGACTTACCTTTGGTGAGCGAGATATTGTGGAAAATTACAAATTCTACGAGCCAGACCTTTCTAGCGTCAGTGAAGACGATGTGTGGTTCCTTTCGAAACGTTGTCAAAAATAAACCAGCTCTTGAATGAGAAAAAAGGGCGCCACCGTGTATTTTATACTTGATTGGTTTGTAAACAGTAATCCACGCCACACAGAGTTCGTAGAGGATAATACAACGTGTTTCAAAAAGAACTTAATCTCTGTAGACACTGAGTAACTATAGTACTTGCAAATTATTTATAAGCCACTTGCCTTTTATTTATGACTATTTATCTAATGTCATTTTGACATTTGTCATTTTGTGACCAGCAATATAATTTTTTATTACAAATATTTTTTTAATTTAATAAACAATACTACTAAATAATGCACAAATTGCAAGAAAGTATTTTTATTGTTGAAGCATATTTCCGAAATACAAAATTTCCTAACGGAGATTGATAATATTCGTACGTGGAATGTAAGCGACAGTTTCACTTGCAGTCTCCTAATAGAGTTAGAGTTGTGGATAATACCGCTTTACATCATCACATTCATCTAGTCGTGGAGAAGTTTTAGACTACAGGATCTGGGTTAAATGGCAAAAGTTCTGTAGATCACGTACACAGCAAAATATTGCAGAACACGTAGAAAACCTTGTCGAAGAAAACCCACATACATCAGTTCGTCGTTTATCAGTTCAAACGAACGTATCTATTAGTACCATTCATAGAATTTTGAAGCGTCGTTTACATAGTATTAATTGTTCAACAGATCTTACCTAGATATCACGCTAGTAGGCTTAATTATTGCAACTTCTTTCAAGAAAATTTAAATAATGACGAAATTCTTGATCTAGTTTTTTCTACTGATAAAGCATGGTTTAATTTATTTGGGTTGGGTAATTTAAGCAGGTTTGTAAATAAAGAAAATTACAGAACATGGTCTATAAACGATCCAAACAATCACATCGAAGTTCCTTTACATCCTGTTAATCTTGGAATATGGTTAGCTGTATCTCGTCGTAGAAAAATAGGACCAATATTTTTTCACAACATTAATAGCCAATGATACCGAGAACAGTTATTAACACCATTTTTAACTCAAGTGCAACGAGACGAACTCACTGAGGGTTACTTCCAGAAAAATGGGGTTACTGTACATACAACTCGTGAAAATTTAGCGCTTTTAGAATATTACTTCCCTTATTGAGTTATAAGCAGAGGTGTTTGGCCAGCGCGGTCACCAGATCTTACTCCGTTAGATTTTTCTATTTTCGGATTGCTAAAAAATGAAGTATAAAGGACAAGAATGAATAACTTAAATGACTTGATGAATACAACATGAAACGTCGTATTGCATTATGCATTCAACAGAATGGTGGCCATTTTAAACACTTGTTATAAATTATAATAATTAAAATTTCTACAAATTAGTTATTTACTTTGGTAGTTTGATTAATATCCAATCTTTAAAGTTTTCTTATTAAATAAATGAATAATCTAATTGTACTTGTTATTAATTTCATCACAACATCTCTCAATGATAAATTTTGACAGCGACAGGTAGATAACCTTCATACCATTTCATCTATATCCGCATTTCAAGAATGCAGATTATAATTTATAGGAGAAAGTCATGGACAACTAGATGTAATTCTTTTTGAAATACGTTGTATAACTCGCCAGGTGAAAATAAAAGAAAGTTGGTTTGAGAAGGAAGCTAACAAATTTATTAATGTTGCTTTTCAACAACATTAAAGAAACAAATAACTACTTAAACTCTGAACAAGTACAAACCCTGTATAAGCTCAGGGGTCCAAATACGGCAGCAATTTATTCAACAATGAAATGAAACTTTATTATCATAATCGAAAATCAATTTACATAAGGTAAAGTTTGAAAAGCGAAAATAATATCTAGCACAACATTAAAAAATAAAGAAACTTCAGAGATCTCCTTAGTTTAACAATATTTAAAGGCTGACTGTATATCATTATTTGAAATCATTAAAATAAACTAAGATATTTTATTGTATAATATATTATTATATTATATTATATTATTATATATTAAACAATTTAAGCAAATTAAAATACCATACGGTATAGCAAAATTTAAACAATATAAGCCAATTAATATTACTTCACTATATAGACAATTAATACCATTAATTAGCGGTGCTTCCACTAAAAGTGAATATCGCTAGGTATATTTTATTTATATAAAAGATCGGCTATGAGAATTTGAAACAAAATATCTATATAATTATTCCACAAGTAAAGAATTAGTATGTACAATTAAATAGTCTTAAATACGTAAAGGGTAAATGAAATTTAAAGCAATATAATAAATTTATTTAAAATGATACGATAATGCAAATTTGCCCAATCGGCAGTTACAACAATGAAAAAAGTTAATACTTTATAAGATGGCCGTAGTGCGAGATCACTCCGAAATTCTTGAATTGGAAATTAAAATTTGATTTAGCGAATTACATTATTTTTTCGGGATACAAATTAAAATAGATCATACTTATCTTTCATCGAAGGATCGCAGTCCTCTTCGACGGACGTTCGGCTGGACGTCTGTCCAGCCGAACGGTTTCAAACAAGATGCAGTGTTATAGTAATCTGCAAAGACCGGGGTGGTTTTTCAGAACCCTATAGAAAAAGCTACCACGAGTCTTAGCAATGAATAATACTACAAAGAAAGTTAACAACAAAAAAGTAGGCGTAACTTACCAAGAGATTTCCTTGGGACTTTAATTTCAGCTGCTGTGTAATTAGCCAACCTAAGTTGATACCGTAATTAGTTAATACATACATTAGTTTCTACATTCTGCTCGTGTACCTATCTCAAATTATCTATTATATTACGTTTTCCGTAATGATTTAGGGACAACCACTCTATGTTCTCTCGTTAATATATTGACATATACTGAATTCATCTTCATTCATATTAAATCTTTCTTCAGTTCTATATAGTTAACCTTTTTGTAATTTATGAATTAAATTATATATTTGTATGTTCTTCTTAGATTCCGAGGCTAAAAATTCAACTGTTATTGGTAAAGTTTCTATAATATCTAAATAAAATGTCAACAACGTCATAAGTATAATCATTTGTATCTGTTGGAAGTCTCGACAAGCAATTGAATTTTTGATTTTTACCTCATAAGTGAATACTTGTAAAAATAATGCATAGTGCTGCATACGCATGGCACTGTAAAATGGTAAGCGAGAAGTTCGGAAAGTTCGGAGCTACTCTTGGCTCATGTCGTACGTTGCCAACCTAGCGCTTCGCGTGCCGTATGTATGTAGTGCGACCATTTCATTCAAATACAAAATTTTTGGCAAAATGTGAGTACTATCTCGGTTTCATATGGCGAACTAAATAAAGCATTGCTGCCAAATATTTGTAGTTTCTGTAGCCAATGGGATTATAATCAAAGAAGGCTTTGGTATAAATAATGAGATAGTGTTTAGCGTTATTTTCACCAAAAAGTCTCCGTTGCTCATATTCTTAAGAAATCTCTGAATAAATATGGTTAACTATAAGAGTATGCGATATGGCAACAGTTAGAATACAATAAAAATGCAAATCATAATGACGTCATAGTGTTTACAAATTATTTTTGAAGAAGAACAAGTTTTGGGTAAGTTTTGTTATTATTAGTTGTTGTAGTAATAATTAATTTTAATATTTGCATAAAAAATTACTTTAATAATTACTTTTTCAAGTACTCACGAATATAAATATAAAATTCCAGGTTGCGAAAATCGATATTACTCAAATATTTTTCCTGATTCGAGTTATCAAAATAAACATTTCTTCACTCTCCGTCGTTTAATATATTGAACAATTAGATTTTTCTGGGAACTTCGTTTTGTTGAATTTCTCTTCTGAGTCGAAATAATAGTAAATTTTGTGTCAGCAATTTCAATTTTTTTGTCGGATAGAAGTTTGGTGTATTCTTGTAAGTAAGATGCTAAGGTATCGAGTCCAAAAGCCATAAATCGAAAAGAAGCTACGAAATTGAATTTAATTATATTTTCATCGACGTGTTCAGTGAATGATAAATATTTTTCTTTGTTTGTTGGAAATGCATCTGTACGCCCCTTTAAATCTATAGCCAACTTCTTAATAATTAAATGTGTATCATATCCGCTTAGCTTATGGGAAACCACTGGAACTGTATGTGTATCTTGATAATTTACATTATATTCTTGATGCGCGGCTTCTCGATATTTTCCACTCAAATGATCATGATCTCTAACCTTCTTCTTTTCATCTGAACTAAACAATTTTTCCCAAATATGACATACTGTAGTGATTTCATAGAAATATTACTCATCTAACGTTAACTTATCAATGAGAATGGGGCACAAAAATACTGTTTTCAAATCTTCGGTAAAAGTCCCGAATTTTGTAATAAACCATATACAAACAATCGCCTTTGGAAATCGAATCGTACAGTTTAGTTAACCTAGAAATGCTAAAAACACTGAGATTGTTGAAATTAAAACAGTCATATAGTTGTTATATTTAGCTGACGTTTACGATGCTAATAGGCTTAGGCTAAGTTTAGACGAGCTATGGTCAGAGGATGGCGTACAAAAGTGATGGAAGAGTTATTTGTGAGATATTTCTTCAAAATATCACTCATAATTAGAGTTGCGATATTTAGTCCGTACAACAGAATTTGACTAGGCGTTGCGTTTACAGCCTCGGATTAATTCAAATATGGGAAGTAAAAAATATAATATAAATAATATAAAAAAATAATGAAAGCATATTTAAACAAGTGCCGTAGATAAAGATATGCACATTCTCCTAGCGCTTCGACTCTGTTGTATGGATAAGATTCGCAACTCCACTCATAATGCATGTAACGGGTGTTCATTTGAAAAGTCAATCTAGTAGCATGTGATTTACTGAGAACATTTTGAAGTATGTTGTAAATTAAAATTTACTACTTAACCCACGAAGTCGTATATTTTGACAGTTTCATACATACAAATAAATAACAAATGTGATTGACATTATCAAATGTCATTTGGATTTACGTTTCCGGAACAACAAACACACGTTATGTTATGTATACACCAATAAATTTGTATATTTCACAGGTATTTTAAATTGTTCGTAGAAGAAAATAGCTATATCCCAAATTATATTTTGCTTTATTTTAGCGTGAATATTAATAAAAGCCAGCATATTTCATTGAAAACCGAAACCAAAATTAAAAATAAAGCCCACATCTTTTAAAAATATGCTTAAATAAAATTAAATCGTACTTAACCTTTATTAATAGCATTACCAAACCGAAACAAGCGCGAAATTAAGAAAAGCTTCTTATTGGGTATATACATAGATGTATGTATATAAAAATGAATTAATTAAGTCGCCAATACATTATAAAAAGGAATTCAAAAAAACTAAGTAATTTAAGCTAATTGTTTTATTTAACAACAAATTTATGTATTTCTATGAATATAGGATTGGATAAGTCACGTTAAAAATTGATACTTTTCAAAATATATGTTGTGTACGAAATTTCCTGAAACTTTTTTTATTAGAAAGCAATGTTGGGATAGATTCCAATTATTTAAAAAAAATATTTAAAAATCGAATTTTTCGCAAGATTGTCTGGAATGGATTTTCGACTAGTTCGGCATCTTACTAGTATAAATACAGAGGAAATTATATTAATATTATAAGTAGGCTTATGCAGTAATTTATTTCTGAAGAGTCTTCTAATTTTTATATCAGTCTCAGACAAATATTTTGTATTTTATTGAGCCTGAATAATTCGAAGAACAAAAAAATAACACTAAAGATGTCGTACTAATATGGTCAAAATAGAGGCAGATATTAATATAAAATTTATTTCCTCTACCAAATTTTAGTTGTTCAATTAATGATTATAGAAAGATTTGATTGGTTACGTAAGGCAAATGTATTGTTTGAGATTTTGTCATATAATGTTAATTAAATTAAGCGATAACAATTATTCATTTTAATGTTGAAACGCATCATTCATCCTCTACAGTTTTCGTTGGCAATGTGCATTATATAGATAATAATTTTGCAGATTAAATATTTCATTATGTCCGTTATTAAGAAATAATTAATGCATTGGCAGAGCTCCAGAATATTCGCAAAAATCATCGGGTTGGTAAATAACTCCTCGATTAGTTTTTAAAATCACATCATTTATACATAGAAAGGTTTTACCTAACTAAAATATTATCCGGGAAATAATTTTTATATTTTTTAACTGATCACTATAAAAAAGTTAAATCGTTAGGATGGAGTGTTCATTAATTTCAGCCATTAAGATATCACATATCTACAAATATGTAAATAAATAAATATAAAAAAAGCAATTTCTAAAAAAGAAAATCTGACAAACATATAATAGAATACGGCTGTAATAGACGCAGAATTTACTACATACGGGGGACGATCAAAATATTCGTGGTTAATTGTTTTTTACTTTGAAAATAACAATTATTTTGTAATAAATTATTTTGGTTGTTACAAATCAATAACAATCAAAATAATTTCTGAAATAATATCATGTATTTCATAATATTTCAGAAATAATTTAGAGGTTATTGACCGAATGACTCAAATCTGAAGTCACTCCTGATTAATGTTTCTGAACCCAAAATATAAGCATAAACACTGAAAATTATATTCGATTTTGATCAAAAAAATCTACCAAAAAAAATCTTACAAGAATATATTACATTTCATCTCGTTGCTTAAATCTTGGTTTGCGAAGTATTTGAAAATTAATTACAATTAACATTAGGTGCCTCGTGAATGGAAGAAAATTATTTATCCGGAAACCAAAGAAGTTTATTATTGAAACAATTATGTGATTTTAATTGTTAATGTGTGAATAATAAAATATTTCTTTAAGAACTTAATATCTATTATAATTGTATATATATCATATTGTTCTATTATTCACCAAATTTTGGAATTCATGAGACCTGTAAGTAGTTATATGTTTATAAAATGCAATGTTGTAAAAAATAGTTAACGATTACATAGAAAATTCTTAACATAATTATATTAAAACAAAGTTCAACACAGAATTAATATATAAAAGACTGCTCTTTAGTATAAAACTACCCTTATTTTAACATACAAGTTTACATGTTATATATATCTAACTGTTAGATAAATATAACATGTAAACTTGTATGTTAAAATAATAGTTATAGTTGTTAGATTCTAACAACTATAACTATGTACACTTGAAATGCACGGAATATATTTATATAAACATTAAAAACTTTACTTATTTATTACATAGAAAACATAAGCTACCAAATGTACTTCGGTTATAAATTTTTACTGTTACATAATGAGATCAGACATTCTCTCCATGCAGAACTTATTGTATATATATAACGGATTGTACATATAACACACAATTTTTCCATTCTTTTTTATTATACAAATGAAAATATTAAGTTAGAGCCTTCAGAGTTTTAGATATGTGCCTCATTACTTGACTTGGTACAGCTTCTAACATGGCTCGGTGAAATTGGCAATGGGTCGAAAGATATCCCAGCATCATTTTTGCGTGTTTCCTGTAAGAAAAAAATATTTATTATAAAACATATAGCTTGTGGCATAATGTGTATTATTTTCCTAGCAAAGCTACATTTAGTTGCTATTTTGCATTTGCTTTCACATACTCGTATCACACAGGAAATACAATGACTTTATATTTATAGCTCAAACTAAGAGCATTAATTTACAAATTTAAATTTCTTCGGTGGGATTTAAATTTTAATATGTGATATTGGCTAAATATATTATGATTTCAAACATGATTTAGATTTTTCCTATCACATCCAGATACAATACAAATTAAAAAATAAAAAAGTATTGCTTTTTACGAACATATACCGTATAGAAATGTGGTGACCGAACGACGCTGCTGCGCAAGACGCGTCCCCGTCGACTTAACTTCTCCGATATGTTTATTCAATGTATAGTGTACCATGTGATTGGATAAGTAGGTGTGGTATACACATACAATACGTATGTGTATACCACACCTACTTATCCTTCACACACACACTTAATCCTGTGATCCTTAAGTAGGTGTGGTATACACATACAATACGTATGTGTATACCACACCTACTTATCCAATAGCCTATATACTCGTATTTCAACACAGATACGCCTATTGATAGGTAACAAGTAGGTGTGGTATACACATACGTATTGCGTATATACTAGTATTTCTACAAACACGCCTGGCGTCTGGTGTACTAATGTACTGGAGGGGTATCGTTTACCTCTCCACCGTTCTTCCACCACATTTCCGTACGGTATATTTAATAATAACGAATTGACACTCTTACATTTGAATATAATAAAATGTACATAAATACTAAGTAGTATTAATTAAAATTCTGAAACTTTAATTAATAAAACCGTTATCTCTTTGTTTTAAAAGACCGTTTAATCGTTTTTCTTTTATGTAGAGACGCAGGGATGTCTCTTTTCAAACACTAACAGTAGTCGGCCATCATATTTGTATTCCACCTTCCCTAATACCTCTGCTCCATTTCTTTTATGTCCTTATGGAACCTCTTTCCTTCTTCTTTGCTCATTTGTCCAAAATTTTTAGAAAAAAATCGAAATGGACTTTTGAATTTTGATACTTATATTGTAACCTAAATCGCGAAGCTTTTGCAGCAGGTTTCGAACAACTTTCTCATAATTCTGTGATTTGCGATTACCTAGAAAGTTTTCTGTTACACTTTCGAAAACAATCCAGGCTTCCTTTTCAATGATAGTCATAGTAGTTGTAAAGTGATTATCCAAAACCAATTTTCTAATTTGGCGACCTAGAAAGTTTTCCGTTACATTTTCGAAAACAATCCAGGGTTCCTTTTCAATGACAGTCATAGTAGTTGTAAAGTGATTGTCCAAAGCCAATTTTCTAATTTGGGAATCAATGAGCACAAGTTTGCGTTAGACAAACCGAGAAATTTACTATAAAGGTACTTAAAGTATTTTCTATACTTATTCAATGCTTTTACAAATTATATATACCGGGTCTCAGTTATGTTGTTCCAGTGGCGTACCTCCGTTATCTAGTAAAATAAAAAATTTAAATTTGGAGCATCTGATATGTTCTTTAAATGTTCTTTAAATTGAGCCTAATATTAATATTCTTTCACTTCCGGTTTAGCCGGAAGCAACCTTAACTTTTTTATTTTAAATAGCACTTTATATTTTCCTCAAAATTTGAATTCTACTGATAATT
This sequence comes from Melolontha melolontha, assembly GCA_935421215.2. Classification (NCBI taxonomy): domain Eukaryota; kingdom Metazoa; phylum Arthropoda; class Insecta; order Coleoptera; family Scarabaeidae; genus Melolontha; species Melolontha melolontha. Next base: position 79,081,858 of record OW285238.1, read on the forward strand.
ATCTTTCCCATGAAGTATTACATTTTGTATTTAGACTTCAAAACAGAGGGGAACTTGTATTTTAAATATTCAAAAATTGGGACCGTACAAACCAAAGCGATCTATGGAAACTAAAGCAAAATTTGACATTATTTGTTTGTTAATTTTGACAATTCATAAAGTGTTATTAAAATTTGTTTCAAAGTTGCTTCGAACAAAGTTGTATTTAAAATGAATAACGACGATTTTACAAATAAGGAAACATTTAAGATGATCCTCATTTATGGGGAATGTAAAAAAAACAGACGTGATGCCTTCTGTGTTTACGGAGAGCTATATCCTGACAGACGTATGCCAAGCGCTATGTATTTTATATATCTGACTTCAAATTTGGAGACATATGGTACATTTCAAAGAAAAAAACCGTTTTTAAAAGAAAGACTACTACTGATGAATAGCACAGTGTCGGTGTTTTGGGAAATGTGCTTAGTAATCCGCTTATTTAAATTTGTGAAATTGAAGCAGAATGTGATTGGTATCTCTCGTTCTTCTATTCAACGAATCATAAATCCACCAAATTCATGCCTTTCGAAATTCATCTGCATCAAGGATTAGAACCAGGAGATTATGACAGAAGACTGGCGTTTCTTGATGGCTAGCGACTACCCGTGAAGATGGCATTTAAAAAATAGAATTAGGAATGATTGGGCAGCCCTTAATGCCGAGGTATTAGAAGTGTTACCTCTGCATCGAGCCGAATGTTGCATTGAAGCAAATGGACATTTGCTTCAATGTAACATCTTGAAAATTTTGTTTAGCATATTTTCTGGCTCTCATGGTTCAAGTTTGGTGCCACTAAGAGGTTCATAAATACCGTTCTTGTATAAATAAAATTAATAAGTATAATATTTTTTGTGATTTATTTAACATTATTTTTTTTTTATTTGACTTTCAATAAAATGTTTGTAAACCACTCATGTCTAAACGAATATTCTTTCTAACAGAGATTTTAAAAATGCATTTTTGGGAAGTGTATTTTTGCTACTTTAAATTTAAATACAAATTAATGAACATGCTTTTCTTAATTACATCCCAATTTTTGAATATTTAAAATGCCCCTCTCACGTCTGGTTTGAAGTCTAAATTCAAAATGTAATACTTCATGTGAAAGAGAATCAATAGAATTCAAATTTGGAGGAAAATATACAGAGTGCTATTTAAAATAAAAAAGTTAGGGTCGTTTCCGGTTAAACCGGAAGTCAAAGAATATGGTTCAATTTAAAGAACATTAGGTGTATATCAGATGCCCCAAACTTCAAATTCTTATTTTATTAGATAACGGAGGTACACCATTGGAACAACATAACTCAGACACCCGGTATATAAATATATATATATATATTAAAAATAACAGACTTATTATTGGTTTAGCGACCTTTTATTGAATTTTGATGTTTTATTCTACGACGTTTCGACTTTTATTATTATTCAGTCTTTTTCAATTAACTAGAAACAAGAATTAATACAATGAAAACATGAGAACTGAGTTTGCTTTTGTGAGACTGAATTAACAATTAAATTAACAATTAAAATTAAAATTAGATTAAAGACTGAATTACCAATTAATAAGTAAGGAAAAATTAAAGTGATTACATCTGTATAAATGAATTGAAAATTTGAATTAAACTGCAAATACAGTAAAGAAATATTGAATGACAATAAACTCACCGTTTTTTGGGTTTCAAAAACACGCATTCTGTGCAAACATATGTCATCGGGGACATCCGAGACCTTTTAAGGTCCAACCGCACTGGTTCGAATATTGTAAGTGTCTGTGTCTTGGTTTAGAGAGGTTAATTTTTGTTCTATTTTGGAATTAGCAAAATGGTTAGGACCGTGTTTAGGGGTATATAGTAAAAGTATTTACAAATGGGAACTGATAAATATTTTGTTTTGGTTTGTGTTTGTGTGTGCGGGGGGGTTTTGATTTTATCTATTGTTTAATGAGTGGGTAATAGAGTTTAGAAAGTCCATCAATTTCGTTTCTGTCGTTGATTGTTCTGCTGTTTTTGAAAATATGGATCATTTCTAAGACCTCCCTAGCTTTTGTATTCTTTTTCTGTGTTATTACTTTGGTGTTTTCAAAATCAAAATTATGTTTTAGTGTCAATTGGTGTTTTTTTTAAAGCAGTTTGATTTTTTGCGTATTTGTGACCTTTTAATCTTTCTTGTAGTAACTGTTTTGTTTGGCCTATGTATACTTTGTCACAGTCTTTGCAGGGTATGTTGTATATTGTGTGTGATTGTTTTAGTGTAGGTGTTGAGTCTTTTAGTTTGGTGTGTAGGAATTTTAGGTTTTTACCGCTTTGGTGTGCTATTTTAAAATTAAATGGTTTAAATATATTGTCTAGTCTTTCGGATAATCCAGTTATATAGGGTGTGGGGATATATGTTAATTCATTGTTTTTTTTTGTTTTTGATGTGGCCGTTTGTTGTGTTATAAATTTTATTAAGTCTTTGTTTTATAATTTTGTGTATAAATTGTGGTGGATAATTGTTTTCTGTTAATTTTTTTTTTACTTTATTTAGTACTGTTGGTCTAAAAACTGGATTGGTGAGATTTAAGGCTCTGTCTACTAACGCTGTTACTACATTTTTTTTGTGGGCTAGGGGTTGGTTTGAAAAAAAGTTTACATATCTGCCGGATGTGGTTGGTTTAGTGTACCATTTTGTTTGTATGTTGTTGTCTGTTTTTAACAAACAACAACATACATACAAAATGGTACACTAAACCAACCACGTCCGGCAGATATGTAAACTTTTTTTCAAACCAACCCCTAGCCCACAAAAAGAATGTAGTAACAGCGTTAGTAGACAGAGCCTTAAATCTCACTAATCCAGTTTTCAGACCAACAGTACTAAATAAAGTAAAAACAATTTTAACAGAAAACAATTATCCACCACAATTTATACACAAAATTATAAAACAAAGACTTAATAAAATTTATAACACAACAAACGGCCACAACAAAAACAAAAAAACCAATGAATTAACATATATCCCCACACCCTATATAACTGGATTATCCGAAAAACTAGACAATATATTTAAACCATTTAATTTTAAAATAGCACACCAAAGCGGTAAAAACCTAAAATTTCTACACACCAAACTAAAAGACTCAACACCTACACTAAAACAATCACACACAATATACAACATACCCTGCAAAGACTGTGACAAAGTATACATAGGCCAAACAAAACAGTTACTACAAGAAAGATTGAAAGGTCACAAATACGCAAAAAATCAAACTGCTTTAAAAAAACACTAATTGACACTAAAACATAATTTTGATTTCGAAAACACCAAAGTAATAACACAGAAAAAGAATACAAAAGCTAGGGAGGTCTTAGAAATGATCCATATTTTCAAAAACAGGAGAATAATTAACGACAGAAACGAAATTTATGGACTTTCTAAACTCTATTACCCATTCATTAAACAATAGATAAAATCAAACCCCCCCCCCGCACACACAAACACAAACCAAAACAAAATTTTTATCAGTTCCCATTTGTAAATACTTTTACTATATACCCCTAAACACGGTCCTGACCATTTTGCTAATTCCAAAATAGAACAGAAATTAACCTCTCTAAACCAAGACACAGACACTTACAATATTCGAACCAGTGCGGTTGGTCCTTAAAAGGTCTCGGATGTCCCCGATGACACATGTTTGCACAGAATGCGTGTTTTTGAAACCCAAAAAACGGTGAGTTTATTGTCAGTCAATATTTCTTTACTGTATTTGTAGTTTAATTCAAATTTTCAATTCATTTATACAGATGTAATCACTTTAATTTTTCCTTACTTATTAATTGGTAATTCAGTCTTTAATCTAATTTTAATTTTAATTGTTAATTTAATTGTTAATTCAGTCTCACAAAAGCAAACACAGTTCTCATGTTTTCATTGTATTAATTCTTGTTTCTTGTTACTTGAAAAAGACTGAATAATAATAAAAGTCGAAACGTCGTAGTATAAAACATCAAAATTCAATAAAAGGTCGCTAAACCAATAAAAGTCTGTTATTTTTAATATTAAGACACGGCCAATAAAATAAATAAGAAAAATAAAATTCTTATAAACACTAAATATATATATATATATATATATATATATATATATATAATTGAAACGAAATTATCGACCGTGATATAATATCAAAAATTAATTTAAATTCGGGTAAGCGGTCAATTAAAAATCTCCTTTATTAAATATACCCTATATTTCGCAACAGACTTTGTCGCTTCTTCTGGGGGTAAAAAATGATTAATCATTTTTATATTTTGTACGTCAATTTTATTATTTCTACTCTACATTTTTTACCCCAGAAGAAGCGACAAAGTCTGTTGCGAAATATAGGGTATATTTAATAAAGGAGTTTTTTAATTGACCGCTTACCCGAATTTAAATTAATTTTTGATATATATATATATATATATATATATATATATATATATATATATTAAAAATAATAGATTTTATTGGTTTTAGCGACCTTTATTGAATTCAGATGTTTGTTTGCGACGTTTCGACTTTTATCAATTCAGTCTTTATCAAGCATCTGGAAACAAGAATCATTACAATGAACATGAGAACTGTGTTTGTTTTGTGTGATATAACAATTAAATTAACAATTTTAACTTTAAAATAATATTAAGAAATAAATTACGAATTAGGTTAGTGTTTTACGTTGAAAATTAAATAACATTAAATTAAAATAGCTTAAAATGGTAGGGGGACATTTATGTGATTAATATCAGTATGAATTGATTGGAGACTTAACAATTATTAACCATTTTAATAAATTACGAATTAGGTTAGTGTTTTACGTTGAAAATTAAATAACATTAAAATTAAAATAGCTTAGAATGGTAGGGGGACATTTATGTGATTAATATCTGTATGAATTAATTGGAGACTTAACAATTATTAACAATTTTAACTTTAAAATTAGATTAAAAAATGATTACAAATTGAGTTAACATTTAACGTTGAATATTACATAAATTAAAATAAAAATAGCTAAAATGAACAGGTAGGGAGACATTAAGGTGATTAACAACATATGACTGATTGGGAAGTTTGAATTACACTACAATAAGTAAAGAGAACGAAGAAAAGACATATAAAAACTCACATTTGTTGTTTGTTTTACAAGGGTAACGCATTCATGTGAACAGATATGTTTGGACATCCGGGACCACTTTTCTTAGAACGAATGTGCTTGTGCGGATTTTGTAAGTGAACTGCTACATTTAGTTTGCGGGGGGTTTTAGTTTCTGTTTTTTGGAAAGAGCATGGTGGTCAGGACCGTATTTAGGGGTATGTGTTTATGTTGTATTTTTTCTAATGGGCGCTATTTTTTTTCCCGTTTTTGTCTTGTGTGTGCAGGGGGGTTTTTATTGATTTTTCTATTGTTTTATGAGAGGGTAATAGAGTTTTGAAAGCCCATCGATTTCGTTCCTGTCGTTGATTGTTTTGCTATTTTTGAAGATGTCACAAAGAAGGTCACAAATACGCAAAAAATCAAACTGCTTTAAAAAAACACCAATTGACACTAAAACATAATTTTGATTTTTAAAACACCAAAGTAATAACACAAAAAAAGAACACAAAAGCTAGAGAGGTCTTAGAAATGATCACATCTTCAAAAATAGCAAAACAATCAACGACAGGAACGAAATCGATGGGCTTTCAAACCGTACCTACTTGTCACATGTTTGGAAATCACTTCATACTCCACAATATAATCTAACAATAAATATTTATATTTAGCTTAATTAATATTAACTACTGTAATATCATTTATTTTAGTAAGCATATGCTTATTCTACCAGACAATATGTTGAATTAAATGCTATCGAAAAAAAATAATGTCTTACCTAGTTTCCAAACTTCCTTCCATTAACATATTTGCTCCAGTTATCAGTATTTTATCCCTAGTATCTTTCGGAAGCTGAAACACTTTTTCAGGACCCAATCGGTGGCATATGGAACATAATAAACGAACTGCTGCACAACGAACAATTGCATTTTGGTGATTCACTCCTTTTGCTGTTATAACACTGACAACTTTAGGAGGCGAAAGATATGTACACATTTCGTCGAGAGCATCATTTGCATCGCCTCTTAAGAACTTATTCGTATCGGCGGTTCTGTGAAGGAGGGGTGTTGCTAGCTCTTCAACATCCTTTAATAAACATTAAATATTCAATTTTACACATTTTATGAATAGTAAATAATAATATAGTTAGAATTTGTAATACAGTTTTAGAAAGAAGTAAATTTCAAAAAGATTGTTTGGTATTAATAATAATAATAATCACCCATGCCTCAAACGTTCACCGCCAGTCACAGGGGCCACTGGTAGGCTATGAGTTATTTACATTATTATTGTACCAGCGCTCGTGTAACGACTTAAGATGTTTCGCCGTTGGCATTCACGTTAAATGAGAAGAAAAACTTCGAAAACCTTCCAGGGTTCGAAGCCGAGTCCCAAGCGAGATAAAGAAAAATAACTGGCGATTATGAAATTGATCAATATAAATATTTTATTGTATGTTGCCAGGCTTATGTGTATGCGTATGTGTACATATTGCTGTGGACTTTTCCCCGTGAATATTATTAAAATTTATTTCATTATGATTGTACTATTATTTTGAACGCAAGTGTATATTTTTGAAATTCCTTATTTTTTGTGAAAAAACTGGTTTTACATTCTAAGCCTGCGCGCTTGCTTTGAACTTTAGGCAGACACAAGTGTACTCTGAGATAAGAAAGTTGTGTTTATAAAAAGATTAATCTTTATCTTTTTATTAAGTAACTTCGGGTTAATTTTTCATTTAATTTGTGGTTGGTGCTGTTTTAATTCATTACCGAGATTTATACGAGTTTGTTTATCTCGTAATTGTTATATTTTACACTTTCTTACTCACCGTGTCTCGAATATATATATATTTTTTTTTACGTAAGTAAAATATATTATTTAAAGATATCTGTTTATATTGAAAGAGTTAAATACTGTATTTTCTAATTGTATTATTATTATCGTATTGAGATTTAGTCTTAGATATTTGATATAAATAACAAAGAAGGATTTTTAAAATTTCTAGTAAAAAAATTCTGTAGCTGTAAGATTTTATACGTTTGGTATCTCAAGGGCATTTTTTGTTACATGTGGGTGCACATGCGTTTGAGTTTGCTTCGTGCTGTCAAATCTGTTTGTTTATTTTGATTTTGTTCTCTTGGGAGAAATTAAAAAGTTTCTTTGTAATTTATTATTTTTAATTTTGTTCGGTATCTCAAAGGGTTTTGCACGCATGCAGCTGTTATTTCCATGCGATATTTTTACCTTTACAATATTGTTTAATGAGGCAATATTAATCTTTATACTTTATAAAGATTTTTTTTTTTTATTTTTTTTTATTTTTGTATTAAATTTTCATTTAAATTTTATATTGTGTTCTTTGATTTAATAATTCTTTCTACTCATTTTAACAAGTAACTTAAAGATATAATTATAACATTCGTCAATACTCTTTTACTGGCGCCTTATAAATTTGTAGAAGAGACAACCACGTTTCCGATTGGAACCCTGAGAGGAAAGGAGTCCCATTTTATGGAAATAAGCCGACTTAATATCCTAGCTGGATATATTTGTCGTGAATGGTGGTAAAATTAATACAAAACCACAGTTCATAGCAATATGTGCGTTAAACGCATATGTACGTTAACTACATACAACTTATTAGAGCCTCTCTTCAGGAAGATCATTGAAACCTTTTCGGAGGGAACTATAAATAGCGATAGTAGCTCCAATATCTTACTCTGTAAGTAAGGTCTAATGTCTGCTCTAAAAATTATCAAAACTTTCCGAACTATAATATTTGCTATCTAGTTATTGAAGCGAAAGTTGTTTTGTTTAGAAGTAAAAAAAATGAGTGACTACCGTGCTTATGGAAATGTATACCACTGCATAAAACGACTCCTTTTATTTCTCTTAATATTTAAATGACTATTAAGTTATAATTAGAAAAGTTTAAAAGATTACCTTTGGAGCGAGTCGAAATGCGCCGCAGATAGCCGATGCACGTGCTGTGCATTTCGTATTGTTACGGCCGGGATATATGTGTAGCGGTGCCATCTTACGTAGAGTAGAGACGTTAAGCAAAGCTACAATAGTACAGTGTCGTCTTGTGGTGAGCGGTGGAATTACACGAAAACATCAATTATTCTTGGTTAGTCGAAGTATACAGCGCTATCTTGTAGCCAGTAGCGTAGTTAGAGCATGTTCTGGAAAGCTCTGCTGCGTGATCGCTTGTACAGAAGATTTAAGTACTTTCGAGTGCTTTCGAATATGCTCTAGGCCCCAGAGACGCGTGGTATAAATATGGGAAAACAACTGAGACATTTCCAAATTTTGAGTTCGGAGCAACAAATGCGTTCTAAAAAGCGAAATATTGTGTGACTAATAATGGTATTTATTAGTATTATTTTGATTTGAAGTTACGTGCCTTTGGATTTGTGGATTTGTGTCAATATGGAAAGAAGGGCATGATAGATAGTGATTGAATCAAGTAATAAGGCAATGTATAATTTGCAATGAAACAATATTAGTCCTTAAGAATAATATAAAACGTCATTATGAGAAATACTATAGATAGTATAATTTGCAAGAAGCCTGCGGATAGAAAGATATGAATCTTTGAAACACGGATTCAAATCACGGCAATTATTCTTAAAGAAAATAAATGCTGAACAACAAGCAGCAATTCGTGCTAGTTTCCAAGTGACTCACTTAATAGCTAAATATGAGAAACCATTTACTGATGGCGAATTAATCAAGAATACCGTGATCGCAGCAACATAAGAAATGTGTCCAGAAAGAGCTAATTTAATTAAAAACATCAGTCAGTAAACACTGTGGCTTGAAAAGTAGATGATATTGGAGAAAATATATTAACTCAATTTTCTGACAAAAATCGACTCTTAGTGGTTCCCTTTGGCTCTGGATAAGTCAACGAATGTTTCAGATAGTGCTCAAGTGTTACTTTTTATTCGGGAGACACATAAAAATTATGAAGTGTATGAAGAGTTTTTTAGCATTTATAGTATTCACGTTGTACCGTGAATACCATAAAAAATCACTGGAGAAGATATACGTAAAGGAGTTGAAACTGATATTCAGAAAAATAATCTTCAATGGAATAACAAACTAATGATGGTGGAAAAAACATGTGTCGAAAACATAAAGGTGTTTTTGCTCTCGTATAAAAGGTTATAGAAAGCGACGGTAGTTCTGAACCATTAATCGTACATTGAATCATTGATTTACAGTCTTTATGCGGAAAATGCTTGAATCTGTCAGAAGTTTTAAAGCTAGTCATATTATTTGTTAATTATATCAGATCATAATACGTTCAATCATCGCCAATTCTGGGAGTTTGTCGAAGGGATTGAAGAAAATGATTTACCATATTATACTGCAGTACGCTGCCTTAGTTTCGTAAAAGTTCTAACGCGATTTAGTCCGTATCATTGGCAAAGTGGGAAGCGCATGTAGGAGATGCGCAGTGGGGAAATATTCCAAAGTGTTAGAGTCGAATGCATTAAATGGAAAGTTTTGACTGAAAGTGAGGATTTGGCTTGCTACAGCGCCGAAATTTGTGTTATCTATACCCAAACAAGGTATCTCATTACTTCATTGGGCTGGTTACATTAAAAGTTTACGAATTGAAATTGAAAAATCGTCTGTTAAAGGTTTCTGATATTTCTACTTGTGAATACAATGCATGTTAAGAAGCATTAGGAACGAAAAAAATGTTACTAAGTGGTGGTCACGTTTATTAATAACTAGTAAATACATACGATTACTAATATTTACTAGGTTCGGTCCGATTTATAAGGTACTCACAATACTTTGTGCGACACTTTGTAATCACAAATGAAGTATTGGTTCAATAATGTACACATAAAAAGTCAATCGAAAATCCGAGCAATAAAAACTTTGCGATTTTGCACTGATAAAAATAGTAGTGTCTTTAAAATGTACTGAAAGTGATTCATATTTTTTGGAATGGTGAAAGAATATTGTCCATAGAATATTTACTAAGAGATGTCACAACCACAGGAGCCTGCAATGCTTTTTTCTTTAATTTGGAGTTTTCAAATGATCCTCATAACTCCGAACCTTAATTCGAGAAAATAAGTTGTGTTCATCAATATTTAGTGACCTCTTTTCAAAATAATTTTAACTGTTATCGTTATCGCGTTATCTAGAAAATACATAGTACACATAGTACCCAATGTACCACAGATCGATATTCAAATTCGGAATTATATACGAAGAGGTATTTAAAAATATACATTACTAGGTACCTCTTATTCATTTTTTTAAATATTTTTAAATAAATTTTCCTATTTACAAAAAGACTTGCAAATAAATATTACGCTTTCTTAAAACGATCTACGTCTATTACACAATGGTTCTTGTATGCAATCAGGTTTGCATGGTTTTCTTTCTCGTTCGAGGTGAATGCCGACAACCAAATATTTTGAGTCGCTCCAATAGTGTGGGCGTAATAATAACTCATAGCCTGCCAATGCCCCCGTACTTGGCCTTAAGTTGCTGGTGGATACTAAGACATGAATTATTATTATTATTTAATAACTAAAGGTTAATTGTTCCAATTAGTCGTAAAAAAAATATGAAATATAATTCTTGTATGTATTTGACGACAGAGTGACTTTTCAAAAGTTGACAACAGTTTCGCAATGACAAATTTATTGTTTACTTCAGCCATGTTTTAGAATCCTACTGTCAAATCTGTCAAATATATAAGTTTTTACAATCTTTTAAAAGAAACTATTTATTGTTTTTGTATTAACATGGAGAAAAGAAATTTCGTGTGTTAATTAAACATTTTATTTGGAAAAACAATTAAAGAAACTAAAGAAAAGTTACATAAATATTATGATGAATCTGTTCCCTCCCATGATATGATTTGTTGTAGGTGGATTACTGCTTTCAAAAGTGATCATGTGGGAACAGAAGAGACTGAACATCCGGGACCTTCATTTACAGTAACTACTTCAAAAATGATAAATAAAGTCTATGGTATTGCAAAGAACAACCTCTGAATAATAGTGTGCGAAATAGTTAATGCCATAAACATCTCAATTGAACGGGTGCAGAATATTTTGAATCCACATTTAAATATGGAAAAGCTAAACACAAAATGGGTGTCGCGTTTGCTTACTGTTGTGCAAATGCAAACTCTTGCTACAATTTCAAATGACTATGACTAAATTCAAACATAAGCCAAAAGAATTTTTTGGTCGACATTTCACCGTAGATGAGACCTGCGTAGATCACTATACTCTACAGACAGAAAAATAGAACAATTAATTTCTTCTGATGAACGTACTTCGAAGAAAGCAGAACAGTTTTTTCGACCAATAAAATTTTGACCACGATTTTTTGGTGCTGCCAAGGGGCAATCCTTATTGACTGTTTTACAGTAGGGAAGTACAATGACTGGGTAATATTATGCTGATGTATTGACAAGTTTTGATGTCCAACTAAAGAAAAATCGCATATATTCAGCAAAAAAGTTTTGTTCCAGCAGGATAATGCGTGCACTGAATTTGTCGAATTACAAGGTGTGGTAATTTAACTTAATTTCTCGATTGGTACAAAATATAAGAACACAATTGAAGTAGTACAAAAAATGTTTGATATTTATTCTAAGTAATTTACATTCACATCAATATACTTACACCAACGTTCTAAAAGTTTTTGAAAACAGTCAACAAATGCATCCGAAGAAATGGTGTTAAATTCGACGGGTACATTTTTCTGAACATCTTCTACGTCTTTAAAGCTTTTCCCAGAATAGTTTTCACTGTGAGGAAGAGGAAAAAGTCCGCCGGTGCCATGTCCGGTTAATAGCTTGAATGATTAATTTCAACAACTAATCCTTTCACGAGAATGTCCTTATAATTAGTGAAGAATGTGACGGTGCCTTGTCATGTAACAAGAACCAATTACCATTTACTCGATATTGTGGTCGCACTCGAGGAATGCGCTTCAGTAATCTCTTCATCACTTATATAGTATACTCCAGTAACAGATTGTCGTTCCGGTACAAATTCTTTATGAATTTCACACTGACTATCGAAAAACGTAATCAGCATGGTTTTGATTCGGGATTTTTGCAAACGAATCTTTTCGGGATTTGGTGATGTTTTTCCAACCTACTGCATGCTCTGGCGCTTCTTCTCAGGATCGTACTGAAACACCTATGATTCATCACCAGTGACAATGTAGCTAAGAAGACGATTGAAGAGAAGATTCTGAACAAATTCTTTGTACAATACAACACTTCTCAGTTTTGCTCATCCGTAAGTTTGCGTGGCACTAACTTTACGCAAATTTTCCTCTTTACCAAATCTTCGTACAGTATTTGTCGAATCGTCTCCTTATTCATGTTTAACTCTTTTACCATCATTCGAAGGGTTATTTGTCGATTTCGTGCCACAAGTTTACGCACTTTTGAAATCGTTCCTGCATTTCGACAGACCGATGGACGTCCAGTTCTAGCGTCATTACCTCACTCTCACGTCCATCTTTAAATCACTTACACCACTCAAACACAGTAGTACGACTTAAGGTGTAAACATCGTACCAGATTTCTAAATTTTTGTTGCAGTTTTATCCAGTTTACAGCAAAATTTAATATTTACTCGTTGCTTCATTACGATAGACACATACACAATATACGCGCCAGCGCCCTATTCAGAAACTAAGAGCTGCTTTATCTTCGCTTGACCGACATCTATTGGTGAGACTGTGAACTATTACATACTGTTTTATTTTTGGTTCTATTTGAGGTGACTCCACTACAGCAACGTCAATCCGGGAATTAAATTGCCACACCTCGTAAGATACAAATTACCATATTCATCAGATTTGGCTCCGAGTGATTTTTTCTTGTTCTCATTCTTTAAAAAAATGGAAAATTTCTGGGTTAGGTGTATTAGATGGGAATTGTATTAAAAAATAATATATATCTTTTAGTCTAAAATAAGTATTTCACTCAAAAGTCACTCTCCCGTCATATAACCCTCATAGTCTAACAGATTTCTCTATGTGATAGTGAGATTTATACCACTATAATGAATAGATTAATTTATTCTTAGTTAATAATAACAATAAATAGAAAAAATGAGTATAAATATAATATAATAGTAAAATAAATAAATAAATTATAATTTCCTATCAAGATACAAGAAATTATACTACAAATTATACAAGTCGTAATTCTGAACGACTTTTGGGGGCGAAATATACAAAAAGCTTTCAGGTATACTGACCATTTTTTGTTGTGCATTAATTTTAATGATTAAATACATCGCATTTGTTCAACATAGTTTAAACAAATGACTATCAATGTTTTAGAAAACAAAACAATTTTGTCAATAAAACTAATATACGAGGGTAGCATTTTCTGCAAACTAATATTTCTATTGAATCAAAGAAATCAAACATGCTATGAAACAAATATTTATTATTTTCTATTTTAATAGTTCGAATTTAGTTTTGATAACTGGAACAGTTATTTTGCAAGCTAATTTCAAACCGAGTGGTCTGCAGTAAAAATACATTTAACGGGAAAAAATTTTATAGGCATGATTTACTATGATTTTAAAATTTCTTTAACTCCAAAACAAAGAGTTTCAAGGCTTCGGGCTGCTTTTGGTGATCAAGCTCCTTCTCAGAGGAGTGTTTACAACTGGTATAACGAATTTAAATTTCAAAAGGTTTCACTTAGTGACGATTTTCGCTAATTAAGGCCAATTTCAGCCGTTACTGAACAAATATAGATGCCGTACTAAGAATGATTCAAGACGACAATCGAGTCACGTATAGGATTATTAGGAGCATCGTGGGCATTGGCATGACTGCAGTAAACAAGATTTTACATAATAATTTGGGTGTGAGGAATGTCTGTTGTCGTTGGATACCTCATAATTTAACAATACCGAGTGAAATGGCGTAAAAGAAAACGTTTAAGAAATATGATGGTGGTAGGTCTAAAGCAGTTCACAACCAATGGGTGTTTCGAACAGAACTTAATTCAGTCATAGTAAAAAAATCTCGAAGTGTTGGAAAGAAAATGGTAGCCATCCGTCACATATTCCGGACTTGGTACCTTCAGATTTCTTTCTAGTTCCAAGACTAAAGGATAAAATGCGTGGTGTACGATTTGCAAGCTCAGAAGATGCAGCAGATATAGCTTCAAAAACTTTATATCTGAAGTGACTTAAGAAGAGTGGAATTTATGCTATGGTAACTGGTTTTATCGAAAGCCTAAATGCATTGAGTTTAAGAATGTATATTTTAAAAAACAATAATAAAAATAATTATTGACTATAACATTTTGTGTTATTAGGTTTCAGAAATATTTGGTGCTACCCTCGTATTAATATAAACAATATAAGTAAACACTTGCGGTGTGTTAGATATGATAGTATAACGTTCTTAGAGTTTATAGTCGAAAAAGTAAAAGTGGGTGGTCACCTTTTTAAATTTATTAGATTAGTGCAGGAGCATAAATTGTATATGTTCATATTTTAAAAGTTTAACATCATTTAAAATAGTGATATAACTCTTAATAGTGTATAGCTCTTAATTCCTAATTTTTTACGAAAATGTTTATTGTTAAACACTTGTCCATTTTCTTTTATATTTTATTTTGTTTTTAATGTATAATAATTATATATTTTATATAAGATAAATCAATATTTTGTATATCGTTATTAAATGTCATTGTATTTAATTATAAATATGTATTCAATTGAAACGTTCATCTAGTTTATTTTGACATTATCTTAAAAGAAGACGTAGCTTGTTTCATGTGCATAAATTCAAGTCAGATTTAACTAGTATCGGTCACAGTTCTTAGTTCTAAAGGTTTGTCTGATTCAATTCAATTTATTTTTAGTTTTAAAATGATTTTCACTTTAAAAAGATTTTTTTAAGTCCAAGTTTATTTTCGAAGTGTTGGTGAATGTAGGACAACAATGATGAGTTTCAAACTAAGCTTCCGATTTTTCAATAGATTACATGCGATTAAAACACTCTAGAGAAGGTTGTAAACATGTTTTCTGAAATTTATAGAAAATGAGGCAGTGGGGCATTTAAGAAAGTCGTCATTCATGCTGAAGAAATAATAGAAACTAAATCTAAAATATTCAACAAATTAGCTTTTTCGGTTTGTACAGCTTAGATAATATTAAAAGAAAGATTTACGTCATCCGTATCGTGTTATTGAAGTATAAAAATTGTTGGAAGTTGATTATTTGCAAAGATTGCAATTCGGTAATTAGTTTTTTTGGCAACGTTAAGACAAAGACGAATAATTGTACCAATATTTTTTCAAGGAACCTTACCTGCTGAAAGATATCGCACGAAAATTTTATATTTTTAACATTTATTGGTTAATTGCATGACGACGACATTCAAAATGTATCTTCAACGAGACGGAGCAACTTATCACTGTACGAGATAGCAGAAACACTGAATTTTTTAAGCAAAGTTTGTGATGATCGTATCGTTAATCGAAAAACTAAATAATTTGGCTTACAAGCTTATGTAATTTAACATCCTGTAATTGCTTCTTGTGATCTTATCTGGAAATAATTATATTTCAAATACCTGAATCATATACAGCAAAGAACAGAAATGCATGGAAATTAGCAACATTCAGACAACGTTGCAGGATGTCATCAGAAATTTTGAATGGATGATTTTAAGATGTATGGAATAAGGACAAAATTATTAATATTTATACTGTATATATGAAAATGCAAGAACATAAATGATTTTGAAGTAATAAAGGTAGTCAAGTTTAAGTTGAGACAAACTCAATATGTTCAAAGTACATCAAAGGCAGCTAGATGAACTTTTAAAATGAACACATTATCATGTTTCATGGTTTGGTAAGTAATGCCAGTGGAGAGTAAAATAGTGATTATGTAGCACAAAAATATAATTCTTATGAACAATAATTTTCATAGATCAATTATCAGTCTATTTTTCTGAAAATACTAAATTGACTTAAAATTATAGCATTATTTAAGTATTCTCAATACCTATACTTAAATATTAGAATTAAATACGTATTTTTTACTCACCACTTCTAATGTTTTTTTGTAGGTTTTGAACAATTCCGAAGATGCTAAACATGCAGCTCGTGCTACTTGCGATCTTAAATTTCCAATATGTTTCCCCAAAACAACGCAAACGGCATGTAAATTTTGCTCTATTATATTGGGATGATACTTGATTAGTTTCATTAAATTATGAAGGCCTTTCATGGTGACTTCCCATTCGATGCTTTCTAACTGTCCAAGCATTTCATTTAAAGCTTCTTTAGGTTTGGCGAACGGTCGCTCACTTTCTTGGGCAGTACTCCTCTCACTCTTAGGCATCCTGCAGGACCTTTTCCGGCTCATTTGCCTAGTTATCGTTTTCTTGCATATAGTTTTTGTTGGGATTTTCTCAATAACTTCTTGAACGACTTCAATTTCTTGGAAGTCGACGATAGAACCCGGCAAAGAGGTTTCAGTTGATGATAATGGAGTATCTCCAAATTTTTCGAAATTTTTGAAATTAGTTTCATTTAAAGAAGGTGCGGAAGAAACCGTTTTTCTTAGTGCATCCGAGTTAGCTTTAATATCTGTTTCCGACTTTGAAAGATTTTGCCTTTCTCCAAATGTTTGATTAGCGATAAAATCAAGATCTTCCAAACTTCCAACAATGGATTCTCTTCTTATAATATTTTGTTCAGATCGTATATAACTCTCTTTTATTATTTCTTCGTCTTCGTCTTCAAAAGTGGTTTTGTTTTCTTCTCTAACTGGAGACGTCGGTTCGTCTCGATTCACTGGGTAATCTACACTGTCGAACCTGCTTTCAATAAAGGCCGATTTACTACTGACAGCGGACTTCGATTTTAGATTTTCGCAGTAATTAGTATCGATCACCGTGAAATTTTCTTCATGTTGCCGCGGCAAGGAGGGTGTGCCCGTACGTATGAATCTATTACTGGTAATGCTATTTTCTGAGTGATCTGACCTTTGGCCGACACTGGCTCTTTCGTTTGGGGAATTATCAAAGTTATTGCTATCCGGCAAATGAGGTTCTGCGGGTGGGGTAAAATATCCGGAAGATTCAGATCCGGAAGAGAAGGGTTCACGGGCCATAACGAGTCTCGGCGGAGAGTTGTACTTTTCCGGAGTGGCTTCCGGGGTTTGTAGTTTAGAACTGTAAAAAACTTATTATTAAAATACCGTAGAGGAATTTTCTCTAATTCACTATGATATGTAGTATTTACCATGAGTTGCCAATTGTTTCTTAAGAATTAAGAAATACTGAAAAAACAAGTCTATCACCGGGAGGAAACGCACAGACGACGTTTCGTTCTAGTTGGAACTTTTCAATGTACGGCATTCCCTCGATGACGGACATTGCTTTTTCATTTCTATACTTTCTGTATATATAGTTAACATTTGGAATTTACTGCAAGTGAGAATTAATTAATTGTTTCTTAATTTAATTTTTTTATATTTCACATATATATAGTATTCTCAACTATACTATATTTAATTTAATATATTTCAAAAGAATTTCTGAGTGACATTTAATACGATTTGAAAAATTCTGAGACAAATCTATAGGAATTTAGGTCATAAGGATTGTTGCGAACAACTAGTAAAATGGCGTCAAAGTGCCTCACTAGGGGATTAGACACTTTTTGGAGTAAATAATAGAAGCTGAGTGCAAAGAATAGGATTCGATAAGTTCGTGTAAAGCTGAGAGAGGCATCAAATTATTTTCAGTTTCTAGTATCTCTCGTAGGAACGCAGAGATTCGGTTATATCCGTTCATTGTTCTGTTCCTGACAGCTATTTGAGTCAATAAGCATTTAGGTTTGTGGAAAATTGACAAAAAAAATGGTATAATGATAAAGAATTATTTTTTGAATGTCAAAAGGGCACAGAAAACTAAAGCTAAGCTAGATAAATATTATGGTTAACTATTAATCATTAATACTGTTCGTAAGTGATTTATTAACTTTCGAAGTGGCCATATGACTACAAATGAGGTTGAGCTTTCTAAGAGGATTGCTGAATTCACAAGTATAGATAATCTTGTGAAAATTCATATATGTGTAGTGATAGAAAATGGATGACTGAAAGTAGGTGAGATTACTAAGCCTTTCTCAAATGATCGGGTTTACAATATTTTTACACGAATATTACACCTCTGAGAAAATTGTCAACAAATGATGCGATTATTTACAATTGAAGAAAGGATAAAACATGTGTAAGTACAATTTGGACGTATTTCGACATCATTTACAGACACTTTCGCACCATTTTATAACCTTAGATAACACTTGGATACATTATTACCAATCTGAAATTAAGGAAGAGTCAAAACATTGGGAAAGCCATTTTATTATTAGAAAGGTCATGGCCCCTGCTTTATAGAAATTGACTTTCTGGAGAAGGGTAAACGACGATTGAATAATATTAGAGAATCTTACGCAATCATTTAAACTTAGAAGTAAATAAAACTGAACCGAATCTTTAGACAATCATGCTAAAGTAAGCAAGATGTAATTTGTATATATTTTCCATATGTTTAAGACTCTATTGATTACTAATTGTTATATAATAAACTTTTAAATACAGTACATAAAGCATTTGTCTTGATAGTTATCTAGCAAAATCGGTAATGTATTTTATAATGGTCATAACTTGTGAGAATTTATGTCAATTCTCTATCTCAGAGTTTTAATATTGTTTTCTTGTTATTTGTGGTTTTTAGTAGTCATTTGTTGCCAAAGAAATGATGCAACTTCCTATAATAATATTAATAAGTTTGGGCTGAAATTTAATAATGAGAAATTGTGCGTCACATTCTAAGTTTGAGCATAGTTTTCACCATTATTCAAGTTCTTGATAAGATGATTCAAGGAACTTCTAGGAATGGAATTAATATAAAAAATATGTTTTTCTTTATTTGACTAGTTTATGTAACTAGTTTATGTAAATTTACAAGTATATCACTTGATTTTATAATTCGTATCGTAAAGGAATATCATTACCAGAATTTAACTTTATTTGGTATCTGGATTATGCATGGCACCAAATTCTTTTGAATAGAGTACGAAGACGCTTTTTAAAATTTATGCTATTATTTCTACTCCATCGAGTATACTCCGAGAGGGGAACGATCAAATAGATTCAGCTATTCTTTCTATCTAAGGTTTAGATCTATGTTCAAATATTTGGATCAAGATACTATTTTTAGAAAAAACATTATGTATTAATTCTCCAATTTATGACTATTGCCTTAAATTGATTCTAGTTACTAGTTTATCTGTAATTCCGCTGTATATCACTATGATGATGAAACAATTTCCCTATTTTAGTATTTAAAAAGTATACTACAGTACTGATAATTAGTTATTTGGACACGTATTTACTTATTTTATAATTTGCATATTACAAATAAAATGATTGCAAAAGAAATCAAACTATACATAATTTTAATTGCCTCATCATTTTCACTGAAATAATGAATAAATCGCTGAAAAAAAATTTTACTTAAGGACATGTTTGCACAAAGTATTGGTCGCTTGTAAAACTAAGTGTAGATTATTTTTAAGAACATATCTAGTAGTATGGTAGGAGAGATCTAGTTCTTGCTGAACATGGCGCGGAAGTTCTTTGTTTATCTGTAATTCCGCTGTATATCACTATGATGACGAAACAATTTCCCTATTTTAGTATTTAAAAAGTATACTACAGTATTGATAATTAGTTATTTCGACACGTATTTACTTATTTTATAATTTGCATATTACAAATAAAATGATTGCAAAAGAAATCAAACTATACATAATTTTAATTGCCTCATCATTTTCACTGAAATAATGAATAAATCGCTGAAAAAAAATTTTACTTAAGGACATGTTTGCACAAAGTATTGGTCGCTTGTAAAACTAAGTGTAGATTATTTTTAAGAACATATCTAGTAGTATGGTAGGAGAGATCTAGTTCTTGCTGAACATGGCGCGGAAGTTCTTTGTTTATCTGTAATTCCGCTGTATATCACTATGATGACGAAACAATTTCCCTATTTTAGTATTTAAAAAGTATACTACAGTATTGATAATTAGTTATTTCGACACGTATTTACTTATTTTATAATTTGTATATTACAAATAAAAAGATTGTAAAAGAAATCAAACTAAACATAATTTTAATTGCATCATCAATTTCACTGAAATAATTAATAAATCGCTGAAAAAAATTTTTACTTAAACTTAAGGACATGCTTGCACAAAGTATTGGTCGCCTGTAAAGACCAAGTGTAGATTATTTTTAAGAACATATCTAGTAGTATGGTAGGAGAGATCTAGTTCTTGCTGAAGATGGCGCGGAAGTTCTTCAATTACTTACCCCGTTGTTTAACAGTTACTTCATTTCTAACCGTTAGTCTAAGACTTCTTTTTATACGATCCACACTTCCTGTTTTCCTAAATAACTGCACAAAACAGAAAATAGATATATTGAAATGATCATTCGGTATAGTTTCATTGGCAAATTCCTCTAGAAAATCTTCACTATTTATTATGAAACCTATTATCAACTTACAAGTTTCCACTTGTTACTTAACAAATATTCTCAACTTGCTAATTTGATTTATAAATGATTGTTTTCAATCAATTGTTCTATATACACTACCCATTCATAAGTAAGCTTAATCGCACTTAAAACTACAAAAAATAATATACCATATGATCATATATTTCTACCCTCTAGAAGGCAATGACATTTTTCGTTTTTAAACTTAAGTTGGTACCATAATTTAAGTTAACTTATTTTGCAGCGTGTGTGTGATATAGGTTATTTTATACTGATGACAGATTAGGTTTCGTCATTTTGACAAATAATTACATATAAACGTTTCAGTTGAAAAAATAAAAAGTTTAATAATAAAAACAGCTACAATAAATGTTTAAAGTGAGCTCCTTCATTTTCTATGCATAGCGCAACTCTTCGATTCATATTATTGAAGGCATTCCTTAAATTATGTGGTGTAATTTCCTCACAGACATTTCGGATAGCATTAGTAAGTTCTTCAATTGTATGTGGACGATTCGTAAATACTCTATTTTTTAGATGTGGATAAATGAAATAGTCCATAATTGTTAAATCCGGAGATCGTGGTGGAAAGTCTACTATTCGATTATCAAAGAATTCATGCAATAATTCCATCGTTTCTCTTGTCTTATGGGCTGTTGCATTATCTTGCTGGAAATATCCCTCGCGGAGCTCATCATCATGTAATTGATTTACAAATGGTAGCAATAAATTATTACGATATCGTTCTGCATTTATCGTATTATTAAAGAATATTGGACCAATAATCCGTCTACGAGAAACAGCAAGCCAAACGCCTATTTTTTGTGAATGCAAGGGTGTTTCAAGAATTTCATGTGGATTTTCACTAGACCAGATGCGCATTGTTTGTTTATTTATATATCCTGATAAATGAAACCATCCTTCATCGGACCAGTACTATATAATAATACAATTTCTGTACCTATATTATAAACATTTAAAATATTATATAGCAAATATTAAATCACGAAAAAGACTACGATGAGCAAAATACCATCAAAACTGGTCTCTATAGAATAGTGGAAACGGGTATTTTGGTCAGATAAACCTAAGTTTAAACTTTTTGGGAGCAAACAAAGTCTCTGGTAAAATGGTTTGTGATTGCGGATGTGGAAAAATTGATGCCCTTGTGAAAATCAAGGGACGAACGACCAAACACAATTGTCTAGAAATATTATAACATTATGCAATCGAAAGTGAACAAGAGCTAATCGGCTAAGGATTCGTTTATCAACAGGAAAACGACATCTAACATATTTCAAAAATGATTAAATAATACCTTCCAGAAAACAGCGGATAAAGTCCTATCAGTAATGCAATGGCCTTTTCAGAGTCCAAATTGTAACCTAATCGAATTTTCATATGACTGTTTGAACCGGGAAGTAATAAACATGGCGAACACTAGAAAGTAAATCAAAAAGAATTATGTTCGATTATTTAGAAGAATTAATTGAAAAAATTTCTCGCATTTACAGGATAATGAAGGTTATTTTGATGAAACAAAAATGTTTCTTTGTAAAACATTTGTTTATTGTTTTCTAAAATTTCTAAAATTATATTTAAATAATAATTTTGTACTTAGGAATAATTATTATAGCTTTAATTTTGCCTAACTACTTCATATAGTGTTTTTTACGCATTTTCTTCATTTCATATATATTGTAAACTTCTTTCTTATAATAATATACCATGTTAATGGGTATTTCAGTTAGTCAGCTAATCAATATTATTAAATATCTTTTATAACTTTATATTATATTACATACTGATTCCTTTAATAATGCAGTATATTAGATTAAACTATTTTGGACACTACATTTTTAACAAGAAACACATGTAATTTTCCATGTGTGAATGTGAATAGGTTAGTTTTACAAAACAAATATGTGTATTATTTAGGAGCAGATGAATTACAATACTATATTTTAGTATGTCGAACTAACAGAAGGAATATTTTCTGAAGTTACTAATGGTTTAATTTGAAGCAGAATATAATCTATAAATTACTATAAATCGCAAACAAATAAATGAGGATCAATTCAAAAAGGAGCATGTGCTGAAAGTTTTGTAGAAACGGAAATAAATCGATAATGTCATAATATATGTATATAGAGAATTCTCTATTTCATTTTTGTCGAAAGCTATTTTCCATTTAATTTCTATAATTATTTAATGATCGCCCGGCCTTCGAGTTTACATAGGCTGAGGGCAGATTCTACTATAAATAAATCTAAAATAAGTATGAAAGAAGTATAGGAAATATTAGAAAAACAAAAAAAAATAGAAAAGCAGTAAGTTAAGGTAAAATAATAGACAGAAAAAGAAATGTTACTTAAAGTACGAGGGTCATCTAAGAAGTAAAGAACGTTTTTGTTTACTAGTTTCACACTTATCAGTTGAGACATGCCACCAACGCGGCGTAAAAAAAAAAGAGGCAAGTGATAAGGAGAGATCGCTCGCTGAACCTCTCTGGTCTGAACCTACCTGTTGTTCGATGTCCCCAGGAAGGACTCTGCCGGCTAACTCTAGTTTTGGAGAACGTCGCGGATTCAAGGCCGCGTGATGTAATACAGGCGCCACCGCTATGTTCCACCTGCAGAGAAACAGCTATAACGGAAGCAGGCGGGACCTGGTAGCTCCAACAATCACCAGAGGGTCAGCCCCTTATCACTAGATGTTAACAGTTAGGAACTTTGCCAGACTCAAAACTTGAGGGATGGGTAGAGATCAAAACAAAATCAACAATTCTTACAAATTTATTGCTAGACACTAGAAATTCAATAACATACCAAAGTTTCTAATTCGAAGCTTACAAATTTTAATGCTAGACACAGACAGATTGAAACATACATAAGGTATTAGGTACCTATAAACTAAATGTCAAGTATATTCAGTTACATCCAAAGCAAGGTGAAGCCTTAAACATTAAATAAAAGCGAGAGCAAATTGAAAGTTAATATAATTAAACAGAGACCGAAAATTCAGAGTCTCCCCCTGTATATATATATATCGAGAGGCGAGAGGGGTTAATCCAAAATTATCCCACCAGGATAACAATAAATTAAATCTACGAAAGAATTCTGATAAACGTCTCAAAAGACGTCAGCGCGAAAGATACTAGGTTTGCTAAATTCCAAGAAATATGGAAGGTTACCTTATTAAAAGAAAACAAAGTTACGCCTTGTTTACAAATAAAATTAAGAAGGTAAGATAAATTACAGAATATGAAAATCAAAACAAACACCCAGATAGAACTTTTGGAGTACACCCTGTATAACAGGTGTGCAAAATTTAAATATATAAAATTGTCTGAAGGAGTCAATTAAACAAAAGTATATTTTTAGAATTCCAATTTCGTATACGTAATTTAGATTCTGTACAGTTTTTAGCAAATTATATATAGAAAAATTATAGATTAGTTCTTCGATTTAAAGGAATCGAAACAGTCTTTAAGGGTCCGATCTGAAGGATCTGGCCTCGATTATGTCTCAAAATTCAAAACAGGTGACAGTCAGTGAAGCTGTCGGTCATCCGGAGTTATTAATATGTTTCAGTACATGAACCCGAGGATATTAAAGTCTATCAACGGGTTTATAATTAAATCAAACTAGTATGTTACTGTAAAACTAACTCGAAATAGGGAGAAATCCCTTCTAAATGATCTGAGAAAATAGGCAAATCTAACACTCAAAGTGTGTGTCTTAATAAGTAAGAAAGGGCTTGGTTTTATAATAAATTTAGAATTTTCTAAAGTCTAAAGAGTTATTTAAATGATCTTCAAATATCTTAAAGTCTGCAAAAATTTTAAAAGACAACACCTACTTTTTTCTTGGATCCACAAACAGTAATCGTTCCCTCCAAATACTATCCTCGTTTTCTAAGGCAAAACTACTCTCTTTATCACGAACTAGTCATCGCTGCGACGCCATTTTGGGGTTCAATTTGGACGAACCGCGACTTCTTCTCCTAGACCAAAAGGACTCGCAAAATATATGTGCCCCCTAGATTACAAGTTGTGGACGACACAGAGAGGTTCCAATACAGCGACTAGGTGTTTCGGAGAGCTAGATAAACCCAAATTCACAGGATAAAAGTCTCAGGTAAGACGCCTTACGCCAACCAACAAGTATCCAAATTAATCTCGGATATACAGAGAAATCTTCGATAAATATATCATTTAAAAGAATCCTGAAAGTACAAAGTACGATATAGAAACAATATTAAGAAGATAACTGTATTCTTACCGCAGTAAAGATTTGTTCACTTCACAAGTGACACAAACACGCCACAGCGCTACAAAAGCTTAAGACACAATGGCCGCCGTATCGATACAGAAGGGAGATGCCGGAAATACGTCAAGAAGATGCCGGTAAAATTTTAAGGAAGGGAATTTAGTTTTCAAAAACTCGAAAACGATATAAGATCGCTATTAATGTCCATCCAAACTCAAAACGTTAAATATAACTGTAGTCCAGAGAAGGTTGTAAATAATAAAAGTCGGCAAGTGAGATTTCTGTTGAGAGGACCGTCAATCGAAAAGGAGATGGCGCAATATGCGGTGGTATTTAATTGAACAAGTAATAATTTCAAAAGACAATATTAAACAATAGATTAAGCGTCTAGATGAACTATAATTCATAGTAAAAATTCCTACATAAATAGTTTGATTATCGGGGTAACAATTTACGAGATAGAAGTGAAAATCTTGCGAGCATTTCAGAAAGGGAATTTCAAGAAGATGGCCGCTTGTTATTGTACATAGGCTTCCAAAATAAATTGAACGAATGAAATAGGTTGAAAATATCGAAGTTTGAAGGGTCTAAATCGTTCGATAAATAGAGAATTAAGCAAATAAAATATCATTTAACGAAAATAATAGTTTGATATAGCTACGAGGGTTTAAAGAGAACAAATAGAATAAACTAGATCGAAAATAGGCAAAAAGCTGGAGAATGATTTTGTATACGTAACAAATTATGAAACAATAGTATATTAAAAAACAAGTTTCATAAGGCACCATTTTGCGCATGAGATCAGTAAAGGGCGACTGCGGCAAAAGACCTTATGAAACGAGTTTTTTATACTATTTTTTCTATTTTTCATTTTTTACATTAATAAACTGGAATTAGTTCATTTGTAAGTTCAGTGTTTTATTTTTATATAAAGTATGCAGTTGGTCACATTGATACTTGACATTTTTAAATTTAAATCTTGCTATCCGCGAAGTATATTATACATATTATTTATTAATTTTCGTTAACATTACTTGATATTTTATTTAAAAATATAAAGATGAGTGACATAGAAACTAATATATCTTGTTGTCAATTGTATACAATATACGTTGTTTGTGTAGAGTACGTACATATATCATATCTGTCAAATATACTTAAATTCTTAAAATCAAATGACAGCAATGACATTTATTTCTGGTGTCATAATTAAAGACGGCTGACTATGTGCCCACACTGTCAAATTTAATATAATATAATAAATTTAATATATATATATGTTTATATACTGAGAAGGATTGTTCGACGTTGAGAGATGTTATATTTGCATAGTTAAAGTGCTCTTTGTATCTGTACAATGGATCTTCAGTATTGGTAAAAAGTTGCCCTAATTTTGTAAAATCTACATTTTTATTATATTATTAAATTTAACAGTGTGGGCACATAGTCTGCCGTCTTTAGTCATAATGCTAACTAAAATGCAATAAATTGCCAACTGCGGGCAAGATATTTATCATCTGTTTCCTTGATGTGACATAAAGCATTCCCACGAAGATTCGAAATCACGGCCTTTAATAGCTTAGTGGTTAAGGCGATGGTCCGGCAAACCATGATCGTGGGTTCGAATTTTACTTAAGGCCGAAATTTTTCTCCATAAAAAATTCGAATAAATTAGCATCGTAAAATGTAGAAAGCATATTTACACATATCGTTAATATTATTACAAATTATTACAACATATTCATAGGAAAGAAAAATATTTGTTAAGCTTTTTTAACCTATGGTTCAATTTTGTTTGCTTTAAATTTTTTCGCTTAGATTTAAAAACCACAGCTTCACATGAAGTAAAATTCGAGAAACATCCATAAAAAATTCACCATTGTTATTTCACAATAAATAATTCTGTATGTCTCTTAATTTTGCACCCACTTCGCTCATACTACATAAAGTAGATTTTGGAGATTTACATTCGTCCACATAACTATTATTAGAGTTACGTTCTTCAGGGAATCCGGCCTTAGAAAAACATTTCTTAACTGTAGCAGGAGACATCTGTTTCCAAGAAGCTGTAATCCATATAAGTGCATTGGCTAAATTTATGTTTTTTTCAGAATTTTTAAAACCACATTCAACAAACCTTTAGAAGCCTTTTAATTAAAAAATTTCGGCAAATCAATTTAAAATTCTGAATTATTCCTTGATCTAAGGCCTGACAATGCGAAGTGGTGTTTGGCGACAGGAAGATTAGTTTAACATTTTCTAATTGAACTATGTGTGAACGATGTGACGTGGCATTATCCAAGAAAAGGAGCACTTTTATATTTTCTTTTTTCATTGAATTGTCAAATTTATGCAGTCTTCTTGTCATAATTTCTATTGTCATCCAAGTCTTTTTATTAGAAACCCAAGATTACCCTTAAGACAGCGAGGATTTTTAACTTTCTCCAATTATTAATGAATCTTCTTTCTCACCTTACATATTTGCGCATAGTAAAAAGTGTTTTTAAATGCGAATGTCTTATTTAGCATAGCACGGCAATAAAGACATGTTTCGTCAGCATTATAGACACCTCGAGGAGAATAATTTCTTAAAATCAATGGTAACTTGGTTTTTCAGTCCTCTATATCGTCCAAATTAACCTCTGAGGACTCACCACAAATTGATTTAAAAGTTTTACTGTATCGCCGGCAGAAACTTTCCAACCATGCATTTGATGCTGAGAAATTTTCCATCCTTAAACTGCTTACTGCCTCCTGTGCTTTTTGTTTAAATGGCGGCCCAGATATTGAATTTGCTTTATTTCTGGTTTTGCAAAACCAATTGAGACGACTTAATCCATTTCCAATCCCTCCTACTTCGGAATTTTTTATTTCTGCTCCAAGTTAGCACCTTCCCCAACCATCTTTTTTAATTCACCTTTATATTTCATAATATCGTTAATTTGTGTTTTTACAATCCCATATTTTCGGCCAACTTTCGCAAACTTAACGCATACTACTTTTGACTTTCCGCGATTATATTTATTTTGTGTTTTAGCGGCAAACGTTTTCTTTACAGCAACATATTTAGTTAAGAACATTTCGAATACGGAGACAACTTTAAGTTAATCAAGTAACCCAAAGAAGCTTTCGCATACGGAGAGAATTTTATACTAACCAAGTAACTGAAAGATCACATTATGTGTAAACTTATAGAAATGAAGGCGATCTCTGTTTGATCAAACATAAAGATGCACGTATTGCGCCGGGAATTTGCGGGGCGTGTTCGGGACTGAGATTGCATTCATTTATACAAGTTTAATTTAATTACGTGTACATACTACATACATAATTATGGGTAAATTCGCACAAATACGAAATAATGTTGACTATTTCCGTTAATAAAGGTACATCATAAATAGTCCGGCCCATATCGGCAAGTAAATTTCTATGAAGATAGGCTGTAAAAATTTGGGTTTATTTGGTGGAGGTCGTTAAGGGTGGTCGGAAATAACGGGTTTTCGTATATGGGAATTTCCTTATAGTCAGTTCAGGAACTTTAAAACTGTCCGTTACCTCAGGTGGCCGCTTTAGACAGGTGGTTGTTAACACAGATTCTGTATATTGTTACGCTCGAAAATTACCTTGAGACCATTCGGGCATTTTTAATGAATTTATTTAATTAATTACTTACGTAAAGACATTTTAGGCTTTTCATTTTTCAACATTTCCGTTTATTTTTATTTTATTCAATTTTGTTATTAATTATCGATCAACTTAGGCTTCTTCAAACTTTAATTATCTTCTCATTATTTTGTACGTTCAAATATTTTGGATGCCGCTATATCAGTATCCCTTTTCTTTCGCTTGTAACGCCGTCTTTGCGACTCTTTGGTGTATCTTCCGAATACAGTTCTCTTTACGTTTGATAAGATAGATCTGTTTTATTTTAGTGAGTGAACTTAGTCGTTGCGGTAAGAGATACCTTTTCCTTTTGAATTTTTACTTATGCATTTCTTTCATCCTCTTTAGGATATATTTTAGTGCGACCGCCCCTTTTGTTTAAAGGGAATTAAGCAAGTTTATTTCGGAATCTATTCGAGGACTTTTTTTTGCATACGCAATTTTCCCTCGCAGCGAAGCTACGTAGAATTTCGATCTTTTGGGAGGAGATTCGTGCAGAAATCCTCATTCCGCCCTCAAGGGTGTTTTTGGTATCGTCAGGGCTTCCTTATTCTGGAATTTTGTAACAATTTTACACGGCGTCTCAAAATGGCGGCTTCAAGCTTCAAGGGATGGTGTTCTCTGGCATAATGGCGGCTGATCTCCAATGCATCTTAGTAATCGACATTCCTGTTCTACCTCTATGAAGGCTTACTCGAGATAAATTTTGGAATCTGATCATTATGGTTGACAAGCTAAGTAGGTTCTGTTATATTATTATTAGTTGGTGGTTATTACTTAACCCGACACTATCCTTTTCAAGTTTTATAATGATTGATTGAATGTTTAATCATAAGTAGGCACTAGAGAAGCTATTCACTTCTCTGTGCAACCTCTTTAATTTGCTCATAAAACTTAGATAGCAAACAAGGCTTTAACTATAAACTTTTACCGATAGGCTTGATTCACCTGAATTCAAACATTTCCTTTTAATGTCAATTTTTAACTGGTTGACTAGCTTCACCAGCAGCCAGTAGTTAGATTAGATTATTGTACGAGGCTTAGAACCTTCAGTCGGGCCTTCGTACAGTATAATAAATATCTTGGGGTTACGTCGAAGTTCTAGTTTTCTTCGTTTATATACTCAGTAAACTATTTGCAAAGAACCACTATTACGTATACTTAATTTGAGTTCTGCTTAACTTATGTTTAGATCTTAAATCGTAATTAACTTTAATAAACACAGTTTTACCGCCTGAGTATACAGGGTGTTGTTGTCTTGACAGGTGAACCTGTATTTATGTGAACTCTGTATTGCGCCCGAGCGATACTAGGGTGATTTCGGGAATATTACTGGCAGATTTTGTTTTTTTTTCATTTTCAAACTAAGCCTTTTTTTTATTTGCCTTGGCGCACTTAGATTGGTTTATGTGTAACTCATAAATTTAGATGTACTACTATCTATCACGTTGTAACTTTTCAAGCGACTTTTGTTGCTTTTGTTTTTAACTTCAATAAAATCTACTTTGACTAGATATGTAAACTTTGTGACATTATTTTGTAACTTTTCATGCAACTTTTGTTATAATAGATTTAACTTCAATCTTAAACCAAATTGTCTTGATATTTAATCTTGTAGTAAGCACTTGTTGAGCCTTCTTTGATTTTAAATTAAAACTTGTTATTGTTGACATCTTGCGTTTGTTTGATTCCTTTCCTGCAAGTGTTGTGTAAGGCAAAGACTCGTTTAAATCGGTAGCAAGTAATAAGGGGCTGTTTCTCTGGTTCTAATTGAAGCTCCCAGGGTATCACCTGCTTCCGTATTATTAGGGGAACTCAGCAGGGTTTCTAATACGGTGGCGTCCTAACCTACATCAAGCGACCTTGGAACTTGCGACACTCTATGTACTAGACTGAGTTAGCCGGCAGAGTACTATCCTGGGGACGTCCATCTTCAGGTAGGTTCAGGCCAGAGGGGGAGAACTTGTAGAACATCGCGCAATCTCCT
This sequence comes from Melolontha melolontha, assembly GCA_935421215.2. Lineage (NCBI taxonomy): Eukaryota > Metazoa > Arthropoda > Insecta > Coleoptera > Scarabaeidae > Melolontha > Melolontha melolontha. Next base: position 79,112,555 of record OW285238.1, read on the forward strand.
TGTTACTTGCATTATTTTGAATTGGTCGCGGTTTGTGTAGCAATATACTTCTGTGCTTTACGTATGAATATCGATTGAATGTTTTTTTTTCACATTGAAAAATCACATCACACGAACCTCACAACAGGCGGAGGAGGAGGCGAAGGATATCACTTATTTTATCATACATTTAAAAAACGCACGGGCTGCTAGCAAATACAGTGACTTACTATCTAGCTCAGACTGGATTCTTTACTGTTTAGATGACTTTCGTATATTATAAAATATGAAAGGAAGAATAACTGCCTTAATAATTCTAATGTAGAAGATAGAAAAGATTGTAATATCTGTACAGGTCTAACTATATTGCATGGGTATGAAAATAATCGAACAAATTATAGACAAAAATAAGATCAGTAGGTAAAATACATTAGAATAATCACGATGGAGATTTAGGACTGACAGAAGTAGGCAAAACCATGTTTTCACAAACAAGCTAATAACAGAGAACCTATTACAAGAGTAAAAAGTTCTGGGTTTTACCTATACACTCGAAAAACGCAATGCCGAGGAATAGCGAATTATTAATAATAACAATAATAACAAATAATACTATAGTAGTTGATAACAATAATAAGTAGAGATTCCTTTACTACAATATCTACAATAATAAGTAGAGATTCCTATGTGTATACTAATTGTTCGTCTGTTTTTTTACATATTCCAAAGGCGAAGGAGTTATCGCTATAATTAGAAGTACCTAATTATTAAAAATTTACATAAAATGGGCCTGCTCCTTTCAACAAGAAGTGGACTCGTTATCTTGAACAAGAACATTTAGATACATGTAATTCATTTGTCATTGTTCATATGTGGAAATTCATCAGCAACAGAATATAAAGTAATTTTACTCGTAAATTGTGAATGAACATTATATCAAAGCAAATAAAAGAGAGTTTAAGGAGATATAGTAATAGTGGAAAGAGGAAATCATTGTTAAAAAAATATTTAATTTTAAACACCAAACCTAAAATTTCAAAAATATCAAAACTTAATATATAATATTTCTTGAATATAGAACTAACTAAAGACGTTTAAAAGTTTGTTATTTAAGCCGGTTTCTATTATAATATGTTTCCATAATAAATGATACTCGTTTTAGTATTTATGGGCTAAGCAAATAAAGGTTTAAGGGTTAAAACAAGAGAAAAATTAATTAGAAAATCATTCACAGTGATGCATGACGTACATCCTTTCACATTACTTATGAATTTCGAAAATTAAGAGAATATAGATCAATTCCACATAGGATTTGGTCATTAGAAGTTACTTTAATTTTAAGATTAGTTAATGATGTTTAATCTTTGATTTTACCTTAATATTGTGGAGGATAACTGTACTGGAAATATTTAATCCTTTGAATTAATGAGAATGGAATATATTCATATATATATATATATATATATATATATATATATATATATATATTTACTACCACATGTTATAATTTTTATAAACATTTTATTACTATGTAGGTACTTTTAAATCTTAAATCCTGAAATTCTATGTAAATAATAAACTTTATAAATTGAGAACCGTTTAAATATGAATAACTTTGTGATATTTTATGTTATATTATCTATATATTATATTACGTGGGTGTATTTAGAGTGTTATTTGCACAGTCTATTTACACATATTTAATTTTTATCCATTCAAAAAAAATATGGAAAGAATCGTTCACTTCTCAAAATTACGTGGTTAATTTGTTCAATAAATGCTATCTTAAAAATTATTATTTTGTTATTCACAAATTGGTGCCTTATTTTTCATTATAATATTCTCAATTAATTTCTAAAATAGAACTTACACATTGTCATAAGGTATAACAGCAACTGATACGACCGGAGTACTTTTTTTAGTCCCACGTGAACTGTCCACAACTTTTCTGGATTTAATGCAGGAGCACCAATGAAACGCTCTCCAGGTCTTCCATTCTTCTCTTAAACCCCACAGATTGTATGCCTTTTCTGTACCTAAAGAATTGTTATTACCAAATAAAGTCGCCATCCAACATCGCTGACTACGAATCTGGATTACGAATACACTTAGTAAACACAATTGCAAAGGACTTCTTTGCGCGCGAATACCGAAAAGTAACGTCGGTTAAATTGTCTGCGAGACTCACAACAAAAACTGCCGTAATTCTGTCGAAGAGTGCCGCATTGATTGGTTGACCCACCCCTTCCACCAATTTTACACCTCCCTTTCCTTCTAGAAAACGACCATTCATGTAGAAATATCGACTAAGTAATACCGAGAATAAGAAGTGTATTTGTAATGCATACCTACATATAGTTTGTGTGGTTATTGTGGAAATGTTACGTGTTAAGTTGTTGCGCTGTATAAATGTGAAATATCCTGTCGCCCTGTCTGGTGATACATTCGTATTAATTATTCACAAAATACGGTCCTGGATGTCTTTAACACTTACACGAAGTCTTGTTAACCCCACTCTTATTGCAGTTATTATTAATAGCTAGCGAACTTTTCTTAACACGCACTTTTCATATTTTTCTTAGCCATTCTAATTAGCTACTTTCGTTTTTATTTATTGTGAATAAAAACGACTAAAGAAATCTTAATATATTCGGTGAATTATGAACCTAAGAATTAAGGCATGATGCATTCGCTAAAGGCTAAATATAATGTAAATGCGTTCTTTAGTTACGCAGGAGAATATTGGAAGAATAACATTTTCCGTGTTTAATATTTGAATTAACATATTCAAAAAGAAACACTACTATAAAGAATTGGTACATGAAAAAATGAAAATAATAAAAATATACAAATCACTTTTATTTTAATATTTACTACGGCCTTTTGTGTTCTTTAGAACTTGATTTATTTAGGAAAACTTAATTACAATCCATTCGCATTCTTCTTACAGTACTAACCACAGTTCATCAATTAGTTGACTTTCTGGTATTTATTTCATCCTCCACCCATCTATTTTTGAGTGTAAGGTATTTTCTTCTATTTGATACCACCTTCCTCCTTAACGTATATTTTTTTCTAGATAACACGTTTTCCCTAGATTTTCATATTTTATTTTTTTTGACACTTACCACTTTTGTGAATCTTTCGTTTGCCATTAAACATGTGATCATACTGTCTGAGCTGACCTTTTTGCAATTTCTATCTTAAATTCTGTTATGCTTCACATATATTAAGGATTTTTTATCATATTTTTAAATGATTCTTTCCATACAAATTATTACTAAATAATTTTTAGTTATGATAAGACTTAATCATAAAAATTATTTATGATGAGTTATGATTACGTCTTATTCATTAATTTATTTGACATTGACGTATATCTATTGAGGAGCTACCTTAACTGCCCTTGTAACGGTTCACATATAATTTTAAAGTGCATTTAGTAATAATTTTTTATGATATTTTTTATGTGGTCACAATACTTTTCACTATATCGCACCTTTAATTATATCTTAATTTTGGCGCGCCTGTTCTGTACTGTTATTGGCCAATCCCTAATTGACCATAGTAATCACACTTCGCCTCAACGGTTCCGTTAGGACATGATCTTTCAATAACTAAGACAGTCAATCAGTAACAGTGCCCTGCCTAGGGAAAGGATGCAAGTATACAGTATAGTTCGACAATTATATTATTTAATCGCTCCTTCTACATATTTTATTTATTAATTCTTAACTTACTCAAAGCTTTAATTAATATTTTTTATTTAATTATGTTAAATAAAATTTTAAACTTAAGGACCACTTTTTTATTTTTCTTTGATTACTATTTTCTTTCAATTTTCTACATGTACAGGACCTTTGCCGTTCGTTATAATTTTAATTAATTATTTTCATTTCATTGTTAGTTAGCCACTTCCACAAGAATATATTTTAATAAAGAGTTTATTGTCGTTAATATTTATTTTAAGAAATAAATGTGTTCAATACAAAAGTTTTTATGTAATTTTTATCTGCACATATGAATACTTGAATTTTTTTCTTTAATTGTTTTTAATTTACGCGTTTCCAATATTTTTTTTAATGGTAGCTTATTAATTTTACATTACTATTCGACAGAGCATTCTTTTTTGCTTTGCAATAGTATTAACAAAATATAAACATTAAAAACATTTTTTAAGAAAACGCGGGTTCAGTAATTAATAAATGTTTTTTAATAAAATTATCTATCAAAATCGCATTATTAAAAACACATTAATAATCAAGTAAATTAAATTAAGTGTTTTAATTGCCTTTCATTTGTAATTTAAAAATGAATCAATCGATTTACATTTACAAAAAAAGTGTCTTCATCACAAAATTGCAGTCTGCTATTCAAATTATCTTCTGTCAATTCATGTACGAAGTGTACTTTATAAGGTTTATACTTTTTACTTTAGAAAATTGAAAGATCGATGATTGTGAAATATTGAGATTAGTTGATAAATGAGTATCTTCAGATACAGCAAATAAAACATCCAGTTCTTTATTTTCACTTTTTGCTGTTCTGAGTCTACTACTTCTTGGCAAATCTTTAACTCTACCCGTTTGTTCAAAGTGTTTTAAAGAGTTACAAAAAAACGAACTTTGAATGGGTGTTACAAACGTCTTGAAAACTTCTGCGTCTACTTCTATAACCTATCATCGGTACTTAAATTCTTTACATTCACTTAAACTCACCTTTGCTAATATTAACAGCAATAAATTGCATACAATTGTATTTGACGTAAACAATAACCATTGATAAGATTTTGAAAAATAAGTTTATTGCAAAAAGATGTCTAGCTTATTAAAAACATTTTTGAAATTCTTGAACCGTCGTTTCTTACAAACATGTTATTAAAATAAATTAAATTTTTTTCTTTAATACTATTGCAAAGAGAAAAAATGGTCTATCGAATAGTATCGCAAAATTAACGTTTTCATTATAAAAAAAAAAATTTCACAGAGATGTAAATAAAAGAAATTTAACAAAAAGTGTAAAATATTCACAAATGCAGACAAAAGTTTTGTATTGAACACTATTATCTAAAGTAAATATTAACGGCAATAAATTGCCATCTCCCTACTTTTAACTAACCTTACATATCTATCTTGATCTTGATTTCTGCGTCTATTTTAATAATATTTTAAATTCTCGGTTTTAAGTATTTGGATATATCGCTAAGAAATAAGTGATTAAACTGAATTTACAATCAAATAATTTTTGAAACTATAAGTTTAATTACTTATTTCTTAGGGTTATAATAAAGTTTCAACAAGTATCTCCTACATCAATTAACTATTTGGATATATCGTTCTACCTGCCGTCCTTGCCAGTTGTTAAAGTTAATACTATGCATTTTATTACTTTTAGATATAATAATATTTTTTTTCTTTATATTTATTTTCAACTCGTTACCTTCTGTCTTTTTGTTCTAAATAATCCTATATATGAGTTATAGGCGCTGACTCAATAGTTTCATTCATTACTTTACAGACGCTGATTCTGTAGTTTCATTAATTTAGCCGGATACACGTGGAGTAGGATAAGATAATACTTAATATATAAGATGGGCAATGCATTAGTAAAGCAGAGTTATCAGTGTAACTGTTACGCGAGACGAATCGCTAATAATTCTCAAGTGTAATCTAGTTATAAACTATATTGTATTGTAATGTCAAAAACCACAAACAAATACATTTTTTAAATTTCAAACGCTTCCGAAATTTAACTGGCGTAGTCAGGTTGGGTTTTGGCCACCGTTGTTGGAGAATTACAAACGTCGAAGATAGTGAGGGTGAATCTCAATTCTTTGGGCCAAAAAGCGACATTACTGGCAATTGGATTCAACGAGGATTACACAAGGCCTGGAGGATCAAAATTTCCAAAAGGAGCAACGCTTGAACTGGGACGAACACCGAAACGATCAAAATCTCGTCGAGGTACCCATCAACGTTATAGGAATTGAGAAAGACGACTGGAGGATCAAAATTTCAAAAAGTGCGATATTGACTTGGAAAAATGCCGAAACGATCAAAATCTCGTCGAAGTGCCAATCAATATCATAATTAAGAAGAAGCAACACGCACAAAGAAGCAACAAGCAACAAGAGAAAAAGAAACCAAACTAACACAGCAACTAACAAAAGAAGTAACACAAGAAACAACATAACTTAACAAATAGAATAACAAGAAGAATAACAAAGAACAAACCAACCAAAATCGAATGAAGATCCTACTAACAATACTGTAAGTAGATTTTAATATTTTTTACATGCCTACAATTTACTGTAGTGATTGTAAGACGTATTTTTGCTTTTGTGAAAAAAGTATTGAAATACACGACGGAAAACAAACAGATTTACCGAAATTAATACCATTATCAAAATTCAAGTGTCTTTGCAAATATATGTTGGTAAACAAAGCATTATATGTCGGTAGAAAATCTTTTAGAAGAGCTAGTAAATTCAATTAGTACTTTAAATCTAAACGAAATGCCGAACCAGACTCATACTAGAAGTTCTATAGGCCGAGTAGAAATCTGCACGACACCAATATACGATGGTGATCCAAATACGTTACCATTATTTATTGATGCCTGGGAAGATTTGATAAAAACAACAATTTCAACACCAACCACAAGTACAACAATTCCAATATCAGCCAAAAACAAATGATCAAAATTCGTTTCCCATGAAACCAAATTTCCAAAACCAAAGTAAATATAAAATTCCCATACTAAGCAGTAGAAGGGATTTGCCGATTCTGGACCCTCCTCCTCCTCCTCCATGACGTCATAACTGACGTCACAATGACGTCACAACCCAAGTCATAACTGACGTCACAATGACGTCACAACCCAAGTCATAACTGACATCACAATGACGTCACAACCCAACCCAATGACGTCATAAAGATGTCACAATGACGTCACAACCCAACCCAATGATGTCATACTGACATCACAATGACGTCACAACCCAACCGAATGACGTCATATTGACGTCACAACCTAATGACGTCATACTAACGCCACAATGACATCACAACCCAATGACGTCATACTCTGATAACGTCACAGGGATACGTAAAAACCTCCTCTTCCACACTGATATACGAGGTTCAATCAAAAAGAAAAAAAAACAAAATGGCGAATGAAAAGAAAATGGCGGTAGGAGGAGTAAGCCAAAAGAATGGCGGAATGAGGAGTTAAACAAAAATGCATCAAGCCAAAAAGACATTAGAAAACAAAATGGTGGATGAGGGTAAGTTTGAAAAGCAAAAAAGAAAAAAAATACTTACAAGATGGAGGGCCCCTTGCGGGGCCCTCAGAAGGAAAACTACACACACCCCTTGTGGGGGCCCTCTGAAGTACCCTCCGAAACATCACCACACACGGCCCCCTAGTGGGGCCATTGAAGCATCACCACACACGGCCCTCCTAGTGCGGCCACCGAAACATAACCTCACAATTGAATAAAACACAAGTGCACTCGTGAAAAGTTAAATGAATACTGAAGTTACATCCGACGTGCTATAAGTATATAATTAAGATAGCAATGTAAATGAGTAATATGTTTTTCTAGAACCAGCTTTAGAAAATTATTACGTAATTTTTTTTTAAACATGATAGAACACGATATGGATTCAAAAGGAGAAGAAGGAATAGTTGAAGTTCCATTGTACGCTGCCTCCAATTATTTATAGCTGTTAACCCCACCGAAACTCAAAGGCACTAGTCACGAGGTTCGATGTAAGCAGCTCGGAACATGGACAAGTCTACCGTCAAATGATTTATAGTCATAAAGACCCCTTGAAATTCAAGGGCACTACACAGAGGCTCAAGGTAGACGGCTCTCCCAGCTAGGAAGATTTCATATGGAGTTAGCTCTTAGAAGCAATGAAGCTTCCCAAACGTCAGTAGGTTTCTACCGAAACATTAGGGTGTCGAATGTCTCTTTGGACCGAGCACCACAGTCAATAGACTGCCTAACGTATTTGGGTAAACTCCTGAAATGACCTGTCACTTCAACTGATAAGTAGGAAGATATAAATTCAGATGTTAACGTAAATAAATATGTAAAAAGAAAAAGTGTTTGAATAAATTATGTTAACGTAAAACATAACCTCACATTTTAATAAAACACAAGTGCACTCGACAAAAGTTAAATGAATACTAAAGAAAGTTACATCTGGTACCTGATACCTGGTACCAGGTATCAGATATCAGGAGGAGGAGGGTCCAGAATCGGCAAATCCCTTCTACTCTAAACAAAATTCCTTTAAATTTTCAAAATCTCCTGCACAATTAATGGAAAGAAGAAAACCTAGACGACAACCAATGGAAATTGACCCAAGAATGAGCCGAATGAGGCAAACTTCATCTGGACTCTCAACATCACAGCAAAGATGGAAACTTGAAGAAATGAACAAGAAGAAGAAGAAAATCCATTTCCATTCAAACCAGAGGAGTAACCAAATTTGCCAAGTGGAGCCTCACCGAACGAGACACCACCGAATGTTCAGCAGCCACCGAATGTTCAGCAACGACCGAATGTCCAGCAACCGGAATAAAGTTAAGAAATCTTTTAGAATTTAATCAACAACATTGTGTACGATTACCGTATATTTATGTCCCCGAAATGAATGCAAAATTTCTAATTGATACAGGTTCATCAGCACCTTCAATTTCAACTGAAATAGCTCAAAATCATTTTCCAAATTATATTAAATATTCACTATTTTTAGTAACTACAATGCACAGTAATTATGTTCATAAAATACCTGCTTCACACACATTTAACGCGTACGGGTAAATACACGAATTTAATATAGCAGATTTCTCCAAAAAATATGATAGTATAATAGGTTTAAGATTACTCGAAAAAATAGATTCCATAAAAGATTTCAAAACTAAAAAAATTCGTACAAGTTTCACGGAAATACAATTATATTTTGACAACCCAAAAATTAAAATAGGACCAAGAGAAAGAAAAATAATTAAAATAGCTGTAGATCGAAATCTAAAAGAAGTACATATAAATCATCAAAGAATAGCACCAGGAGTTGAAATACCTGAAAACATCACGACTACAGAAGATTACTATGCAATTACTGAAATCGTAAACTTCAATAACTACCCAGTGGAAATAAACTTCGAAAAACCAATTTTAACTGAAGAATACAATTATGTTAAAGAAAACACAATAAAAGGAAAACTATCAATGAAAATGATTAAAGAAATTAAAAGAAGAACATAAGAGGCAAAGCTACGCTCAGAACATCTGAATAAAGAAGAAAAAGAAATGATAAGAAAATTATGTATGGAATATCAAGATTTATGTCACAGTGAAGAATTACCTTTAATATTCACATCAGAAATTAATCATCAGATACGATTAAAAGATGAAACTCCAATATATCAAAAGCCTTATAGGAAATCGCCAATATAAAGAGAAGAAATCAATACACAAATAAAGAGTATGTTAGAGCAAAATATTATACAACCTAATATAAGCCCATGGTCAGCACCAGTAGCGATAGTACCAAAAAAATGGACGCATCAGGAATCAAAAAATATAGAATGATAATAGATTATAGAAAATTAAATGAGAAAACCATCGACGATAAATTCCCAATTCCTAACATACACGATATATTAGACAAATTAGGAAGAGCTAAGTATTTTACGACATTAGATTTAGCGTCTGGCTATCATCAAGTCGAGATGGAAGAAAAAGATAGAGAGAAAACAGCATTCAGCACAGAAGATAACCACTCTGAATTTTTAAGAATGCCATTTGGTCTTAAAAACAGCCCAGCAACATTTCAAAGAATAATGAATCATATTTTAAGAGGTCTAACAGCAGACACATGTCATGTATACCTAGACGATATAATAATATATGCAGCATCACTAGAAGAACATCAACAAAAATTAAAGAACGTATTTCAACGCTTAAGAGGAGCTAACTTAAAATTATCAATGGATAAATGTGAATTTCTAAGAAAAGAAATTGCTTATTTAGAACATATAATAACGAAAGATGGAGTAAAACCAAATCCAGATAAGATTGAAGCAATAAAAGAATACCCAATACCAAAAACACAAAAAGAAATTAAAGCATTTCTAGGACTATTAGGATATTACAGAAAATGTATAAAGGACTTGTTAAAATTACAAAACCATTAACCAAAAATTTAAAAAAGGGAAGTAATATCGAATTTACAGAAGAATACACAACAAGGTTTAAACTTTGTAAGAAAATACTTTGCAATGAACGAGTATTACAATACCCACATTTTAACAAACAATTTTTTTGTAACAACAGATGCAATAAATGTAGCAATAGGAGCAGTATTGTCACAAGGAACGATAGGACAAGATAGACCAATATTTTATTCATCAAGAACATTATCGGAAACAGAACAGAAATATTCAACAGTGGAAAAAGAACTGTTAGCAATTATTTGGGCCTGCAAACAATTTTGACTTTATATATTTGGACGAAAATTTACGATAGTCACAAATCATAGGCCATTAGTGTGGTTACATAATTTTAAAGAACCAAATTCGAAATTACAACAATGGAAAATAAAATGAAGTGAGTATGATTACGAAATCATATATAGGGAAAAATTAATAAAAATTAGGATGCATTATCGAGAATGGGCACAGCTATGGGCAATCCTCTATCACCTTTCTTAGCAAACTTATTTTTGAATAACCTTGAAAACAAAGTCAAAGCTAATTGTAGCAATTTTCATAAGTTTTGGGCGAGATATGTAGATGATGTGTTTGCAGTGCCCGAATCTTTCAAAAGGGGGCTTTCTTAAATATTTTAATTAAACAATATCCTTCAATGCGTTTCATGCATGAATTAGAAAAAGATAAAACTTTACCCTTTTCAGATTTAAAAATTTCATTATCAGACAATATTTTTTAATTTGACATTCACAGAAAAGAAACACATACAGAAAATTACATCCATAAACACTCGTACACTTTTCACAAATATAAAGAGAGCAGTTTTTATTTTTTAATCAACAGATTACTGTCAATCCCTCTATCTCCTATGAATTTGAAGAGAGAATTAGACTACATAGTTATAGTTGGAGAATCGATTGGTTACGACAAACAATTAGTATTGAAAATTAAAAACAAACTTGAAAAGAAAAGGCTCAAAACTTGGCATAACAGCGTAATAAAACTGTTTAATAAATATAATTTAATTGCAGCTTTCTCCAACAATAATATGTTACAACAGTGTCTAAAAGCAAAAATTGTTAACACAGATCCGTTGAAAGTCTCGGGCATTTATAAAATAAGTTGTAATTCTTGTCCAAAATTATACATCGGGCAAACCAGAAAATATGTTCAAACACGATACAAAGTTACATGTTACATGTTAAATTACACAAAATAGAAAAGTCAGCATTAGTTCTACATCATACAGATACAGGTCACAACTTCAATTTAGAAAATGTTACTTGTTAAAAAAAAGCAGTAATAGAAATTTAGACATGTGGGAAGCCATATACATGAAAAAACACAAAAATTATATTTCACCCTCAATAATAAACTGTTAGCATGTATACCGACATCACTAAATACTTAAGACATCTTGTAAAGAACTTCTTCATTCACATTAATATTTTATATTGTAATCCCTAATCCTTTTGCCGTTAGTCGAACCCGATGCCCCCTTTGTTTTAGAGATATTTGATATTTCCCCATGAACTCATTCTCAGAAATTGTATTAGTTTTAAGATTCACTGTAATTTTTCATTAATTTGTTTTCACCCTACCTCTAATTTTTCTGTATATGATGTATTTTCATATTATATATTTTCTCGTAGATATTGTGTTTAAACAGTACTACTGATATTGTCTGCAGAGCACACGAAATGTATATTTAGTTTATTAAAACTATTTTTGTGAAAAAAGTCGTTATTGTCTCCTTGTTTTTACTACCGGTATACTGATTATTTGTTTCCTAAATAAGTAATAAAGTTTTTAACAGAATATTTTTTTTGTATAATAATGTTCTTGACTATTTCTTCATTTCTATCCACATCTACTTTTCCTGCATTTCTTAGAGATTTCTTAGAGATTGTTCAGGCTTCACGTGCATATAGAGCGGCTGGTCTCAATGCGGTTTTACACACTTTCTATAGATTGCCCAGATATAAGATTAAATCTTAATAAAGCGCTTATTCTTCTAATATGAGCTATCCTTCGCCAACCTTCAATCAATATACAGATACATTATACGAGGTGCATTCAAGTTCTAAGGCCTCCGATTTTTTTTCTCCAGACTGGAAAGAGATAGAAGCATGTGCATTGTTTTAAAATGAGCGTGCGTTCGTTGGCAATACGTCACAGAGATGGCGGCACTGTACGGTAGATGGAATTGTAGCGGCAGCGTCGAGAATGAGAACTGCTTTAGATACTTAAAATGGCTAAGTTTTCCTTACTTGAACAGCGTGCAATCATTCTTTTTCTGAATTTGCGTGGTGTGACACCAATTTATATTCATCGACAGTTGAAGGAGACATGTGGTGATGGAGTTATGGATGTGTCTAAAGTGCGTTCGTGGTGCGACAGTTTAATGAAGGCTGAACATCATGTGACAATAAACCGAAACAACCTCGGGCTAGCACAAGCCGGTCTGACGACATGATCGAGAAAGTGGAGAGACTTCTTTTGGGGGATCGCCGAATGACAGTTGAACAGATCGCCTCCAGTGTTAGCATTTCCGTGGGTTCTGTGCAGACAATCCTGCATGACGATTTGAAAATGCGTAAAGTGTCCTCCAGGTGGGTGCCACGAATGCTGACGGACGGCCACAAGGCTGCTTATGTGGCATTTTGCCAAGCAATGTTGACGCGCAACCAAGGCTTTTCGTCGATTGTGACAATGGATGAGACGTGGATGTCATTTTTCAATCCAGAAACAAAGCGCCAGTCAGCTCAATGAAAGCACACAGATTCACCGCCACCAAAAAATTTTTGGGTAACCGCCAGTGCTGAAAAAATGATGGTGTCCATGTTCTGGGACAGTGAGGGCGTTATCCTTACCCATTGTATTCCAAAGGGCACTACAGTGACAGGTGCAACCTACAAAAATGTTTTGAAGAACAAGTTCCTTCCTGCACTGCAACAAAAACGTTCGGTAAAGGCTGCGCGTGTGCTGTTTCACCAAGACAACGCACCCGCACATCGGGCTAACGTTACGCAACAGTTTCTTCGTGAAAACGACTTTGAAGTGATTTCTCATGCTCCCTACTCACCTGACCTGGCTCCTAGTGACTTTTGGCTGTTTCCAACAATGAAAGACACTGTCCTTGGCCGCACATTCACCAGCCGTGCAGCTATTGCTTCAGTGATTTTCCAGTGGTCAAAACAGACTCCTAAAGAAGCCTTCGCCGTGGCCATGGAATCATGGCGTCGACGTTGTGAAAAATGTGTACGTCTGCAGGGAGATTACGTCGAGAAGTAACACCAGTTTCATAGTTTTCGGGTGAGTAGTTAGTTAGAAAAAAAAACGGAGGCCTTAGAACTTGAATGCACCTCGTATAAAAATAAATTATTTATTACACTAACTTTTGCTTAGCTACCTCCAAATAATACAAACACGGTACTAAATATTTCTCATTCCAAGACTCCAAATTAATTAATATTAAATATTCTAATCGTATTGTCAATCTTAGACAAAGTTTATTTCCTTCCAATGATTCATTATAGACGATTTCTTTGAATATTTAAATCTCGCTTTTAGTTGAAAAGACATTTTTATGACTTAATTATGCTGGGAAATGAACTATTTAATTCAGTAATATGTAACGATGTAAATACCTACGTCAATATAATAATTTACACAAATTAAGAGAAAAATTATCTAGGCAACTACAGATAAATATCATCACTATCGTATTTAAATGAAATAATAGAAAAAACCTTATTCACCACACTAAATAAACTGCAGATGAAAGAAATTATCATTAGGAATCAATAATTTACTTTTCAAAAGAACTTAGATGCGACATCAACTGTTTTTGACCTTGTAAATAGAATAATAACTAGTTTGAATAAAAATGAAAATTTGTAGTAGCACATTCGAAGTGTTGAGGATACATTTACTATCATTTTGTAATATTGTAATTTTAAGAATTTTTTATGGTTAAATATAAGTAGATCTAGGATATAGAACTCAAACATAAAGATTTCCAATCTTATAAATATTTAACGTTCATTTTCGAGTTTAATCCACTGTATAATAATGCTTTTATTAGCATATTCAAATGGTGAAAGCTTTCTTTAAATTCCAAGAAAGCGATATCTTTTATATTTATATACTTATTTATTACCTACTTCATAATATAGACCATTTGTTTTATTACCTAGGATTATAAATAATTGGCATTTTTTCTAAATTTATTTATTGCTTTGTACATTAAACCGCTTATTAGTGAAAGCATTCAAGGGACGATATTTGGTTTTACCATCCATTGTCAACTAAATGTGTATAATAGGGGTTCCATTACTGTACAAAGGAATTAACCGGAACTACATAGGTTTATGACACTACTAATACTGAATTAGTTATGATATTTTATTTATTTATTAGTAAGATCTTTAAGACACTGTCGTAATCCTTGGGTATTATTGCTTGTAAGCAAAATTTCCACAATGTAGTAAGACAAAAATTCCCCGTTATGACGTCAAACAATACTTCACAATCAATCCGCGTATGTTAATATGTAATAGTGTAGCGGTAGTGGTATATTTTTATCTACTTGTAAAACAATACAGAATAGAATAGTATCAACATCAGTACAAGACCCACAGTGTCTTCATGTTAAGTGAGAAGAAAGCAGAAAATCAGAAAAATCAAATTTCCAATGCGAAAAAAGCAGTGCTAAAGAGATGCAGAAGCTATTTGCTAATTACTATTGATACTGAAAGTATAGCTTATAGTATTGTTTGTATTACTTGGTAAATCTATTGAATATCAGCACATGACACTCGTATCGACTGTTTAACGAGTTCGCGTTTGCCATCCTGTAGAGCTAATCTAGTGACAGATCAACTAACTTTTTTTTATAATGATGACTAATAAATTTGTTTGTAATTGTATTTAAATTGTACATTTTTTTTTAAATACATTTTTCGTAATTGGGCGTAACATTAGTTTAATTTTCTTGATAAATAAATTCACCCACATTGTTCGCATAATTTTTTAATTTAAAATTGCAAAACATATTTCTTTTATCAATTCTAATACAAAAGTTTTAAAACCGCATGTACGTAATAAGAGAATCACCCGTATGGCTTTAACTAAGAACCGTTGCCCTTACTAAAGCGTCACGTGAAAGGTTATCGCGATAGCAAAGTAAATTAATTCGAATTGTTCACCGTTTCATGACCGGCGGTCATAGGTTTTTCACCGAAGATACCTGAAAGACGTCACTTAAGATAGGCAAATTAGATTTTTCGTTGGAAATATCGACCGATTGTGTACTGGTCAACGAACAAGAAAATGTATTTTAAACATTAATCTTTTAAATGCTGAAGTAGTCTAGAGTCTAGACTATATCCTTTAGGTAAATTATTTTCCATTTATGTTTCTGTGTCCCTACGATAAATCAATACAACAAAGTGGATTACTGGAGTAGCGAATATACATTATTAATTAAGTTGAAGTAACAGTAGCTATATAAATATCTTTTTCTATTTTCAAATATAAATTGCGTTTGCTCCAAGTTATAGATATAAGATCACAATTTTTGTTGTTATTTCAAAAAAAAAACATTACATATTGCTAATTTTCACTTTTATATAGATAGCAATCCTCTAAAGGAATCAGACATCTACAGGGTTTCCTTGAAATAAAAAGACAACGTATGAAAACTGGAAAAATGAAATTACATAGAATACACATCCAAAATATTTTTCCAAAATTTTTTCTCATAAGCGAGAAAAAAAAATTACAAAGATACTTAAAAAAAATTGTTACGCGTGTTTTGTGTGAGACCGACTATATTATAAAAAGTTCAGAGACGTTATCTTAAAGTTGAACAAACAATAACGTCAATTAGTTTTAAGTTTCGTTTAGGATTCAGCATGTTCGAAATGATTTACCGATTAAAGATGGAGTGTTATCAAATAGGACGTAGAGAACACACCTTATATGTTCTTTTAATATATCTACTTTAAAAATTCAAATGCAAGTATAATTTTTTAACAGTTGACTCGTACCAGATTATCGAAGCCTTACTTTAACAAAACTTAGATACAATATTATCATTATATAAACATAAACATTGCCGCCTTTAAAAGCAATAGTAGCATTCTGAATCGATATTCATATTTTATATTTCTTACTTCTCCTCCAAAAAAAAAATCGTAATACACATTTGATGTCAGTTCTAAAAGTCCACAAATTATTCTTAGTATAATTTTTAAACTGGGGTTGTAAATTAATGTAACGTACATCTTAATTTTTAAT
Source organism: Melolontha melolontha (assembly GCA_935421215.2). NCBI lineage: Eukaryota > Metazoa > Arthropoda > Insecta > Coleoptera > Scarabaeidae > Melolontha > Melolontha melolontha. The sequence continues at coordinate 79,129,064 of OW285238.1, forward strand.
AATTTACTTGAATATATTAAAATATGATTTTGTGCGAGGTATTTACGTTAGTATACAGGATGTTATAGTTTTTACATATGTAAACATACAGTGTGTGTGTAATTTCAATAGAGGTACATATTTACATTCTGAATATTTTGAATTCATAATACAATTTTCAAGGGGTTTCTAATTTTGAGGATCGCGTCGTAATTGACAATATTTTGGATTACTATTCTATATACGTAGTGGTGTATAAAACTAACTGCAACTCCTATCCTACCCTGTGTATAGGGCAGACAAACAAAAACGCGGAAACCAGATATAAATAATACATGGCTTATATTCAAGTATTGTGATAAATCTTTCAGTTCGGGTTCGATTAATAAAACAAACGCTAATTAACTACGATTAACTAACTTAACAACTAATTAACTAACGATAACTGACAAATATTTATATTTGTACACATTTATGTCTGCGATGTTCATTTCATAAAGATCACTAATCGAATGAATCACCCTTTGGTTGAGTGTTATATATTCGCCGGAAGTTTCTAGATTATTCCCTTTCGGGAGGAAGTGAGAAGTCCCATGATGTGTACATTATGTTATCTAATCGCTTAGGTCTCCGGCTGATGTAACGTCGCATTGTTATCACATTGTTCTTAAATAAATACTTCCACTCCGAAATATGTCATCTTTTGTTTTCATTAAATAATAACGAAATCTACAGATAGGTCCTTTGTTTCATTGCGACGCCATATAGAAGTATCAGTCCACGATTTCATCTCGCCTGAGTGGAAGGGAATATTCAAACGGGTAACTGCAGACCAAACTCTCCATACCAGTTTGCACGACATTTGGTTTACTATGAGATGTTCTGCTTATGGAGTAATCGTTAATTCACTTCAACACCTCGTATGGTCCCTCCAAAATCTTCCGAGGTTTAGCAGACAAGCCGCGTCGACGTTGTAGATTATACAACCAAACTCGATCGCCTACGTAATAACCGCCTCTCGCGTTGACGTCGTAGCTTTCTTCCATCCTGTCACTAGCATCCTAGAAATTACGTCGTAATCGTTCGTGAGCATCATCTAGTTTTTGTTGCAAATAGCAGCTTCTCGATTCTACAGGGCATAAGCTTAGACCCACTTTGTAAAATAATCCATCTTCACTATTATATCTTTATTTCCTTTTTCGCTCTCTGGAAAAGGTCCAGTGGAATCAATGGCGATTTTCTCGTATGGGCTTCTCACGTTATATTGCCGCATAGAAGCATGTTTACGCCTTTCGAGTCTCGTGAGTAATTTACCCAGTAGAATCTCTGACGCACCATCTCCAACGCTTTAGAAATGCCAAAATATCCCCCAGAAGTACCATTGTGGGGTTATCACAATACCTCTGGTATCCTTTTCTTAGGAATTCATTTCCATTTGCATTTTTCTCTTGCTTCCATCGTGATTTTCCACTTCACGTCTCAGAAGATCGATTTCTACGAACAAGGAATCCTATTGTGCTCAGTTTGACTTAAATTCTCGTGAAAAGGGAGCAATTTCTTGCCAAGTTGGTCTTCGTCCATTTTTCTTCTGAGCCCTTAAGACTGTGAGATCAGGATCAGCTGCTTGATCTGCAGACCTGCAGACCTGCAGATCTGCAGATCTGCGGGCAAATTGTCAGGTTGCCTTGATCATCAATCACAGTATTTCAAAAAGCGTTAGTTTAACGTCGTAAGAATTCGATTTGGGCAAACGTCCTTGGGACTTTCTGTTGCTCAGCCTATGCATTCAGGCATCGGGATACTATTTTATTGGTTTTATCTGATTTAGTATCTGTCTGACCACGTGCTCCATGAATTCCTCTTTTTCTAGGTTGTCAACAGTACTGACTCTAGCCTCACTCCGAGATGCCTGTTTTACGATTTCAAACTCAATGCATGCGCCAAGGCATTGGTCTTTCCAGCAACGTCTTTGGTCGTGCGAGCTTTAATGTCTGCCGTGTATAGCTATCTCGGAAACCATCTATGAGCAACTGCCTGACGTAACATCGCATGATATGTATACAGTATATAATACAGAAAAATCAGTATTAAGTTTACATCATATAGATATTTGTAATCATTTTGTGTATATATACGTTTTAAGTTATAGAATAAGTTTTTCCTTCATGTTTGTTGGAATTTGAACATGTTGAAAATAATTTTCGTTGTTATTATATTAACAACGCATTCTTGGAAACTACTATTCGAAGTATTTAGGTATTCAAAAATATCAGTAAGGTAAGCCAGCCTAAGAACCTAAGAGAATTGGAAAAAAGCTTTTCATATTGATATTATTCTCGTCTTGTAAGTACATCAAAAGTTCTGTTTTTATCTGAAAAAAAACGCTCTTGTAGATTACCTCTTCAAAGCCATCTTACATCTTACATCCGTGTGATGAAGATGATTTACATACAAATAATTCATGCTTTCACATTTTTTCTAAAAATACGAGTCTGTACCGCTTTTCCTCTGATAGAATTTACAACCTAACGACTTTTCATAACACAATCTATTTCGGAAGCTAAATATCTTTTGGCAAGAGCTTTTCATTGTCAGAAACAGTAGCCATGTAGGGTTTGGTATTAGTTCTTGTAATCAGACAATAAAACCAGATCGATGCTCTGTCATAGCTTTGTCACCATCGGATACATATAGCAACGTATTTCGCCCAGTAAATATCGTATTCATTAGTAACCGGTATTCAAAAAGTCATTACGTGCCAGGTAGCCATGAACTACAAAACGCGTTTCTGCACTTAAGTCTATTCAACATAACCATAAAAAAATCGTCATTCAGTCACACGCCATTTATTGATCTATTACAGATAGTCCGCCTACTTCTCATTCGCGTTCCTCTATTTCCGAGTATTACCGACTACTGTAGGTGCCTAATTACATATATTTTCATTACCCTTCCTTTGGGCACTGTATCATTTCGTGTAGCTTTTTTTTTGAAAAGTCGCGATGCTTTGATTAGGTCATAGAGCAATTTTATTCTAATATTATCATATAGTCCATGTTTTTCTTTATTAGATATAGAATATGATACTGTGTAAGTAGATATTATAATTGAGGTTACCAAAATGTTAAAAATATTTTTTGGAATAAAAATATTCTCAGATGTAGTAGTGCAAATACATGAATTACGGTAAATTCTAAAATACATTACTGTAGTTAGGTTAGACTTTTACAAAGCAATTTTACCTTCAGTATATTTGTGCTAGATTTTATCTAATAATGAACAGACTCATTTGAAATTAAAATTCTGCTTTCACATATACAAATAGCATGTACAGCAACTACCTATTTCTTACATATCTAAATGAACCATCTGTGAATAAAAAAAAACCTAAGCTCTAATAAAACTTGCACAATTAACAAAGAAGGTAAATTACGTAGAAAGTTATACTTATTTTACTGAAGCATAATGGAAATATACATTCTAAAGTATTGTTCTGACTAAAATATTTCCCATTTAAAGTTCAATTTAAAAATATATCTTGTTTTAAATCATTTGAAAAATCCGACTTGCAATATTTTTATGATCATACAATTATAATGATTACCGTTTTACACCGTTTTAAAATATGTCGAATAAGTATCGGGACTGAACATAGTAGGCTGTTTTCTAGTAGAAATCCGACATATAATAACATGTATCTCCTATTAACAGATCTGTCTATATAATTTTAAAATATGTAGTTATTTGTATTTGTCGGTCCGTGTTTATAATGAGGGTTTGTGAAATCGAATATCAGGCTAAATGAATCCTATGCAAAGAATTCATTGCAAGCAAATAAGTATACGAAGGTAACGTTTGGGCATTTGATTGATGCAAGTATACCAAAAAATACAAGACACTAAACGTTATGATAATAACAGAAATGTAGACTATAAGTCAATTTCTGATTATTCAAAGTCTGTAGCCGTGGCACAGCTGATTAATAAAGTTGAGACATACCTACGAAGTAAAATATCAAAGAATGTAAAAACTGTTTTTACATTAGTTTATGTGGCTTCTCATATTACGTACATTTCTTACTCTAAGGGCGTGGAGTCTTAAAAAGTTTTGAGACAAGTAGATCGCTATACATAACACAGAAAAATATTTGTATATTACATTTAATAAATGTTGGTGTAAATGATATTACAAAGCATTTATTAATAGTTAAAATAGGCAATTAAACTCGTAACATTTAATAACGCGGATATTATTTTACCAATCACTGGTATTAATACAAATCTAAAGCAGATGATAGTGAAATCATCATTGATACCGAAAATTTTGCAAGTTAGCGAGTTTGCAAGTTAGATTTAAAATAAATGAATGGTAAACAAATTAATAGAAACAAAAATGAAGGTAAATAATTAATAACGACAAATCAATTATCTAAACGTTTTTATAAGTTATATTTATTACACACGGAGCCGCGCACACACTCAACCAAGTGTAACCAACTAGAACGCTAAGCGGGTATATAACCACCATCCTAAACTCGACTACGTCAGTTTACGAGTAACCAGAAGCAGAAGGAGACAGTTATCGCAGACCTGAAAATAACAAATGTGATTTTGCCGAAACGTCGTCCAGAAACCAGCACCGGTCTTTACAAAGACCAAACAGTGGAAACGCGGAAGAAATCCCGGAATCCAGTTACAACATATATATATATATATATATATATATATATGGTAAACTTAATCAGTCGGCGATTAAAGGTCTGGTTTATTACTTCAAAGTATATATATTCAAAAAACCCCTACATGTTTCGGCAATTATGCCTTTATCAAGGATATAAAATATAGATGACAGAATATAAATGTCAAATAATTATTTGACATTTATATGACATTGTTACTGAAAATGGTGAATATTTAATATAATTTGGAAAATTATTTTGAGCTATTTTAGTTGAAATTGAGGATGCTGATGCACCTGTATCAATTAAAAATTTTGCATTAATTTCTGGTACATAAATATAAGGTAATCGTACACAATGTTTTTGACTAAATTCTAAACGATTTCTTAACTTTATGCCGGTGGCTGGACATTCGGTGGTGTCTCATTCGCTGAGGCTCCAGTTGGAAAATTTGGCTGCTCCTCTGGTTCGAATGGAAATGGTTCGGTATCTTCGTCCCAAATTAGTTGATATTCGTAGCCTACTGATTCTCCATACTCTTCATATTCTGGATTTTCTTCTTCTTCTTCTTCTTGGCCTTGATTGTTCATTTCTTCAAGTTTCCATTTTTGCTGTGATGTTGATGGTCCATATGATGTTTGTCTCACTCGGCTCATGCTTGGGTCAATTTCTATTGGTTGTTGTCTAGGTTTTCTTCTTTCCATTAGTTGTGCAGGAGATTTTGCAAATTTAAAGGAATTTTGTTTAATATGGGAATTTTGTTTACTTTGGTTTTGGAAATTTGGTTTGATAGGAAATGGATTTTGATCATTTGCTTTTGGCCGATATTGGAATTGTTTTACTTGTGGTTGGTGTTGAAATTGTTGTATTCGTGGCACTTGTTGTTGCATTCGTGGAAGTTGTTCTTGTTGGGCTGGTGTTTTCATGTGTCCTGGTGATATCTGATGTACTCTTTTGTAGTTATTTTGCGGCATTGTTGATTTTCCGCATCTGTACTGCCAATTTTGGTATTCTAGTACTTCAGCTAGAGCGTTTTCTAATGTCTCTGGTTTCTTCAGATACATTATTTCTCCAATTCTACCGTAATTCATTAATCCTCTTTTAAATGTTTGTAATGCTGTTGTCTTATACAATATGATCATTTATATTTACCCTCTAGCAAGCCATGAAATTATTTCTTGAAAATATCGTGTTTGTAGTGACAAATAAAATACATCTGTCATTATGTGTATGTTCTGATAAATAAAACTCATCTGTCATTAATGTATTTATTAATTGACACTTAAAAATGTTTACAATAAATCATAAAGTTTTTCTGATCGAATCATACTTTAGGAATGGTGTAAAATTAGAAAATGGAAAATGGTCGTACTCCTTGCAGCCTTGTATAGAAGAATTTCGGGCAGAATTTCCAAATTTTCCAACAACATATGACAGTTTGCGGCAATTAATTCAAAAGTCAGTGGTTAAATTCCGTGAAACAGGGTCTGTGTCTCGAAAACCAGGTGCTGGTAGACCACTAAAGCGGACAGTTGAAAATATAGCAGATGTTGAGGGACGAATAAATCAATCACCTAAGAAATCGATTCGTAAGCTTTCACAACAAACACAACTGTCATATGGGACCTGCCAGAAAATCCTTAAAAAAGACTTACAAAAATTTCCATACAAATTTCATTGCGTGCAAGAGCTTTTACCAATCGATCATGTAACCAGAGTTAATTACTGTCAGTGGTTCTTAGGTACGATTAATAAAGATGACGTTCTTGACAAATCCTTCTGGTCCGATGAAGCATGGTTTCATTTATCAGGATATATAAATAAACAAACAATGCGCATCTGGTCTAGTGAAAATCCACATGAAATTCTTGAAACACCTTTGCATTCACAAAAAAATAGGCGTTTGGCTTGCTGTTTCTCGTAGACGGATTATTGATCCAATATTCTTTAATAATACGATAAATGCAGAACGATATCGTAATAATTTATTGCTACCATTTGTAAACCAATTACATGATGATGAGCTCCGCGAAGGATATTTCCAGCAAGATAATGCAACAGCCCATAAGATAAGAGAAACGATGGAATTATTGCATGAATTCTTTGATAATCGAATAGTAGACTTTCCACCACGATCTCCGGATTTAACAATTATGGACTATTTCATTTATCCACATCTAAAAAATAGAGTATTTACGAATCGTCCACATACAATTGAAGAACTTACTAATACTATCCGAAATGTCTGTGAGGAAATTACACCACATAATTTAAGGAATGCCTTCAATAATATGAGACGAAGAGTTGCGCTATGCATAGAAAATGAAGGAGCTCACTTTGAACATTTATTGTAGCTGTTTTTATTATTAAACTTTTTATTTTTTCAACTGAAACGTTTGTATGTAATTATTTGTCAAAATGACAAAACCTAATCTGTCATCAGTATAAAATAACCTATATCACACACACGCTGCAAAATAAGTTAACTTAAATTATGGTACCAACTTAAGTTTAAAAAAGAAAAATGTCATTGCCTTCTAGAGGGTAGAAATATATGATCATATGGTACATGTTTGTTTTTAACGGTATTAATTCTTCTGCATTATCTAGTTGTATTTTAGTTAATAGTAGATTTTCATTCTTCCTAGGCTGTTCCATTGTTACATCATTCAAAAGACATTCTTCTGATCTCTGGTCTAAGAATGTTAATTCTAGTAATGCTTTAATGTCTTGCCAAGTTTTTAATTTTCTTGCAATCTTGATTTTATTATTCTTATTAAATATGGGTTTAAAGGGTTGTCTCTATTATTTTTATCGAAATAAGTTTTTATCAAATCTTCGCAGGCATCAATAAATAATGGTAACGTATTTGGATCACCATTGTATATTGGTATCGTGCAGATTTCAGCTTGGCTTATAGAACTTCTCGTATGAGTTTGGTTAGGCATTTCGTTTAAATTTAATGTACTAATTGAATTTACTAGTTCTTCTAAAATGTTTTCTATTGACATATAAAGTTGGTAAGCAAATTTTGCAAAGACACTTGAATTTTGACAGTGGTATTAGTTTCCGTAAATCTGTTTGCTTTCCGTCGTGTATTCCAATACTTTTTTCACAAAAGCAAAAATATGACTAGCAATGGCTACAGTAAATTTTAGGCATGTAAAAAAATTTAAAATTTTATTTACAGAATTGTTAGTAAGATCTTCATTCGATTTTGGTTGGTTCTTTGCTTTGCTTCTTTGTTTGCTTGTTGCTTGTTTGTTGCTTCTTCTTAATTATAATATTGATTGGCACTGCGACGAGATTTTGATCGTTTCTGTGTTTTTTCCAAGCCAATATTGCACCTTTGGAAATTTTGATCCTCCAGTCGTGTTTCTTAATTTTTATAACGTTGATGGGTATCTCGACGAGATTTTGATCGTTTCGGTGTTCGTCACAGTTCAAGCGTTGTACCTTTTCGAAATTTTTATCCTCCAGGCCTTCTGTAACCGTCGTTGAATCTAATTGCTGGTAATGTCGCTTTTTGGCCCAAAGAATTGAAATTCACACTCACTATTTTCGACGTTTGTAATTCTCCAACAGTGATGGGGCCGAGATCCTACTGACTGCGCCAGTTAAATTTCGGAAGCGTTTGAAATTTAAAAAAAATTATTTGTTTGCGGCTTTTAACAATACGTTACAATATAGATTAAAACTAGATTACACTTGAGGATTATTAGCGATATGTGTCGAGTACAGTTACACTAATAACTCTGTCTACTAATGCATTGCCAATCTTTATATATTAAATATTATCTTTTCATACTCCACGTGTACCCGGCTAAATAAATGAAACTGCAGAGTCGACGTCTGGTAATACAGAATAGATAGTATTGTGTGGGCGCCTATAACTTATATATATATATATATATATATATATATATATATATATATATATATATATATGGTAGATTCAATTATAGGAAATTATGTTATTCGACGATTTAAGGTTTATCTTATTTCAATAAAAATATATTTAAAATTATTTAATTCTTATATGCTTCGACAATTACTGCCTTTTTCTAAGGATTTTAAATTACTATTTAAAACTCTAAAAAATTGAAATAAAATAGACCTTAAAGAACCGAATAACAAAATTTCCTATAATATACAAAGGTCAAGAAAAGAAAGAAATAACTAATGTATCTATTATTAAAATTAATATTGAAGGAATTTCGTATTTTCTTGGCCGTGGTTATAATACCAGATAAAGAGTAAGTGTTTCTTGGGAATGGCGGCCGGGTAACTAAAACAATATTTAATTTTGTTTACGTCTCGGTTCTATATGTAGAGCCTTTTTCACTACTGAAATATTTATTTAAATTTTAGAACGGCGAAAGTAGTGTTATATTAAATGTACTTACATTATATTGTATTGTTTGATTACATTTCAACTATGACTAACTGTGTTATACTTATTGTCTAGTTTTCATTTCAAAATAAAACTAAAATTATTGGTGACCGTGTTTGAAACATCTGTTTATTATCGTTTTTTGACGTGTGGTATGTAGGTAACCGCATGCGTAATGTAACAGGTATACTTCACACCAGATTTTAATATTTTATATTATTAAAAATACTTTTGTATTATACAAAACTGGTGAGGTTTTACCCACTCATGTATGTTTCAATTATTCTGTTACATTACGCATACGGTTATTCCGTAAGTATGAGTGAAGACACAAACAAAATACATTTTCTAGAGACAAGGCAGTGCCATCTGGAAAAACTACGTTTTAGTTCTGCATTAGTTATGTGGACAAAGCGAGAGTACTTCGGCAGTCTGACAACATGCAGCGCTGTATGTACTTCTACGCTCTACGCTTCTACGCTGTTTGGACACGTTCACAAAAATATTAATATTGAACTTGTATTTGTGTTCTTCACACCAGATTTTTAATAATATTTTATATTATTAAAAATACTTTTGTATTATACAAAACTGGTGAGGCTTCACCCACTCATTATGTTTCAATTATTCTGTTAAAAACACTATTACTTGAAATCATACACATTCAGAAAGAAAACAGCTCGTTTAATTTTAAAATGGGTACCAATAGTTTAAGTGTAATTTATTCTAATTTATTAACAGAGAATAAATAGTCATTTTTAATATTTTCAATGTTTTGTGCATAACACTGTAACCAGGGAATTTATTTTAGTTACAATAACAGAATGTATATAGATAAATTTTTGTATATAGACATTTTTTCTTACCACCCCCATTTTTTTAAAACCGAATAAAAATCAAACGTAGAAATTAGGACATATTTGTTTTCACATACATATTATGCAGACTAGCGGGTGAAAAAGGTCAAGTTCAAATGTTACAGGTTTAGTTATTGTTTAAAATGTTATGTTCATGTTTCATTTGTAAGTTGCTAGCTACAATTGTGTGTAAATTAATTAATAACACTGCCAACGCTTAACTCTAGCTGTAACTTTTGAATTATAACAGTATAAGAGTAAAGTGTGTATTGCAATTTTATAGTTTCTTCTGATGAAGTCATTAATAAATGGCGAAATATTGAGAAAGAACATTTGAGTTTTAATATAAGCAGACCGACAAGCCAAATATTAGTGAATTTATATATATATATATATATATATATATATATATATATATATATTTAGATAATTTCTTCACAATTACATACTAATTTGATAATATTTATAAATATTTCAAATAAAAGCCGAAAAACTCCAAGAATTTATCAATTGATGTATATGTATATATATATATATATATATATATATATATATATATATATATATATATATATAACAATTGATAAATTATTGGAGTTTTTCGGCTTTTATATGAAATATCATCAAATATCAAATTAGAATGTATGTAATTGCAGAGTAAGTGGGGATGTAAACATTGCTGTCAACAAATTACAAAACAAATCATACGAAATTTTTTTATTTGAAAAATATGGTCTACGTTCAAATAAAAAAATTTCGTATGATTTGCTTTGTAATTTGTAGACAGCAATGTTTACATCCCCACTTACTCTGCAATTACATACATTCTAATTTGATATTTGTAAATATTTCATATAAAAGCCGAAAAACTCCAATAATTTATCAATTGTTATATTTAATAAACGGCTAAGAAATTATCTAAACACTTATATATACCGCCTAATTCTGAGCAAACGCAACGATGCGAATGTATGAATATTTCTCCCGCTTCGAATACAAATCCCCTGAACGCGTTTAGACAATCACAAAACAGTCTGTCGCGCAACGATTTGACAATTAATGTCACAAATTAGTGTCACCACTGTCACCCTATACGGAGTCTCTTAAGCGTTTGGATAGTGATAATGCCGCGTTATACACTAGAAGAGAAAGCCGAAATGATGAAATGGTACCACGCTTATAATTCTTATCAAAGAATATGTGACTTATTTGCCGGAGTTCCTAATGATACGTTCATTTTAGTATGCGCTGCAATAGAACTAAATTCAAATTTGACACAGCGATATTTCCAACGATTTAGGCATATGCTGCTCTTCCGTTAACCGCATACTAAAATTAAATGGTTTTCGTAATTATAAATATTCCAAACATCATCAATTATTTTACGGTGATGAGTTTAAACGGATGAATTTCGGTTACTATATCATTAATTTCTCATTATGAACAATTTATTTTATTATCTGTAAGAGTAAATTTTTCTTTACATTACTAAAATTTAATTTAGTTTTTATTTATTTCTGAAGTTTATTTAGTTTACTATGAATAGTTTTTGTTACCTTTATTATTAAAATTTAATTTATTATAACTCTTGATGCCTTATTTGCTATTTTCTTAACCGCTTATTAATAATTTCATTACGCTTTGTGTGACCATCGTCAGTATAACGTATTGCAATTTATTTATTATAAAATCATTACAATAACACAGGACTAAACAATTTATAGTCCTTTAATAGTAATTTGATAATCAGATAATTTTTCTTACGCGGCTCCATAATATGTAAGTATGTATGACATATGACATCGATGTTGACACGCCTACTTAGCCGTTCATATATACATACATACTAACTTGATATTTGTAAATATTTCATATAAAAGCCGAAAACCTCCAATAATTTATCAAATCAGAATAATTGAAACATACATGAATAGGTAAACCCCACCAGTTTTGTATAATACAAAGGTATTTTTAATAATATAAAATATTATTAAAAATCTGGTGTGAAGAACACAAATGCAGGTTCACTATTAATATTTTCTGTGAACGTGTCCGAATATATCCTATCCCCAGAGACGTAGATACGTATTTCGCTTTTCTACAAGCTCATCGGTATGCCCCTGCTGGAGAAAGGATATTTCCAGACACATTCACAGAAAAGAACCACCTCACCCTATCACCGTAATTATCCAGACCGAGCGCAGAAGTAGCTGTCAGACAGCCGAAGTACCTCGCATACCGTCCACATAATTAATGTGAAGTAACGACGTCCTTCCAAAGGTTAGCACAGCCAAACACTCTAGAAAACTGCATTTTGTTTGTGCCTTCACAGAAAATATTAATAGTGAACCTGCATTTGTGTTCTTCACACCAGATTTTTAATAATATTTTATATTATTAAAAATACCTTTGTATTATACAAAACTGGTGGGGTTTACATACTCATGTATGTTTCAATTATTCTGATACATTACACATGCGGTTAAGCCGTAGTGAAGGCACAAACAAAATGCAATTTTCTAGAGTGTTTGTTAATTATGTGGACGGTATGCGAGGTACTTCGGCTGTCTGACAACAGGTAGCGCCGAATTTACTTCTGCGCTCGGTCTTGATAATTACGGTGATAGGGCGAGTTGGTTCTTTTCTGTGAATGTGTCTGGAAATATCCTTTCTCCAGCAGGGGCGTACCGATGAGCTTGTAGAAAAGCGAAATACGTATCTACGTCTCTGGGGATAGGATATATTCTGACACGTTCACAGAAAATATTAATAGTGAACCTGCATTTGTGTTCTTCACACCAGATTTTTAATAATATTTTATATTATTAAAAATACCTTTGTATTATACAAAACTGGTGGGGTTTACCTACTCATGTAGGTTTCAATTATTCTGATACATTACACATGCGGTTAAGCCGTAGTATGAGTGAAGGCACAAACAAAATGCAGTTTTCTAGAGTGTTTGGCTGTGCTAACCTTTGGAAGGACGTCGTTACTTCACATTAATTATGTGGACGGTATGCGAGGTACTTCGGCTGTCTGACAACAGGTAGCGCCGAATTTACTTCTGCGCTCGGTCTGGATAATTACGGTGATAGGGCGAGTTGGTTCTTTTCTGTGAATGTGTCTGGAAATATCCTTTCTCCAGCAGGAGCGTACCGATGAGCTTGTAGAAAAGCGAAATACGTATCTACGTCTCTGGGGATAGGATATATTCTGACACGTTCACAGAAAATATTAATAGTGAACCTGCATTTGTGTTCTTCACACCAGATTTTTAATAATATTTTATATTATTAAAAATACCTTTGTATTATACAAAACTGGTGGGGTTTACCTACTCATGTAGGTTTCAATTATTCTGATACATTACACATGCGGTTAAGCCGTAGTATGAGTGAAGGCTCAAACAAAATGCAGTTTTCTAGAGTGTTTGGCTGTGCTAACCTTTGGAAGGACGTCGTTACTTCACATTAATTATGTGGACGGTATGCGAGGTACTTCGGCTGTCTGACAACAGGTAGCGCCGAATTTACTTCTGCGCTCGATCTGGATAATTACGCTGATAGGGCGAGGTGGTTCTTTTCTGTGAATGTGCCTGGAAATATCCTTTCTCCAGCAGGGGCGTACCGATGAGCTTGTAGAAAAGCGAAATACGTATCTACGTCTCTGGGGATAGGATATATTCTGACACGTTCACAGAAAATATTAATAGTGAACCTGCATTTGTGTTCTTCACACCAGATTTTTAATAATATTTTATATTATTAAAAATACCTTTGTATTATACAAAACTGGTGGGGTTTACCTACTCATGTAGGTTTCAATTATTCTGATACATTACACATGCGGTTAAGCCGTAGTATGAGTGAAGGCACAAACAAAATGCAGTTTTCTAGAGTGTTTGGCTGTGCTAACCTTTGGAAGGACGTTGTTACTTCACATTAATTATGTGGACGGTATGCGAGGTACTTCGGCTGTCTGACAACAGGTAGCGCCGAATTTACTTCTGCGCTCGGTCTGGATAATTACGGTGATAGGGCGAGGTGGTTCTTTTCTGTGAATGTGTCTGGAAATTTCCTTTCTCCAGCAGGGGCGTACCGATGAGCTTGTAGAAAAGCGAAATACGTATCTACGTCTCTGGGGATAGGATATATTCGGACACGTTCACAGAAAATATTAATAGTGAACCTGCATTTGTGTTCTTCACACCAGATTTTTAATAATATTTTATATTATTAAAAATACCCTTGAATTTATCAAATGTTATATATATATATATATATATATATATATATATATATACAGTATGACTGAAGTTTCATTTTGTTTTTTTGGGGGATATATTCTAAAAAATATAACAAATAAAATAGTAAAAATTTTTTCTAATAAAAGTTGTCTAGAAACGCCAAAAAAAAATAAAAAATAAAAAATCCAAACATTTTTTTTGGCGTTTCTAGACAACTTTTATTAGAAAAAATTTTTACTATTTTATTTATTATATTTTTTAGAATATATCCCCAAAAAAACAATGAAACTTCAGTCATACTGTATATATATATAAATATATATGTATTTAGTGTTTATAAGAATTTTATTTTTCTTATTTATTTTATTGGCCGTGTCTTAATATTAAAAATAATAGACTTTTTATTGGTTTAGCGACCTTTTATTGAATTTTGATGTTTTATTCTACGACGTTTCGACTTTTATTATTATTCAGTCTTTTTCAAGTAACTAGAAACAAGAATTAATACAATGAAAACATGAAAACTGTGTTTGCTTTTGTGAGACTGAATTAACAATTAAAAATAAAATTAGATTAAAGACTGAATTACCAATTAAATTAACAATTAAAGTTAAAATTAAAATTAAAATTAGATTAATGATAGGTAAGGAAAAATTAAAGTGATTACATCTGTATAAATGAATTGAAAATTTGAATTAAACTACAATAAAGAAGTATTGAATGACAATAAACTCACCGTTTTTTTTGGGTTTCAAAAACACGCATTCTGTGCAACATGTGTTATCGGGGACATTCGAGACCTTTCTTTTATTAAGGAACCGACCGCACTGGTTCGAATACTGTAAGTGTCTGTGTCTTTGGTTTGAGAGGTTAATTTCTGTTCTATTTTGGAATTAGCAAAATGGTCAGGACCGTGTTTAGGGGTATATAGTTAAAGTATTTACAAATGGGAACTGATAACAATTTTTTTTGGTTTGTGTTTGTGTGTGCGGGGGGGGGTTTTGATTTTATCTAATGTTTAATGAGTGGGTAATAGAGTTTAGAAAGTCCATCAATTTCGTTTCTATCGTTGATTGTTCTGCTGTTTTTGAAAATATGGATCATTTCTAAAACCTCCCTAGCTTTTGTATTCTTTTTCTGTGTTATTACTTTGGTATTATCAAAATCAAAATTATGTTTTAGTGTCAATTGGTGTTTTTTTAAAGCAGTTTGATTTTTTGCGTACTTATGACCTTTCAATCTTTCTTGTAGTAACTGTTTTGTTTGGCCTATGTATACTTCGTCACAGTCTTTGCAGGGTATGTTGTATATTGTGTGTGATTGTTTTAGTGTAGGTGTTGAGTTTTTTAGTTTGGTGTGTAGGAATTTTAGGATTTTACAGCTTTGGTGTGCTATTTTAAAATTAAATGGTTTAAATATATTGTCTAATTTTTCGGATAATCCAGTTATATAGGGTGTGGGTATATATGTTAATTCATAGGTTTTTTTGTTTTTGTTGTGGCCGTTTGATGTGTTATAAATTTTATTAAGTCTTATTTTCTAGTCTAATTTTAATTTTAATTGTTAATTTAATTGTTAATTCAGTCTCACAAAAGCAAACACAGTTATCATGTTTTCATTGTATTAATTCTTGTTTCTAGTTACCTGAAAAAGACTGAATAATAATAAAAGTCGAAACGTCGTAGAATAAAACATCAAAATTCAATAAAAGGTCGCTAAACCAATAAAAAGTCTATTATTTTTAATATATATATACCGTGTGGCCGCCATCGATAGCGCGACGCATGTATTAGTAACTACTGGTCGACTATAATGGGCGTGCCAACTTGAAATGCCACACCGACAGCGGGCGTATTATAAGAATTCATTTTCGTGATATTTATTTATCATTCTTTCGCAAAATTGCATACGGCGATAATAATCATCGGAGAAAGGTACTTGTGAACTTGTAAATTTGTATGAACGATATTTATTAGTACGTAAAGTATTTTGAGCCGTTGTTTTGCTGATACCCAATTCGCGGGCAATTTATCGAGACGACATAGTGGGATTTACTTCGACTAAAGCACATACTCGAATTTCTATATCACTTATATTCTTATCCGGAACAACTTTACTTTTATTAGTTACTATAGAAAATGTAGTTTCGAACCGATTAACTGTCCTACGAATGGTGCTTGCATTGGGAATTTGACTTTAAGGGTAATTAGCTGCAAATAAAGCTCGAGTTACTTCCGCGGAATTACCTCTGTAAAATTGCTTAATCATAAAGAGTTTTTGCTCCGGTGTATAATACTCCATTTTTTAGATGACCGTTACGTACACCAACAACGCGGTTTATTAAATAATGTGAGCGAGTAGTTCCCCTGACGATATAAACATTGCAACTAACACCCATATGCGGGAGCGACAGCTAATGCGCTTGCGCGACTACACCGTCTAAATGTGAATTTATTGGACAAATACGAGTACATCATAGGGATATGCGATATACTAGGCTCTCTTGTAATCCAGAAAAACATTGCGTCTACTTCTTTACCGTTCTAACACACGGACACCTCTGTGTGTTTTGCTTACACTACAGGTTTCGCTATAGTGCAGACGCACGCGGCCACATGGTATATATATATATATATATGTATATATATGTATATATATATATATATATATATATATAACATTTGATAAATTATTGGAGTTTTTCGGCTTTATTTAAATGAAATATTTACAAATATTAAATTAGAATGTATGTAATTGCAGAGTAAGTGGGGATGTAAACATTGCTGTCTACAAATTACAAAGCAAATCATGCAAAATTTTTTATTTGAAAAATATGGTCTACGTTGGGACTCGAACCCAAGTCTACAGCTATCCGGGCTGCCGCCTTAACCACTAGGCCACAATAGACTCAGGTGCAAGCCATATAGAAATGCATTATAAAGTAAAGCCGAAAAACTCCAATAATTTATCAAATGTTATATTTAATGAACGGCTAAGAAGTTATCTAAACACTTATATATATACAGTGCACTCGCGATAATATGAACTAATGAAAACAAGGGCGGTTCAAATTTTTGGGATTGTTCATATTTACAAATGGCACAAAATTTTAATAAAACCAAGTCATTTACTTACCACCTAAAGTTCTTTCCTGCATAAATGAAAGTTTCATTTAAATAGTTTAAATTTTTGTTTTATTTTAAAACATAAAAGGAACTTTTTCATTAAGTTTGTTTGCAGCAAACAAAAATATACTTATTTCTATACATATTCATATACATAAATGCTAGCGGGCTTATTCATAAAAATTATGCAATGTTTAATAAGCTCTTATATGACAAATGTTTCACAGAAATATGTCAAATAAGAGCTTAATAAACGTTGTATCGTTTTTTTGAATAAGCCCGTAGAAATGTAAAGCTAATGTTCAAAAAAGTCGGTTATCTTCTTTTGCCGTTTCTTTTGGTCGAGAACTTTTAAAACTGCCTTCTCACTTAAGTCTCTTAAAACATTTAAAACTCGCTGTTCAACCATTTCACCTTCAGCCCAATCCAACGCCTTATTGAAAATATCGACAGCCTCCCCGGCTTTAATCGTCCTCTTTGGTTCCTCCACACCATCATCTTCATCGGATATGGCTTCTACTTCATTATCTTCACATTCAATAGCATCCTCATTCCATTCTTTAACGTTCGAGGCCGTATATTCAACCTATGAAAAAATATAGAATAACACAATTTTAAGTACATTTCAGAGAATACAAACCTCGGGTAGTAAGGCGCATAAAACATTGGCGGCGCTTTCTTCCAATTCACGTAAATTCATTTGCAAATTTTCTCTAACAACACTTAGAGGAATTTCATCTTCGGGATCATCTTGATTCACTACCATATTTAAAATGTTGTTCCAGCATTTGGATAACACAGCTGAATCCACTCTTCTCCAAGCTGATTCCAAAATAATGATAGCTTCCTTCAATGTAGTCTGCTTCATAGTTTCTATCAAACCACCCCCTTTAGCAGCAATGGAAGCCAAAAGGCTATTTCTGTAATACAGCTTTGTGATCCTTATAGCATTTTGGTTCATGGGCTGGATGAGTGGGGTCACGTTCGGTGTCATAAACATCACAAAAATAGAGCCGTTTTCAGATTTTAATTCGTCCTCAGGTGGGTGAGATGGGGCATTATCTATTAAGAGAATAGCTTTCACTGGAAGCCCTTTTTTGGTTAAAAATTGTTCCACCTGAATTATGTAAAAAATATTTTAAAATGAATAGGTATGTGTCGATTAATGTCAATATAAAAACTTTTACCCCTGGAACAAATGAGCGATGAAACCAGTCTTTAAAAATGTTACCAGTCATCCACGCTGATTTAGAATGACGATAGTGAACAGGGCAATCAAAATTCTGGAAACAACGGGTTTTTTTTTGACTTTCCGACAACAAGCAATTTGAGCTGATGAGATCCCGTAGCATTTGCACAGCACAGGAAAGTAACTCTTTGTTTTTCAGTCTTTGTACCTGGGGCTGATTTTTCCTGAGACGCCACGTATGTTTTGGTTGGTAAAATTTTCCAAAATAAACCCGATTCATCGGCGTTATAAAGTTGATCATTACATAATCCAAGCTCTTCAATCTTCGATCTAAGTGCCACTTTAAATGGTTCAACCAACTGGGGTTGAGAAGAAAGTTTCTCTCCAGAAATTTGGAGCAATCTTACGCCGAATCTCTTTTTGAAATTCTGCAGCCATCCGTCACTCGCGTTGAAGTCAGAGATATTTTCCTTAATATTATAATGAAGCTCCTTGGCCTTTTCTTTCAACATTAGTCCACTGATGGGGAATTTCTTATCCCTCACGCATAAACCATTTATACAATGATTTTTCCATTTTTGGGTACTCCGACGGTCGCATAGTTTTTCTTTTTCCAGGTCCGATGAATGTATTGTTGACACATTTTGAAATTGCATTTTTATTCTTTTTTATTCCAGATACTGTGGACTTTGTCACTCCATATTTCTTCGCTAAATTAGTAACACTTGCACCTTTTTGTAAATTCTCCAAAATTTCATATTTTTCCTTTAAAGTTAGAAATTTATGTTTTTTTGTATGCATATTTTACAAATTATTCACTTTTAATTAACACTTAAAAACCAAACATGCGTTTGCGTCTGCATACATGTAAAAACTAACTAAAAAGTGCACTTGTTTGTTTGACCATTGACATTTGGCATTCAAATGTTAATAACTCGGGGTTTCCCCTAATTTTTATACATATGTAGCTGAAATCCGTTTCAAAATAAAAAAAATAAATGTTCATATTTTAAAGCTTTTGTACAAAGTTCAAAAGTTCATATTTTGGAGTAGTCAATGGCAGAGAAAAAGTGTTCATATTTTGGGGTGTTCATTTATTAGGGTGTTAATATTATCGCGAGTGCACTGTATATATATATATATATGTATATATATATATATATATATATGTATATATATATATATATATATATATATATATATATATATATATTATGATCATATATGTGCGAGATGTAAGAAAAGGAAACACAATAAGAACAGTTAACTCAACTTAATAAACATAAACTTAAAAAAAATACAAATAATAAAATACGCGTTACAATTTGAATTATCCCCCCTATAACATTCTTGGGTGCATATGTACTCAAGCACAGACAAACAATGGCTAGAATGATGACGGAAAATAAGCTTATTCAGTTTGTAAATAAAGTTAAAACACGAACAGAGGTAAGTAGATATAATATATATGTTTCCAATCAATTTGTCAATATATATAATTTCCTTTAGGTGGATTGAAAGAATTGAAAATAATGATCAATGCAATCGATATGATTTAACCTAAAAATGGAATCTGTTCTCTATATTTATGATATCTTAATCTCAGGGCAAATTAAGGTAAGTTATGTCTTAATTATCAATCAATATGTTAATGGAAAAAATACTAGCTCAGTAATTCTACATTTATATATTCAGATAGGTGATAATTTATATAGTGAAGCTGTACTATTTACGATTAATAATAATACAAAAAATATGCTTTATTTATAGGGTAAATTCTACCTTAACTATGAGCACTGAAAAACTCGTACAGAGAGTACCCTGGCTTTGGTATAGGAATCTTCGGGAGGTGTTCGGGACTGAATACAGGTATAGATCTTCCGATTAAGTGTCAGGTAATTGGATGTTCCGCACAGTTTTCTGGATGGCTTATATATAATAAAATTAAATTAAGGATTAGATTGATTATTGTACAGGATACTGGCTCGATACTTGTCTGATGAGGGATATCAATACTTGTAAATGCACTAGTATTCGAAGGTAAAATTATAACTCCCACGTGATATAAATTTTTAAATGATAATGTACTTTATTTTTTTAGCTTCTAAATGAGATTTTACACTTAGGAATCGCCTTTTAAATCTTGAAATCGCTTATTTTTCTGAAAAGCGACGTTTCGCCATATTCGGTTTTTTATTAATTTTCATACCTCTTTTTTTTTTCGTTGCCTACGAAACTACCTGGGAAAATTTGCCGCCGAAAAGTAAAGGCGTGGCCAATTTGAAATATAAGATTTAAATTCAAATTTGAAGTGAATTAAAATAAAATGAAAGTATTTAAATATCCAAAGAATAAACAATAAATAGAAGATAAATTGACATTTAAAATAGTAAATAACTGCATGTAGATAACCTTACTTATGTTATTCCAAAGTAGATGGCTCGATCAGACATATTTTAAATATAATAAGATATAGATTCAAATTTAAACTTGAAATATAAACACTAAAATTGTTCATATTCACATAAATTATAAACTGCAAACAGAACCAGCTTATTTTCCCCACAAACTAAAAGAAATTGTTGCAAGGAACAATTTGTTTTTGTTTCTTTTTTTTTAAATAAGACTAAATTATAATAATTGAAATTTGTACTAAGGATATTGGTTTGCCTTCCTGGTAGGACAAAGTAAATAAAATATTTTCAAAGTTTGTGTGAACATCTTCAGATTACCAATATCCCAGGTACTTGTTTATTACCTATAAACTAATTATAAAGACATAGTGACTTCACGAAAATACTTATTCTAAAAAAGAAAATTTAAAATGAATATACAATTTCGTGTTCATGTAATCTTATATATGTTATGTTTTAATCAAAAGAAATACGTAACACTTGATAATAATGGCAACAGACATAAAAGATTTTTTTTAATTTAAGAAACGAAATGTGTTTGATTTCTCTATAATTTTAGCATCTACCAGTCTGGTAATTTCTTCGTTGATCTTCTCTTGATAATAATATGGAATAGGATAAATTCTTACATGTTGATGGTGAATCGTCATCTACTCTTATAGTATGGGTATAGTTACGGGCAAATGTAATTTCTTCATTAATTAATTGTATGTTGCGGTTGAGTATCTCTATTAATTCGTGTTTCATGTTAACATCATTTATTTCTTGTTTATCAATAATAATTCTAATATCTTCTACATTAGTTACTATGGTATAATCTCTCATATCTTCCTTTATAACCACTTCCTCTTGCTCTTCTTCCAAATTACCATTCCAATTCACTTCTCCGTTCTCTCTTCCCATATTTATATCATCAACATTATTTTCATATATAATATTATTAATTACACTACTCAATACATTTTCTTTATAAACTGCATATCTTTCTATGCTTAAAACATTTATTTCTTTATCCATCTTCATTATTTTTCCCAATCTTTACTTTCCTTTCTTCAAAATTTAATACCATTCCTAACTTTTTCATACTGTCCACTCCTATTATACAATCATAGTGTAACTGTTTAATAACGTAGAATTGCAAGATATAAATTCTCATATTTATCAAAGCTTCAATACTCAAGCATCGGTTAATAGAGCCCATTTTCTTTTTAATTGCCGTCACTATATCAGTGCCTTGAATTTTAATTATTCTTTCTTCATATCCCTTGATCTTCTTTGCTTTCTCTTCATTGATCAACGTTATTTCAGCACCAGAATCAATTAATGTTGTGAATTTAATGTTCGTAATAGTAATGTTAATAATCGGTAGACTTGTTATTAGTCGATATTATCGAATTACCTTCCTCTGTTGTCAAAAATTCTTGTGGGTCTTGATAAAACTGTATATTCATAAAACTTAACTTATTTACTAAACTATTGTAATGTGGCTTTGCCTTACGGCCACATTGTTGTGCAGGTTCGAGAATGAGTGTATATTTAAATAACACGAGTTCGGAGTTGGTTCAACATAGTATAATTAATTAACACTTACAACGAGGTAACAGTCTTATTACATAGATAATAAATTAATATCACAGTGGTCGAAAGAGAGTTCTTTAGCGTACTCTCTGATCGTACTGACTGTCTAATTGAGACTTTCATCTCGCTTGAAACTATTGACTTATATACGTCGAAAGATCCTTCTTTCGACAATTTGTTTCTTAAACACTGTCAATATTTGCAAGTGTGTAACCCTGATTCACAACCTTGTGTATGCAATCAAATGTACCGAGGCCGTATTGAAATAATACACTACGTATCGTTATGATACAATATATTGGTGCCGGGGACATCTCCTTGATAAAGTAGTACATACACATGGTATTGGTACAGAGTTATTACACTATTTGCAAAGGTTTGTACATGTTGAGTTTCTTCTAAACTCGGGAAGTGCTCGGTTGAGGCTCCCGATATCTCTCGTCTTGAGAAATCGGCGTTTTTTTTTGTATAGAACCTGTGTCGTCCTTGATTTCTTCTTGAAACGAAGTGTCTTTATTTATATTATTTACTTCCAGTCTTTCGGGAGGTGCGCTTGGTCTATGATCCCTATTTGTATTTCGATTTTGATATGTCGGTCGAAAGTAATTATTGTTTGACCGATTGTTGTTAAAACCGTTATGTCTATTATAAGCATTATTACCAAGTGGATGACCGTTCTGCTGATTGTGTGGATGTGTGTGAGGTGGTTTGTTATTTGTAAAGTTGTGATTGTATGCCTGTTGTGTCTGTTGGAAATTCGGCATGTACGGTCTGGGCTGGTAACCCTGGTTCTGGTTAGCAAAATTGGTTCTTGGTGGGAAATTTCGGGATGGTGGACTCGTTCTGGTTTGAGTATTGGCCTCATAGTTATCTAGCTTACGTAATATATCGATCAAAGCATCCATATCCGTTATGTTTTGGCATATGATAGCCTGTGTGTCCGTGAAGATAAAATGATTCAGAATCTGGCGTACGATTGTCGATTCTTGCAACTCGTGTACATATTTGCAGGTGTTTTTTATATACGCGTTGCATAGGTTTCTCGGGATTAATTTCCTTGGCGATATTTTCCCTTAAGTAATTTGGCCTTAACCTTGTCCTGCTGACTCTCATTCCAGTAATTTCGTTTGAACAAAGCGACGAAATGTTCTACGCTTTCACAATTATCTTCAATCCGCTGGAACCATTCTGCGGCTGATTGTGTGATTGTAGCACGTATGACATTCATTTTGGTTTTTATGTCCATTAAGTCCTCGATGTACCTGAGAGTGTTTTTCAAATATGTCATAGGATGGATTGCAGATCTGTCCCCATTAAAATGGAGAAGGTTTTCTACCTTAATACCGCTATTTAATAAGTTGAGATTAGGCATACTTATTATATTGCTGGTATTCTGCTTAAGACGTTCCAACTCCGATTGAATCTCCTTCAATTGGTTGCAATTAGTTTCTTTAATAATGTCTAATTCTCTATTTCTTTACAAATCAGTCTCCGATAATAAAGTGCGTACCTGCTGATTAACTTCTTCGCGCATTGGCTGCTGGTCTTTGTTCACTGACGCCTCCAAAAGAATTTTTTCTTCTAACAGTTTATTTTGTGTCTCGCATACAGCTATCTTAGCCTCCAAGTTAGTATTAAGTGATTCAATAGAACTTTGATTCTCACCCCTTACCTTATCATGAGCGTCTAGTAATTCCTCTCGCAATTGTGTAGTTTTATTGCTGATCGCCACGTTAACTAATTTGTAATTGGGAGTCCAGTTTTGCATCTAAACGATCCTCAATCTCTTTGATTCTATTTTGCGTGGATGCCAACTGTTGATTGATTTCCGCTTGATGGACATCCAGTTTTTTGTTCACTTCTACCATTTGTTCTTTATTCTCATCAAACCTTTTATTCATCTCCCCCATCTGTTTTTGATTAGTTTCTTTAAATTCTTTCATTTGTTCTTGAAAAAACTGCCAACTGTTATTGATTGGCTTCCTTACCGTCATCTAGCTTTTATTTATTACTCCTGTTCTGTTCGCTATTTTCTTTCAACATTGCGCACAACCTCGTGAAAGCATCATTGCTTATTTCCGGTGACGCCGAACTGACAGGCTTTGCAATAGTTTTTGCAGTACCTGCTGCTACTTCTTCTTCCGGTCCTTTTACAGTAGAAACAGGCCCTTGAGCCTCCATCCCCACCAAATCTTGATCCCCCATTTGATCAGTTTCCTCTTTAGCACTTGTCCTCTCACCTCTCTCCTCAGCTACTTGTGATCTTGACTTCCTTGGTATGTTTATGTGAGTTGTGATGTGTTTGTGAAGGTACAAAGAAAGAATAGAATGAATATCACCTTTAATATATATAACAATCTATATATGTCTTTGTAATTTTATTTAGTAAAACTTTGTATATTTAATCTAAATAAATGCTTATTCGAGACTATGATCTTTTTATTATTCTTGCAAATAGGTCTTATATAAAAATAAACTTATTGAACTGATAATTAAGCCACCTTTCCTTAACAATACAATATCTAGTTAAGATTGTTTTGGGATCTTGTTTTATAAAATTTAAAAGAAAAACTAGGCACCTACGTTGCGGCGCCAATAAATATGATAATATATGTGCGAGATGTGAGAAAAGGAAACACAATAAGAACAGATAAACTCAATTTAATAAACATAAACTTAAAAAAAATACAAATAATAAAATACGCGTTACAATTTGAATTATCCCCCCTATAACATTCTTGGGTGCATTATGTCGTGAATTTTTCCCCGCAGAAGAAATTAAAGAAGATAGGAAAATTATTGTATTTATTTGTAAATATTTATTCCAGGGAGATAACTTTTAAAATTAAAATTTTTTTATTGTAATATGTATTTTTGTCCATGTCTGTAGATTGCACGAGCCTATTTAGATGTTTGAAGTCCGCGCCAAGCAGGAAGTCATAATAATACAGATATATATATTATTGTTATTTTGATTTATTTTTATGTTAGGGAGGGATGTCTTGCTGTTTCCTGTGGCTTCATCATGCTTTAGAGATTTGATAGTCCTTTAACAGATAGGAGGTCTTTTTTTTAATTAATATTGAACAGAACTTCGTTTGGTAATTTTTGTAGTGTTTTGATGTGATTAAAATTCAATTACGGGTTATTACAAGTCTTTTAAACTTGTAATTTGAATAAATTGACCTATCTGGAATCTCTCAGATAATAGTTTTTGTGGCGTAACGTGTACAAAGCTAAATGTATGTATTTTTAATATGATATTTATATAGATATATTTGTAATAATTATATTGAAATTGAAGCTTCTTAAATTTATAAATTTAATTTATAATATTTTTGTAATCATTTGAAATATTAACAAAACGTATTAGACTGTTTTTTTTTAAATATAGTTTTTATTCATTTAAGTTATCGTAGTATAGTAGGAAAGGGGGGAAAATTTATTTGTTACAAGCTTGTTTAATTTTGGTTGCGTGCGAAAAATAGAGAAAGTTCTATTTTTGACGTTTGATTTTTTTGAAGGAATAAAGTAATTTATGACAGCTAATAAAGTTTGTTTATATTTATTTAGATTTTTGTTCGGAATTCAGTTTAGAGTTTTTTTTTTGTACAGTCATATTTTACAAGAGTTTTTCTCTATGTTGCGGCGAAATTTAGTCACAATTCTGCTTTATACTTGATAAAGTAGTTTTTTTTTTTTTGACGTAAATTAAATGTTTGTGGTGTTAATGTTAGTTTTATTTCTTGAGTCTAATTAGTATTATTTCTCTTTTATACCACGATATTCGTGAGAATAACCCTGACGATTAAGAAGCTCAAGGAAGGTGCCCACCCATCTGAGTCTAGTTCGGAGGAGCTACTGTGGATTGTGAACATAAGTCAATAAGCAAATTAAAACTACAATTCACAGCACAATTATTTGGCAGCCCAACGTGACGGCGAATGAAGAAAAAATTATTAATAAAATTATAAGTAAATAATATAATTTAAAAATGGAAAGTATGTTAAATTTAAAACAAAGAATGGGTAATGCTAGTTACATGCATGAAGGAGGACACAATGAAGAAAGCGGTCAAGAGATTATGGACATGATGCACACAACGATGCAAATGATGAATATGATGAAACAAAACCATAAGGTTATAAAACAACGACAAGAGGTTATAAAACAACGACAAGAGGATATGGAGAGAAAATTAGAAAAGAAATTGGAAGAGATAATGGATCAAATTGTGGCAAGAAATAGCAACAAGCAAATAAATAAAGAAGTTATAATAAGTGAAAGTAAAATAGTACACGAGGGAAAACAAATAAAAGAAGAAATGGAACAAATTAGAAGAGAGAATGAGGAGGAGATGAAAGCTAATTTGGAGAAGATGTATGGGGAAATCAAACAGCTGCAGGACAATGGAAATGGTGTTGAGGATGAAATTAAAATTAAGGAAGATATAGTTAAAGAAGGAGTCAATAGTGAAGTTGGAGAAGAAGATAAAAAAGGGGTAAGAAAAGAATTTATAGTAGATATAATTAATTTTAAAACTGAAGAAGTAAGAGAATTATATATAATTTGAACAAATTCAAATTTAGAATGTCAGATGAGTAAAAGTAATGATGTGAAAATGGTTAATGAATTAAATAAACATGTAAATGAAGAAATAAATCAGGCAGTTGTCATTAATACCATTAATGATGAACAAATAAAAGAAATTAAAAGGAAATTGGCTTCTCCAAGTGGAATTTATAATTATAATTTGAATAACTATATAGTAAATAAATACAATGATTCCTGTAATAATATTTTAAAACACAATTGCTTTTCAAGTAGTGAAAATCGTAATAATGTCAACAATGATTTTATAAAAAGAAATATTTTGAAAATTATGAAATATAAGGGTACTAAATTTAAGATAATTAGACCCACATTTAACATTAGAATAAAGGTAAAGATGAAAATAAATCAGAAATTGTTTACAGCCGGATATTTTAGATAGGCCCAACATAATAAGAAAAATTTTGTTGTATAGGTACTATTAAAGATGAATATGCTAGAAATAATGATTTTGCCTTTGTTAAATTTATTGGAATTCGATGTAATAGAGAGTATATAAAAATTTCGGAAAAGTTATTGGATATGATTTTGATATTGAAATAAATTTAAACGTAGGATGTATATTGAAATTAAATTATTATAAGAAGAGATGGTAGTAATAACTACGATAAAGTATTTGGATAATTATGGTTATAGAAAAAGTATACGAAAATAAGAATGTGTTTACAAAAAATTCGTCGTTATATGAAAAAGTATATTATAGTAGCTACGATTATAGAAAAAGGTTATTATGATAAAAATATATATATATATATATATATATATATATATATATATATATTAAAATAAAATTATGGTGATAATGAATAAATTTATAAAAAGAATTGTTGGCATGTTAAAAGGAATATGATTACGATATTTGATTATGATGGTTAACGAGTTTTGGATTAGATTGACAAGGTAATGATAAGGATTAAGCAAGTTGGTATATACAGGATGAGTTTTACAATAAAGTTATTGTCGAGGAAATTAGAAAGAAATTAAATTATCTGCGAATATTAAAGTTTATTAATTATGGGAATTGATCTATAAGACAAATTAAAATTATACTACAGAAGAAAACAATGTATTGGAAGAAGAAATTAAAGTTATGATATGGGTTATTATTATTGTTGTTGATTAATGATTATGAATTTGATTGTTATGATGATTTGGTGTATGAGATGTTAATATTATGTTTTTCTTTTATTTATGAAAATTCATTGGAGTTGTCCATGTCCAAGAAATCGAGGAAGTGCTCGAATATACTACGATGATGACTGTTTCTTCGGCGTGTTCCTTCGTCTACGATGCATGTAACGAAGCCTATTCAAATTATGTCCAGTCAAAATGACATAAATAAATTATGTCAAGCAAAATGACATAACAAATATAAAATGTCTAAAAGTTAAATAAGACATTGCTATTTGAAAATTTATACAAAATTTATATGGAGATGCTGTAATTGTTCGCTGCAACGTTGCACCAGGAGGAGAATGACCCTGCTGGACAGCAATGCAACATGTTAGTGCGGGGAGGTATGACAGAGTGCGATACTGTCGTATGTGTTTAGTGCGGAAAATTATCCTTGAACAAAGACTAGAAATAGAACGACAACGACAACGACAACGACAACGACAACGACAACGACAACGACAACGACAACGACAACGACAACGACAACGACAACGACAACGACAACGACAACGACAACGACAACGACAACGACAACGACAACGACAACGACAACGACAACGACAACGACAACGACAACGACAACGACAACGACAACGACAACGACAACGACAACGACAACGACAACGACAACGACAACGACAACGACAACGACAACGAGAACGAGAACGAGAACGAGAACGAGAACGAGAACGAGAACGAGAACGAGAACGAGAACGAGAACGAGAACGAGAACGAGAACGAGAACGAGAACGAGAACGAGAACGAGAACGAGAACGAGAACGAGAACGAGAACGAGAACGAGAACGAGAACGAGAACGACAACGACAACGACAACGACAACGACAACGACAACGAGAACGAGAACGAGAACGAGAACGAGAACGAGAACGAGAACGAGAACGAGAACGAGAACGAGAACGAGAACGAGAACGAGAACGAGAACGAGAACGAGAACGAGAACGAGAACGAGAACGAGAACGAGAACGAGAACGAGAACGAGAACGAGAACGAGAACGAGAACGAGAACGAGAACGAGAACGAGAACGAGAACGAGAACGAGAACGAGAACGAGAACGAGAACGAGAACGAGAACGAGAACGAGAACGAGAACGAGAACGAGAACGAGAACGAGAACGAGAACGAGAACGAGAACGAGAACGAGAACGAGAACGAGAACGAGAACGAGAACGAGAACGAGAACGAGAACGAGAACGAGAACGAGAACGAGAACGAGAACGAGAACGAGAACGAGAACGAGAACGAGAACGAGAACGAGAACGAGAACGAGAACGATAACGATAACGATAACGATAACGATAACGATAACGATAACGATAACGATAACGATAACGATAACGATAACGATAACGATAACGATAACGATAACGATAACGATAACGATAACGATAACGATAACGATAACGATAACGATAACGATAACGATAACGATAACGATAACGATAACGATAACGATAACGATAACGATAACGATAACGATAACGATAACGATAACGATAACGATAACGATAACGATAACGATAACGATAACGATAACGATAACGATAACGATAACGATAACGATAACGATAACGATAACGATAACGATAACGATAACGATAACGATAACGATAACGATAACGATAACGATAACGATAACGATAACGATAACGATAACGATAACGATAACGATAACGATAACGATAACGATAACGATAACGATAACGATAACGATAACGATAACGATAACGATAACGATAACGATAACGATAACGATAACGATAACGATAACGATAACGATAACGATAACGATAACGATAACGATAACGATAACGATAACGATAACGATAACGATAACGATAACGATAACGATAACGATAACGATAACGATAACGATAACGATAACGATAACGATAACGATAACGATAACGATAACGATAACGATAACGATAACGATAACGATAACGATAACGATAACGATAACGATAACGATAACGATAACGATAACGATAACGATAACGATAACGATAACGATAACGATAACGATAACGATAACGATAACGATAACGATAACGATAACGATAACGATAACGATAACGATAACGATAACGATAACGATAACGATAACGATAACGATAACGATAACGATAACGATAACGATAACGATAACGATAACGATAACGATAACGATAACGATAACGATAACGATAACGATAACGATAACGATAACGATAACGATAACGATAACGATAACGATAACGATAACGATAACGATAACGATAACGATAACGATAACGATAACGATAACGATAACGATAACGATAACGATAACGATAACGATAACGATAACGATAACGATAACGATAACGATAACGATAACGATAACGATAACGATAACGATAACGATAACGATAACGATAACGATAACGATAACGATAACGATAACGATAACGATAACGATAACGATAACGATAACGATAACGATAACGATAACGATAACGATAACGATAACGATAACATCTTAGAAAACATTGGGTTTTTGGAAACCATCTAAACTTATAAAAAGTTATCTGTTAGATAGAACGAAGTATGTTAAAATAAATAATAATATGAGTGATAGATTAGTGGTAGAATATTACGTTCCCCAAGGTACAGTTTTGGGGCCTCTGTTTTTTGACATATATCTCAACCATCTCTTTTCACTAGGTTTGGAAAATTTGCAGACAATACTGCGATACTGTATAAGAATACAGATTGCGTTGAAAATATTAGCTGAATCTGATTGCAGAAGGTGATGAAGTGGCTTAGTGAACGATTGCTGACAATAAATATCGACAAAACACATTTTATGCCTTTTGCATCATATGCCACGGATTTGTCTCTATACGAAAAGCTAACAGTTATCTTTAATAAAGAGAACATAAATATTGCGAGCGTTGATAACGTTAAAAATTTTGGGTATAATACTTGATAAACATCTCAGATGGAATTTATACATTGATAACGTAGTCAACAAAATCAGATCAATTATTTAAAAGGTCTTTCCCCTGTATGTGTTCTTAAAATAGCTATAGATATACATTTCATACCACACATATCACAAACATGTTTTCATTGGAGGTAAAATTTCATTTTTAATGATTTTACACAAATAGTACATGTTTAAAAAAGAATTACATCTAGCTGTCCATGAATTTCTCATATAAATTACGATGTCCTGCGAATTTACATTAATTATTCGAAAATTTAAATTACAAGAAATTGTGGTATTATATCTGTAATATAAAAGTGGATGAATTTCTCCGACAGACAAAATGAATAGAATTTGTAAATGCTTATTTAAACTGGTTTTAATATGCCTTTCTAAATATTTCTGATCAAAATTCATTCCAATGCAACTTGCAGAAATAAGGAGTGTATAAATATTTATAAATATTTTTAACAATAGGATATCTTTTCGTGCGATGTCAATAAAATTAGTTAAATAAAACCAATTGAGTTCGACTTTTTTTAGTATTAATACGAAGAATAGTTGTTTAATTTTCTATTATTATGAAATTTAATAAATAATAAATTTTATTTCCAGTACATATATGGCCGCAATGTGAAATGAATTCTGGTTATTCAAGTGTCAAAACAATAAATAATTACACGAACATTATTATTTGGTAATAATGACTTACCCGTAAAATTTGGTCGTTGACACAGGACCCTTAATGATGTCACTGTACTTTGTCCTAAATCTCAATCTACTGTCTGAACTAATGGGTACTGGTATGCCTGATCTGACATCTTTATTCCATGCACCACTTCTAAAACTGGATCCTGAAACAAAAGAACAATGAAACAATGGTGATATTTAATTCTTAGAAATTAACGTGTTCATTTCATTGCAATTAAAGTGATTATATTAATTTGTTTTCAATAGAAAACGAAATTACTTAAATGCTTGTAATTAACGTTTTATTAAAAAAAAGGTTTTGGGTTAATAAAAATGTAATTATGATAATATAGTATATGATCGTAAAAGACATTTTGTGACGTAAGTATCTTACTAAATTTTCATTATTTTTGAAAATTACTGAAACATTAATGTTACCACTAATAAAATGTGTTTGGTAGAATATATTTTCAAGTTATATATTTCTTTGCACCCAATTATTTGTGGCAATGTATAGTCTAATGCGATGAGAAGTTTTGAAAATATTAAGACCATATATTCTTATTGGATGTTTTAGGACAATGAAATATAAATCAGAGATGGTTATTTCTTCTTATTTTTTAATATTTGAGCGTTATTGAAGCAATTTTTAATACTGATTAATTAGTCTCTAACATTAACTTATGTGGTATTAAAAACTTCTAATTTTTGTTAACCATTGAAAAAAAGTTGAGTATAAGACATTATTAGATTACATTGAGTAAACGTTTAATTGTTATGATTTTTAGAGAACGTAAGAAGAATTATTGGCCTGTTGTCTTTGCTTAGGAAATCAACAATCGGCCATATAATCTGAAGAATATTAAATTTGATTGAAAAACCTGTTAGAACAGTTTATAGTATGTGGCTTACGTATAACACTTGAGGAAGCACAAAGTGCCTTTTCACTATTCAGTGAATTAATAATTCAAAAACACGACGATATATTTATAAGTACGAGTAAGTACCCGATTTAGCCACTGTGATGGCGAAACAATTGTCGTTTTACGAACAAATACACAAGCCCGCGACATAATAATTGGCTCAAACATAATCAGTGTCTTTTATAGTATATTTAGCGCTGCTTACGAGAAAAATAGTGAAAAAATTACATTGCATACAGTTTTCTTACAAGCAGTATATCTCCTTTTGACTAGTTTACCTAGTTTTTAAAAGAAAATTAACTCTATAAGTTTGAATAAAATTCCAAATATTTCTAAATAAATTTTTATATATGGTAGCAAATACTTTTAAAAAGTAATGTGAGAAAGTAACACATCTTTTGCAATTAACTAGCCATTCTTACACTGCAGAGGATGTACTAAAACTAGTGTAATCCGTAAAATGTAAACGAAGAGAAAGTAACACATCTTTTGCAATGAACTAGACATTCTTACACTGCAGAGGATGTAGTAAAACTAGTGTAATCCCTAAAATGTAAACGAAGAATAATGTTTTACATATATTCGCGAGCAGTATCCTGGTTTATCCGAGGAAAAGTTAAAAAAGGAGTGCTCGTTGGACTTGACATCAGTAAACTCATGAGGGATGCCAACTTTGAGAACAAAATGGATACAAGAGAAAAAGCAGCGTGGGTATCTTACATACTCGTTGTAACCAGCTTTCTGTGAAACAAAAAGACCCAAACTACAAGGTAATGGTTGCCGACATGTTGGACAACTTCCTGAAGATTGGTTGTAACATGAGCATTAAAGTTCATTTTCTTGACTCACACCTTGACTACTTCTCTTCAAATCTTGGTGCTATCAGTGAAGAGTAGGACAAAATATTCCACCAAGACATCAAGGAAATGGAAAGACGGTACCAAGGAATATGAAATGTCAGCATTATAGCGGATTACTACTGGATGTTAAAAAGGGACGATCCTCAACGTGACCATAGTAGGAAAATACTAAAATAAGTATTGATGGGAAGCGAAAGCGCTTCTAAAAGGACTTTTGACTAATGGGTATTAAACATTTTTCAAAATTCTGTTGTGGAAATGTAAACTATGGCATCTCTTACGTGTTTAATAAAATTTAGAACCTTAAGAACAAATGTAAAAATTGCGGTAACTTTACTTTTTTACCCAAAGTACGTCCCTGTTTTGTGAGTAAACTTGATGTGATACAAAATAAACGGATTTCGTTTTTGAAATTCACATTGGAAAATACATAGAAATCAGCTTTCAAAATACAGGCAACTTTAAAAAACATTTTTTTGTAAGCCTGTAGTATTAATAAAGTGAAGAACTATTAGTTTTAGTTATATTTTAAATTATGGATCTTCATCAAGTAAAACCCGAATCAATTCAATTACAAGGAATTAACCCTTAACTGTGCTAGTGGGGTCCGCGCGGACCTGGCGGTATAGTTTTCTGTTAGCATTCTTTAGAGTATTAAACAGATGGCGTTGTTGGTCAACGTAATCTTAAATTAGGTTAGTTATAAGAGACGTGTGTAGCTGTAAAGTCAACAGCTAAATTATTTTGAAAATTATAAGACCTCGAATCTTTAAAGACCCCACCAACACGTAAGTGTACAGTGAAATTATTATTAGCTCTTCAAAAACCTAACTATATAATGCATTATTTTTAGTGTATTTTTGTCAATTTTACCATATCAATGAATGAGTGGAGTAGACCTTCTACTGAATCAGAATTAAATGAAAAAGCGAATGATCCAAATTTTTATTCCGATGAAGAAAGCGCAGCTGAAGAAAACGAATTTCAAGCTAGCGATCATGAAACAAATTCAGAAGCTTCTTCAGATGGCGATGAAAGCCATTTTGATAACGATTCCGATGATAGTAATGTATTTTATGGTAAGGATAAAAATTTTAAATGGCAGAAGGCATGTAAAAGTCGTTCACGTACTCGCACTCACAATCTGATTATACATCTACCAGGCCCCAAAGGGAGAGCCAAAAATATCGATAAAAATGACATTACAGCAGTCTGGAAGTTATTTTTTACTGATAATATGCTAGAGACCATCTTGTTGCATACAAATGTGAAAATAAGGAACAGACATGAGCAATTTCAAGTACCTCGGCCATCGTACAGAGCTGAACTGGATATGATTGAACTAAACGCTTTCCTTGGTCTTTTATATCTGTCAGGTGTTACGAAATCTAATCACGAGGATATATCTGCTTTATTTGCCAATGATGGAACTGGTCGGGATGTTTTTCGGGCTACAATGAGGGTAACTCGTTTTCTGTTTATTT
Organism: Melolontha melolontha; assembly: GCA_935421215.2. Taxonomy (NCBI): domain Eukaryota; kingdom Metazoa; phylum Arthropoda; class Insecta; order Coleoptera; family Scarabaeidae; genus Melolontha; species Melolontha melolontha. Next base: position 79,164,238 of record OW285238.1, read on the forward strand.
TGTCATGTTTGCGATTTGATGATGCACTTACAAGAGATCAAAGAAAAGAGCATAATAAATTTGCTGCAATACAGGAATGTTGGGATATTTTTATTGCGAATTGTGAATCTTTATATACTCCAGGAGAATATCTCACCATCGATGAGATGTTGGTACCATTTCGAGGCAGATGTTCATTTAAATGTACATGCCCAAGAAACCGGCGAAGTATGGTCTAAAAATTATGTGCCTCTGCGATGCACGTACTTTCTACCTGTGTGATGCATTTGTTTATACTGGCAAGGAAAATACAATATCAATAGATAAAGTATCTGTACCAACCCGCGACGTCCTAAAGCTCATACCTCCCATACAAAACACAAATCGGAATGTCACAACTGATAATTGGTTCTCGTCAGTCGAGTTATGTAACAAACTGAGAGAATAAGGCTTGACCCTTTTAGGAACTATAAGAATCAACAAACCGCAATTACCACTTGAGTTTAAGCCTAACAGAAGGAGACAAGTGGGTTCTACGATATTTGACATAACAATGATATAACAATAGCTTCATATGTGCCTAAAAAAACCAATCAGTGTCATTGATATCTACCATGCACCACGATAAAAAAATAAGCACTGAAAATGGAAAACCTGATATGATCAATGATTATAATAGGACCAAAGTTGGCGTAGATGTATTAGATCAGTTATGCGCCAATTATTCAGTAGCTAGACGTACCAGACGTTGGCCCATGGTAATTTTTTACGCTATGATAAATATAGCAGGTGTAAATAGTATGGTAGTATTGAACTGTGGGCGAGAAGAAACATTTAAAAGGCGACATTTGCTGGTAAGCCTCGGAAAAAGCCTCATTACTGCGCATATGCAACGAAGAAATCTCAGCCGATTACCGCGTGAACTGTAAACAATAATTTGCAAGCAGTTGGGTAAAGAGCTACCTACAACCTTTACGAACAATGAGCCAACACGAAAAAAGCGATGCAATCTCTGCTCCAGGGACAAAGACCGAAAGGTTAAGAGTGTATGAAAAAAATGTGGCAAACACATTTGCCCAGATCACACCAGTTTAGTTTGCAATATATGTTTTAATAACGTTTAATCGCTTATAAATATTACTGTTTGTTGTATTTCTTTAAAAAAATAAATAAGCAATGTAAACATTTTTTGTTTTTATCAACTGGAAATTGGGGTTCGGACGTACCCCACCAGCAGATAAGTGTTAGCTTATTTCACCAGCACTGTTAAGGGTTAAAATTAATTGATAAGAAATAAAATGTAAAATATAACAATATAAAAAGATGAAATAAATTTTCACCTTGAAGGTGAGAGGATCCATTATGTTTCAAAATTCAAATATTTAGGAATAATAATCGAAAGCAATGGAAAATAGAGCAAAAGTGTTAACAACACAATTGGAAAATAGTCAAATTACTAGAAATATGATAAGATAAAAGAAAGAGATATTTACTTACAGCAGCAAAGAATTATACCAAAAGATAGAAAGGAGTGAAAAAATTTTGTGCACATAATAGTCTACACAAACTCTGCACATGGAATTCATATTTCATTACAGAATATGAGGGATGTCTTTTATGTTTTGCATACTGGGACATCAAGGGCGTCAGTACTAAAAATTAACCTCCAGCTTTAGTTAGCCTAAATCCAAGGTTTCAGTGCGATATGTATAGAGTTGTAGCTACAACAAACTGTCAAAGTTAGTTGACAAGTTAGTCGAAAAATGGAATGAAACCGTAAAAATTTTGAAACCGTAAAAATTTGCAAACCGTGCAATAATTGTTTATAATTTTCGAAAACAATTATCTCAACAAAAATGCCTCACTGAGTTGGTTTCAGTTTTCGGTAATGAAGTACCACATCACCAAGTCGATGCTGTGCGCGAGATCATCAACGAAGGCCGACATGTGACATATCATGAAATTTAGGGGGATTATTGGGGATTTCAAAGACCTCAAGTTGAATTTTTTTGTCTTTTACCGTTGAATACCGCATCTGTTGACCGAAGAGCTAGGGTGAATTGGTGTCGAAAAGCCAACGAAAGTGATCCGTTCTCGAAGTGTCTCCAAAAAGATGCTAGCGACATTTGTCTCGAAAGCATGTCAAATGGCAACAATTTCTCTACAGGATCAAAGATTGGTATACAATAATATGTTTGCCGCAAGTCATCGCTGAGCTCCGAGAAACCAACCCGCAACGACGAATCATCCTCCACCAATACAATACAAGTTCGCACACAGCTCGCAAGACAATTGAATTTTTAACGCAACAAAATGTCAAATTGTTAGACCATCTTCCGTACAGTCCCTACCTAAGACCCAAAGATTTCTTTAGCTTTCCAAAAATCAAGGACGGACTGCGCGGTCAAAGGTCCACTCGTCAGAAGGAGCAGTCAATGTCTTCATTAACGCAATTTTGACTGTACCTGCCAACAAACGAGTGGAATAACTGTTTCCAGAGTTATTTCGAGTGCATTAATCTTCGTTGAGAATACTTCGAAAAATAATAAAGTCTTTAAAAATTATCTACTGTTTTATCTAGCTCTATATGCAAAATATAAACGACAACCCTCGTACGATCTGTTTTAACATCTGTTGTTATTAACTGTTTAACCAATTTATTAATGCATAGCTCATAATATTCAATTCCCTTATTTAACATATCGAAATAAAATTTCGCCCCTTTTGTAGAAATAGTGAGTATATTTCAATATACATAATCTAAATAGTATTGGATGTAGTTGGTGTGATATAAGAATATTTTTTTTCAATAATTTAAAAGTTATACATAGATCTAGTTTCACTATGTTTAACGATTGAGCGCCGAAGATGAATAATAATAATAAACCATGAAAATTACTAATTACCGGATGTAGCAGATGACGATCCGGAAGATAATGAATTAATTTGTCCGGTATAACGTTCAGGCACTAATTGGTCGGAAGAGAAACTCTTGCGAAATCTATCGTCTCTATAAAAGTTTCTTTGTCTTGTTTCGTTCATTTGCACGAACCTTTCTTGACCTTCATCAAAATCTCTTGGACGTTTAGGTGGCGAAAATGAACGGCCTCTGTGCTCTCTCTCTCCTTCAAGATGAGTATCCGTATTCGTCTGTTTATGTGTTTTAACATTTTGGGAATCACTAGATACGTTAGTTGACTGAGATTCGGTTGATTGAATGACATATACTGGACGTAAAGTACCTGAAACAGAATGTTTTTTCATGAAATAGATTGGAATGGAAAATATTAATATTTTTAATGTGATATAAACTTAACAAACATAAGTCCAATATATTCACGGTTTTTATTAGGAGTAGTTACGAAATAAAATATTTTTAACTGTTCCTTCAAAACAAAATTGCTACAGTTTTTTAATGACTTAAAAATAACTATAAATATTGATATTCGAAAACCATTGATAGTGCAATTACTCAACCCTTCGCCACTGAATTTGTTGTCTATATTGAATAACGGATACGCATATTTATTGTCTGCTTATAGCTTCTCTATGTAGTAGGATAAGTATGCCGCGATATGGGAAAAGGTTTGAAAGTCATACATATTCTGTATAAAAGAAATCAGTTTTGGGGTAACTATTCAATTTTAAACATGCGAATAAACATGCATCCTGTACTAAAATATAACTGACTAAACTAACTCCTAACTAAAATCCTGTACTGGATAAACAACATGAATTCTGAAATATAATTATTTCTTGAAACAGGTCTCTGAACTTCCTTGAATGTGTTTAGTTGGAATTTGTAGAAAAATTTACTGAGATATATTCAAGTTTGAAATTACGATTTTTAACACAATCGGCAGCATAGGATAAAAATTTCTAATAATTTTAACAACTAAATCTAAGATTTATAGTGGTAAAGTGCTTGCCAAAGACATAGAATGAACATGTCCAAACAAGTATCATAACTATGTAACGTATTATCAGATAAATATTTCGAAAAAAACTTATCATTCTATACTTAGGAATGTTCATATTTAATTTATTTACTGTAAACCACTCGTGAATAATAATTATTTGATTTACAAGTTGAGCTTCGAACTTGATAAAACGCCGGCAAAAATTCTGAAAATCCTTAAACAAGTGTTTAGTGAGGATGCTTTAGGCCACACGCAAAAAAAGTGTGTGTAATGAATGTGTGTCGGTTGATGATGATCGGCATTTCGGTCGTCCGTCGACGGCAGAAATCTCACAAAATGTAGCAAAAGTGCGTGATGCTATCTTGTATGACTGAAGGAGGACAATGCATGACATTTGTAACATTGTCAGCTTGTCGTACACGCCTGTCAGGATATTATGTGCGGCGAACTCAACATGAGGCGTATTGCTGCGAAATTTGTATTTTTCTATTCATGAAAACCGATCTTCTTTCTCCAATCTCTCCGCGTTAGTGTTTATTTCATTTTTAAATGCGTCTGCTTGGCCGGTGTAAAGTGTAAACACTGTAATTTATCCTTTACACGTTGGAACAGAAAGAATCGTTGGGTACCAAATCTAGACTATACCATGAATGACCTATTATTTCAATGTTTTGGGTATTCAGAAATTAAATCATTCTAACAGTAATGTGAGCATGAACGTTATCATGATAATTCTTCCTTTTGGGCGATTTTTGCCAACATCTTGGAGAATTTGAGACAAAGAAACTGTAGTTTATTATTTCATATTAACCGTAGGACTAGTCTCCAGCGCTACAATGTTCATTAACGACAAAAAAGGCTGCCAGCATATTTTTGTTTCGGCTTTTTTCTAGAATGACTTTTGTTGGAACCCACTTATTTTCAATGATCTAAACTGCAGATTGTTACTTTTGTCCGGATCACAGTAGTATACCCAAGATTTATCATCTATAGTGATATACACTAAATTCGGTAAAGTCGTCTCGTGTAGATCTATACCATTTCGCACGTTCTTTTTCTTCATGAACTGTAGTTAAATTGTCGGGAATCCAACATGAACAAAGCTTACGTACGTTCAAATATTTGTATAAGATTGTGTTAATTATCTACATATTAATAGTTAGAGCTTAAGAATACAAAACGCATTATTTGAACAAAATGTTGAAATTTATTGCGGCACCGTGTAGCTAAGGAACATGACTCACCAAATTACTCGAGTGATTTCCTTAGAATTCAATTCCATGATTTCTTGTGCAAATGTTTATATTTTAAAAATACCCAAGTATATTTGTCAACTATCGCTGTCAGGAAGCTTGCAAATAACTAGGGTAAAACGTCAAATAAAATATTATGGCCCTCTAGAGAGGCTTAACAGAAAGAGAAGAACCCTCATATTAATAATGATTATTATTATTTAGTGTTAGTGTTCAACAAGTTTTACTCAATTACAGGATAAAATTATTGAATTTATGAAAAATATATTGGTATAAAAGAAATACGAATGTGTTAAATACCTATACCTCGGGCTCACAGCAAATATATGAGTACGAGAAATAGCATTCTCTAGGAACCTGAGCTAAACCCAAACTAAGGTGTAAGGCAACACGCCGAAAGTTGCGTGGACGTAGGGAAGTATGATCGATAAGGTTCCCCTGCCAATCGGGTAGACAGTTATTTCTAGACTCGGCAAAGAGGGGCAATTTACAGTGCAGTGTCAAGAGCAACATAGAGGGGCGAAGTGCGAGGCACGGAAACTCAAGCGTCCGTATCAAAGTACAGTTGTTCAGTATTATTCCACTGGTTGTTGTGAGTGCATGTCAGTACACACATACTTAGAAAATTTTTCATTTAGGTACGTTTCGGAAACGGCGTATTTTGAAGAAACTAGAAAACCTAATAGCGAGTTTGCCGGATTTAGAATACGAAGGCGATAGAATTATATGTGTGAGGTGCGACGACTATTTGACGTGTACCAGCAGATGGAAGTGTAAACGTCACATAAAAAGTATAAAACTGATCTGCAATCCGTGGTAAACGATACAGCGAACAATTAACATTTTATATAGGTGTTTATTTTATTATATGTAATCTACCGTTCACTTTGCCAGACCAAAAATCATTTGTCTCCTACTGGAGCAAGTATTCGGATTATACATTACCAAGTCGGACATCGATACCGATAAGAAACTATGACTAAACTCGTGACTATGTTGAAAGAAGAATTAAAGCAGAATTAAAGATAAAAAATTGTGGTTATGTGTGGACGAAACAACCGATCGACAAAATAATTCTGTGGTGAATGTGATGGTACGTACAATGGAAGAATTTGAACCGTCATACTCTATCTTACTTGCTTCCAAAAGAGTTGCAAAATGTACTAGCGATGAAATTTTAAAAGTGGTGTTGCGCGCATTGAACAAATTTCAAGTTTAAACAAACCAACTTTTAATGTTTGTGAGTGACGGTGCCGCTAACATGCTGTCCCCTAGGCCGATCTCTTAAAGAAGATGGCAATCTGTTACATGTAACATGTAAAATCCATGCTTTAAACCTTTTGGTGCAATTGATATCTAAATGATATCCACGAGTAAATGCTTTAATAGCTCATGTGAAGGCAGTGTTTCTAAAGTCCCAAAAACGTACAAGAAATTTCATAAATTGTGTCCTAAAGTGCCTGAATCACCACAACCAATTACTACGCGCTGGGGACCATGGTTAGAGGCTGCGTTTTACTACTGTGAACATTTTGATGATGTAAAGAAGGTAGTTTTACAATTCGATCCGAGACACGCCGAAGCTATCAAGAAAAGCCAGAAAAATGTTTCAAGATAGGTAAAAAGTGATTTAGAAACTATTTGCAAGAACTACTATGGACCAGCGGAGGGAATTGAAAAATTACAAAATGATTTGTTTGTGGATTCTGTTCAAATTGTGGATGATGTTCACTCACATCTATGTGCGGGGGAAGGCGACAAAAATGAGTGTGTAATACGAAAATTTGAAAGTGTTATTGACAAGGATTCAGATTTTCTCATACTAAGACAAATTTGTGGAGGTGCGTCGAAAGATCCATTAAGTTGTCACAAGGATTACTTTAAATTTGCAAATATAACATCACTCGATGTGGCACGGTTGTTTTCATCATTGAAAAATATTTATTCCGCACGCCGTCCTCATTTAACTGAAACAAGAGTGGAAACATATTTAATGATTCAAATATTTAATAGATCCCACCCAGTTTGTGATTTCATGGAATCTTTTTAAAACAGTAAGTGTTTCAGCACGTTGTATAATATATTTTTTATCATTATTTTATGTGTATACATTCATGCGTCCGCGTCATCTGTGCTCACTCACGAAAGTCACATAAATTATGCGAGTACGTAAACGTTACTGAACGCTCGCCTTGATATTGCCGCTACGTTATTTCTCATCTTACTTGTCGGACAAGTATGGAAAAAGTACAATTACATAGAGAAAATCCATCAAAAATAGATACCTCTTCGGAATGAAGAGGGGAATCAGGGTGTTGCAGGTGAATCTCCAACATGCAATATCCTCATCGGCAATGCTAGTTAGAAGATTCAAGACGAGAACTGCAGGAACTCTGGCTATAGAAAGGGAAAGTTGCAGGCCTATCGCCACAACAAGGCAAAGTATTATACAAGAGAATAACCACCAGACCCAGAGTTTGTATAGCGTAACAGGGTACACTTACATCACTTGCACCACAAATTTCTTATCGGCAAAAAACGGAAGAAGGAGAAAGAAGCTGGATAATATGTTCCGTCTACTTTTCAGGGGACGAGGAATGCCCACTTTGCATTCTAAAGGACATAGTTGCATACTGCGAGGAAAAAGCCTATTAATATGATGCCAATGCTCATCACATTGTGTGGGCAAATACAAACGAGATGAGTCCCTATTACAATTTATATTTTCTGATGGGTTACTAAGTGTTAACATAACCAAAAAACCTACTTTATTACCAAGTATTATAAGTAGGTTCTAACCATTCATGTTTTCTGGGTTGGATGGAATCTATCCTGCATTACTACAGAAGGGATCAGATGTGTTAATACCATATTTGTGTAAAATCTTCAAAGCTTGAGGATACAAACCTATGGCGTAGCGAAAGATCAGGGTCGTCTACCTACCCAAAGTAGGTGGAGTGGCGGATCTCACTCCAAAGTCATATAGACCAATCAGTCTATCGTCTTTCTTGTTGAAAACCCTGGAGAGTCTAGTAGACAGATACGTAAGAGAGGAATTCCTAACGGAACGACTTCTAAGTAATAGACATTATAGATAAGATCTACAGACTCAGCGTTGGATTATGTAAACAGGCTACTTTCAAAGTCGATTGAGGACAAAGAAATAATGATAGTCATTTTTCTAGATATAGAAGGGGCATTTAATAAAGCTACAACAATCTATTTATTTGAGGCCTTAGAAACGAAAAGAGTAGCATTTGTGATAGGAAGGATGGATGAGGTCCTCTACCATTAAGGTCAGAGTTAGGTAGGTGTTACTCGCAGGGGGTGTGCTATCACCTCTCTTGTGGGCGATCTTAGTAGATGATCTTCTTTAAGAAATTATCAAGCTATGGCTTTCACTGCCTAGGATACACAGACGACTTAGCAATCGTCGTCCAAGGACGTTTTGCTGGAATTATTTCAGAACGAGGATAAACTGCCCTAAATGTCGTTACAACTGATTTTGAAAAAGCGGCTGTCTATAACTGCTCAGAAAACACAAATACTCGCTATCACAAAAAAAGAGCGCTGCATGGCTTACAGCTACCGGTGTTCGGAAATAGAGAAATTCCATTTGCCAAGGAACTTAAGTACCTGGGAGTCCTGTAAATACCACCAATAAAGCATCCATTGCCTTGGTAAAGTGTAGGCGAATGTGTGAGACAAAACCCTAGATAACTTTATAGCTGTATGCAGAGGTAATTAGACCCATGATAAGCTACGGAGCAGTCGCGTGTGGCCAAAAAACTAAGCAAGCAAGAGTTAGTAGACGACTAAATGATACAAGGACTAAAATGTCCAAGTGTCATAAGGACGAAGAAAACAACTACTGCCACTGCGCAAAGAGAAGCAAGGTCAGTAACTTATAGGATAATGCAATGTCAAACTCCTATAAACCAAGTCCACGGCATTGACCATCATGAGTTGATAGAAGAAACATAAAATAGTCATATCAAGGAGTGTAAAGACTATCCACCCGTTCAGGCAAAATCTATCTGGTACACAGAAAAAACAAAAAAAGGTGTTGGGGCCGGAATATATGGACTTATACAAAGTATTAAGGACTCCGCCTACAGCCCTCATAGAACCAGGCCTTCCTTTGGCATTGCAAAAGCAATTATTAAAGTAAAGCAGCCATGAAAAAAATGTAAAAAATAGTTCCAGGAAAACATGGAAGCTTTTAATTAAGTTGGTAAGCTTAATTAAAAAAACACGGTTAGAGAAGATACTCTAACGAGGCATGAGGAATACAATAGATCTAGAAAAGTTGCAATGGAATAGGCCTTACTATTACCTCAACTAACCTGATCTAATCTAAATAATTAATTAATTTCTCCTTTATAATAATATACTTTAAAACAAACAAGGAAATAAACCTTTGTCAACTGAAAAACCACGAACGGCAGTCACTCAGGAAAACGTCAATGCTATGCGCAAGCCCATTAACGAAGATCCACATGTGACATATCGCGAAATTGAGGTATCGTTGGGGATTTCAAAGACCTCAATTCAAAAAATTTTGAAAAAAATTGTGTCCAAAAAAATTAGTTTCTCGTTGAATACTGTTCTGTTGACCGAAGAACAGAAAATAGCTAGGGTGAATTGGTGTCCGAAAAATCTATACCGCTTCAACGCAGGAAACTCTAAAAACGTGTACAGTGATGAATCTTGGATTTACTCATACGAGCCAGAAAATAAACGCCAGTCGACAGTTTGGGTGTTTCAAGGTGAAGAAAATCTTACAAAAATAATCCGTTCTCGAAGTATCTCCAAAAAGATGGTCGCGACATTTGTCTCGAAAGCAGATCATGTAGCAATAATTTCTCTACAAGATCAAAAAAACTGTTACTGCCGATTGGTATACAATCATTGATTTGCCGCAAGTCGTCACTGAGCTCCGAGAAATCAACCCGCAACGACGAATCATCCTCGACTAGACAATGCAAGATCCCACACAACTCACAAGACCATTGAATTTTTAGCGCAACAAAACGCCGAATTGTTGGACTATCTTCCGTATTGTCCCGACCTCAGTCCCAACGATTTCTTTACCTTTCCGAAAGTCAAGGACGGACCGCGTGGTCAAAGGTTCCAGTCATCAGAAAAAGCAGTCGATGCCTTCAAAAACGCAATTTTGACTGTACCAACAAACGAGTGGAATAATTGCTTCCAGGGTTGGTTTGAGCACATGCAAAATATCTTCGTGGAGAATGCCAACAAACGAGTAGAATAACTGCTTCCAGAGTTATTTAGAGTGCATTAATCTTCGAGGAGAATACTTCGCAAAACAATAAAGTCTTTAAAAGCTATCAACTGTTTTGTTCCAGCTCTATATGCAAAAATTAAAAAACAACTCTCGTATTAATTATTTCATTATTTATCTTGTTTATTGTTTTATGGTTTTTTAATATATTTTTTGTATATTTAGGACGAGTTAGTATTTTTATTACTGGATATAAAATGAAAAATCAATCGCTAAAATACAAAAGTACATAGAAAATGAATGTGTATTAATTAGTTTTTTTCTTTAATCAAATTAATTAATTGGATAGAATAATCAATTAGTTAATCTATTTAGGTATAACTTTTATTATAATTTATAATTCATAGCAATTTATAATGAAAAAAATTATTAATCCGTATATGTATATATTATAAACTAGGATACGTGGCAATTTAATCAATAAATTGATTTTAAAATGTTTTCCCATACCTGTATAATTTGAATTTAATTGACCGATATTCATAAAAACTCTTATTAAGTTAGAATCTATCGCTATAGTCATCCACTTACTGTTTATTGATGTTAATTTTTCAGCTGCCGTAAAAGCCGTTGGATCGATGGCCCATATCTGTGCTGTTGAATTCGCTTTAGTCGAGGATTCATCCTGAAAATAAACAAAGGGCATGTATTGTAATGGAAATACCTCACGGAACTCTGTTTATTATACTCATTGTACATGTTAATTGCTTTTCAAACGCTTGAATACGTACACAAAGTGAATATTGAGACAGGTCTAAATAGTACTTTCCTAACAATCAGAATGAGGTCGAGAATATAAAAGATGATTAAGTTTTATTTTATACTTTCTATTTATTGTGTATTTAAATTATATATACATATATATGTATACATGCATATTATATATATTGTAGTAAACCCCGAAAGGCAATGTGGAAGAAATGATTCCACAACTGAATAATGTCCCACGTTTAGGCGGTCATAAGATGTAGTAAACTGTACCTAATTCAAAAATACAGTTTTGAAGATGTGCGACTAATAAAATGTAGAATGTGGAAATTTACTACATTCAGGAATTATATTGATAATATTGATAAGTCTCTTATAAATTAATTATTTATCTCAGGCGTGTGAAGTAGTCCGCCTAAAAGCTGCGGAAATAAACATATAAAAAAAACCTTTATTAATTTTATCAATTTAAAGGATATATATCGATCACTTAAGCCGTTTGTCATACTAGCTGAGATCTATCTCAGGGTAGAAAGAACTCACTGTGTGAAATAAGCAAGATTTTGATCTACTTTAAAACAGGTAGACAAAAAAAAGAAACCTTATAACATAAACCTGAGGTAAGTAATAATATTAACACTTCTTTTTCAAAGAAAACAATATGAAACATTTATCTTAAATCCAAGAATACTAAAAAGGTAACAAATACAGGAGTTGGATATGGAATACCTTAACAGGTCGGTATTTGTTTTTAAAACTTTACTAAAAATAATAATTATACAATAATAACCTAAGTTAATTTATTCTTCCAGGAAATGTAAAACAACAAAAAAAACGTTAGAAGTAGAGTATCTCAGCCGGTTCTAACACCCCCTCATTAACCTTGATCGCATATATATTGGCGATCAAGGTCAATGAGGAGGTGTTAGGATCGGCTGAGTGGTCAAGGCCATTTAAAGGTCGAAGAAGGTTATTAAAAAGCCACACCAAAGTCAATGTAATTTCCAAGGTCAGTCAAAGTCATGAGAAGGTCAAGGTCGCACCAAGGTCAATCACGGTTATTGGAAGGTCATGTCAAAGTCAAAACCATTTTAAAAGTCAATCAAGGTTATGTGAAGGGCAAGGTCGTACCAAGGACAAGGACATTTGAAAGTCAATAACATTTGAAGGTCAAGGGCATTTGAAGGTCAAGGGTGTTTGAAAGTCAAGGACATTTGAAGGTCCAGGACCGTGAATATATAAATAATAACGAATGAATTTTTCTATCATAAAGTGTTAAGTTTTCTTAATATTTGTTAGAGCATATAAGTAGATATGGTTGCTGCACACGAAATAAAAAATAGAGTGATTATAGTGGAATTAGAATGGAGAAGTGATGATGAGTTAAGTGAAGCTGAAGACGATATCGAGGACGATATTGAGGAGGAGCAAGGAGATGATATATACGAGGTAGATATTAAGGTTGGAGAAATTGAGGAGGACATATTTGAAATAGAGACGATTATTTTAATCGATGATATGGACAGTAGAATGTATGACTTTGATTAATTGGATTGATTATACATATAATGCTAAGATGTTTATTGTTACTAGTATAAATAAGTCAATGTAATTTATAAGTTTGAAATGATTTCACACATAAAATAGTATAATATTAAGCATGACCTTCGATGAGGTGTATATATGGTGATGGTCGTTCCATTCCAGCAACAGTTGAGCCGATACAGTAGAGGTGTTGTTTCTATTCAGTGCATATTTGGAAAATAATAAGTTAACATGTTTGAATGTGAATACTGTGGGAAGACGTTTACTCGACGAGATAACAGAAGTCGCCACATGTTAACTTCTTGTAAAGGGAAGAGAATGAAATTTAGCGATAACGAAGTAGAATTAATGAAATGTGATATCTGTGATATGTATGTAGAAACAAATTGTTATACTGCACATATCCGCAGTACTTTACATCGTACTAAAGCGTTCGTAATAATCGATAATGGTGTAAAGAAGAGTGTTGGCACGTTCGGGGATAGAACAGTAAGTTATCAAGTATGTGATTCGCCTCGCATATACGTTGATGTGGAAGAATTTGCAAATAATATTGGGGAGAAAGGTATAGCACTTATGGATAGTATTGTAAGTATACATACTTCTATGAAAGTTAATTTGGAATTGTATGGTTTATATTATTTATTGACGGAGGAAAATGTAGAAATAAAATCGTTTAATACTCGAAATAAAGTCATAACCCATCGAAGTAATTTATATGAGCTATACGCAGATTTTATTGATGAGATTAAGAATAAAATGAGTGAATTTCAGGAGCGCGATTCAGCTAAAATAAGATTATTGTTAATTCCTCACAGTGTTATAAATTACTATTTTTATTATATTTCAGGGTGGACATTGAGCAACGTTTTATATTTGGAAATAAATATGAACAAGTTTAGTCCATTGAGAGGTTCCACTTATATGGACTTACCACCATCAATAAAGAAAAAGAAGGCTATAATAAATGTTCAAAATTCTGACAACAAATGTTTCGCTTGGGCCGGTACTTCTGCTTTAAGGGAACCAGTAGGACTCCCGCAAAGAGTTTCATCGTATCCACATTATAGTACAGTTGCAGATTTTACTGATATACATATCCCTGTAAATTGAAAAGATATCCATAAGTTTGAAGAGCAAAATAATATATCCATTAATGTTTATAGTATAGAAGAATGTTTTCAGAATAATGTGAGAGCTTAAGAAGTAGTGGGCCCATTATATTTTACGAAGCGGAGAAGAATAGCTCATATTAATTTATTACTTGTTACCTCAGAAAATGTAAATTCACATTACTGTTGGATAAAGAATTTGTCGCGACTAGTTTCGTCACAGAAATCTTTATCAGGACATCAAAAATACATATGTGAAGGGTGTTTAATTTTCTTCACATGCGAAGATAAATTACGAAGACATGAAAATGAAGATTGTAAGCAGGCGAAGGCAGTGTTTCCCGGCACAGAATTAAAAATCAATAAGTACGGAGAGGAACTACCAGAATATGTATTAAAATTTGATAAATTTGAACGACAATTAAGAGTTCCTTTTGTGGTTTATGCTGATTTCGAAGCAATATTAAAACCTATTCATACGTCAGAACCGGATCCTTCCAAACCATTTACTGTGAAATGTTTCGAGCACGAAACATAATCTTTTGCCTATTATGTGAAATGTAGTTTTGATGATAATCTGAGTAAATTGCGTTGATATCGTGGACAAAATGCAGCCACATCTTTTATTAGAGAGCTAGAAACTGATGTTACTTTTTTATATAAAAATTATTTAAGTAAAGAGGTAGAAATGAAACCTTTAACTGATGAGGAGCGTGATAAATATGAGCAATATGAGACGGTGTGTCATATTTGTGAAAAAGCAATAACAGTCCCTGAAGAAAAAGTTCGTGACCATGATCATATGACAGGATTGTATCGGGGTGCAGCACATATGGTATGTAATATAAATTATAAAGAGCCCCGATATATACCTATTATCTTCCATAATTTGTCAAATTATGATACACATTTGTTTATAAAAGTGCTGGCACTGGAAAAGGAGGATGTAGATGTTATTGCACAAAATAAAGATAACTATATTTAATTTTCCAAAAAAGTTCACGTGGGAGATATAATTGATTGTAATGGTAAGAAAAGAAACGTGTTCTACAAGTTGAGATTTATAGACTTACTTCGATTTATGAATTCCTCATTGACGAAATTATCATCTTATTTAGACAATGAACAATGTGAGAAAATTAGAAGATATTATATGGGTGAAAATTTTGAATTAATCCGACAGAAGGGTGTATTCCCATATAACTATGTTACGTCTTATGAAACTCTTTCATTCTCGGAATTACCCAACAAAGAGTGCTTTTATGATATACTATCAGATAGTGACATAAGTGATGAAGACTATTGCAGAGCTCAAAGGGTTTGGAATTTATTCGATTGTAAAACACTAGGATAATATAGTGATATATATATATATACAACCAGATGTATTATTTGCTAGCAGATGTATTTGAAAATTTTCGAAACATTTGCCTGCACAATTACAAATTAGATCCTGCACATTATTTTACTTCTCCAGGATTAAGCTGGGGTGCTATGCTGCGTATGACGGGTATTAGTTTGGAACTATTAACAGATGCAGATATGTTTCACTTTTTTAAAAGCGGTATACGTGGAAGTGTGAGCATGTGCTGTAAAAGGATGGAAAAAACTAACAACGAATTTTTACCGGATTTTGATCCATCCGAAGCGAAAAAATATATTCTATATTTAGATGCAACGAATTTATATGGTTATGCCATGTCATTCAGTTTACCAGTTAGTGATTTTCAATGGTTAACAAATGAAGAACTACCGACGATGGATATACAAGCCTTAGAAGACGATGGAGATTATGGTTATGTTTTCGAAGTAGATTTAGAATATCCTGCAAATCTTCACGAACAGCACAATGACTTTCCTTTTTGCTCCGAACATGTTATTCCACCTAATTCAAAATATGGGAAATTGATTCCAAACCTTGTTGATAAATCAAATTACGTCATACATTACTTAACTTTGAAACAATGTCTTAATAATGGTTTGATATTACGAGGAATACGTCGAGGAATTAGATTTAAACAAAGTACTTTGTTAAAGAAATATATTGATTTCAATACAAAAAAACGAAACAAATCCACCAACGAGTTTTTTAAACAGTTTTATAAATTAATGGTGAATAGTATATTTGGAAAGACGATGGAAAATGTAGAAAATCGAGTAAATATAAAATTGGTTTCACATTGGGAAACTATTCATAAAAGGTTTGGCGCTGAGAAGTATATAGCAAAACCAAATTTTAAATCTTGTAAAATCTTTTGTGACTCTCTTACAGCCATCGAATTAACAAAGGTACGTGTAGATAACGTAAAACCTATATATGTGGGATTTACAATTTTGGAACTAGCAAAGAGGGTAATGTATAGTTTTGTCTATGGTTTCTTAAAACCTTTGTATGATACAGACGTTTCATTATTGTATACAGATACAGATTCATTGATTATAAGTGTGCAAAATTATAATGTATATAATGATATAAAAGAACATTTACATATGTTTCATACATCGAATTTTACTGTCGATAATATTCATGGAATACCTCCCACTTCACCCAGGTTGGGAAAAATGAAGGATGAATATGCTGGAAAAATTATTGAGTATTTTTATGGAACAGGTGCTAAAGCTTAATGTCTAAAATTACTTGATAAAACTGTTAAAACTGCAAAGGGAGTAAAGAAATACGTTATTGATAAAAAATTATCAGTAACTGATTATAAAACTGTGGTGGAAGATGATGGAAATATAATGAGGAAAATGTACATATTCCGTTCTGAATTACACAAAATATACAAGGAATTGAGGAATAAAGTTGCTCTCGCATCTAAAGATGATAAACGATATATTCTCCCTGATAAAAGTAATGCTTTGGCGTGGGGTCATTATAAAATAGAAGGTATTACACGGGAAGAAAACTTACAAAATATTTTTTAGAACTAAATGCCCTGACATAGATATCTAATTTTTTTTGTAAATGTATTAGTCATTAATGTATTTTAGCAATGATATAAATTATGTGCATCTTTGGTAATTGTGTCTTATAAATAACTGTAAGTTGTTTAATGCAACTTGATATTAGTTAATTCTACTTATTTGTATTAATTATTTATAAAATAAAAAACATTTCAAACTTATTTAGTACTTTTTATTTTAAATTATATAAACAGCTAAACCTCTACAACACATTATCCTTAGAAATCCAAGAGTTGTGTGATGAAGGCATGCCAAGCCACTTTACAAGAACTTGACTCTTCTGTCGTCGTGTAATTTTTTCAACAAGATATACGTCCGGATGCTTCACTTTCAGCAACTCTGATTCGTAAAACCCCTCTAAAATATTCCGTTTTTGCGAATCTTGTAGTAGATAGGTACCGGCGGAAGGTGTTTTGAACTTTTCTTACTGTGAATATCTCATTCGACCAATTTGGCGTATACATTTATGAAAACACGTGCCTGTATTTACTGATACGAACAGAGTCTCCTACCTTAAAATTTGAAATTCTTGGATCACCTACTTTAATATTACTATAAACTGAATTCAAAATACTTCTAACATTTCTTTGATTAACTGCTACAGGTTTGTGCCTTGTTGTTCGATGTACGGTGTTATTATAATCCTTAACTAATCCTTGCAACATATCTATCCAACGATAATTCCCATTCAAGCTGAATTCCTTCCACATCTTATTTTTTAGGGTTCTATTAAAACGTTCGACAATGGAACTTTTTAGACTGGAATAGGTAGTGTAGTGATTAATATTATACTGATCCATAAGCTTCTTGAAATGAGAGTTGAAAAATTCCTTTCCTTGGTCGCTTTGAACATTCTTCGGAATATTTTTTTCCCCAGTTGAGAGTATGGATTTCATGGCGTTCATTACTTCAATCGCTGTTTTATTTTTATTGGAATTGCCCAGGCGAATTTCGAAAATGTGTTTATACATACGAAAATGTATTTGAAATTGTCGTTTTCTTTTGCGTACGGTATCATTTCAACCAGATCGATTTGAAATAAGTCCCGCAATCCTTTTATGATGACCTGACGTCGAATAAACCTCCTCAGAGCTGGTCTATGTATTTTATTATAACATCCCTCCTAATTGACAACATTTCCTTCGATGACTATTTCCGCAAATGCTGCTTCTGTTTTTGGCGGCGTAGGTTTGGTACCAACGTATATCAACCTAAACGTTGTTCCTTCTGTCAATTCCATCGGTCTCTTGGAATTAAATAGTTCCTTATTAATTTGCAGTGTTGTTAATTTCTCGTTGGAATAGTGAACATTTATAACCTTCCCACGATATAATTTATTCATATATAAATAACTATGTTTCGCCAATGACGTACTTACATAATAACCCATGTGGTCAATGGAAACGTCACTATATACATATTTGAATAA
Organism: Melolontha melolontha; assembly: GCA_935421215.2. Lineage (NCBI taxonomy): Eukaryota > Metazoa > Arthropoda > Insecta > Coleoptera > Scarabaeidae > Melolontha > Melolontha melolontha. Next base: position 79,182,456 of record OW285238.1, read on the forward strand.
TATACTTCGAAGTTGCTGTTGCACTGAGAGAAGGAATATTTTTTCTATGCATTTGTAATACTTCTTGAAATTTAGGATGTTTGAGAAAGTCTGAGACTACATCGACATCCATTAAATGTATCTTCAGGACATGCTTGTGTATGTGTTTTCCAAATTTATCTATTGTCATTGTTACCTATCATTGGTGTCGAAATATAAACTGTCATACAACCAAGACTTTTCAGAGTATACAGAGAGACTATTTTATAATTTTTGACTCTTTCAACTCCTCTATTATTGACAATATCTCGTTCTGGTGCCCTGAGTAACCGGCATCCTTCGATGCTACTAGTAGCTTCAATCTATCACACAGTTCATTCATATCGTCCCAGTACTTATATTCAATTTTACTTTTAGGTACAACCATCTTTTGCATGGATACCTTATTTCACAAACCTAAGCCAGTCTTCCAAGTTCGACCCCACCAAACTTCAGGTTTCTTCCCTTATATAATAAGTTTTATAATTGATTTGTATTTAAAACCTTTACTGGCTTCAAACTTCCTGTCAGGATCGTAATCAACTCGATGAGAGTTTGTATCACTAAGAATGAATTTATAATTCTTTGCATCAGCATATAAAAATTTCCCTGGTTTCTTCTTGAAAAGCAATTCTAGTAAACCTTTTCTTGCTTTATAAGTGAATTGACCGATGATAATGTTGGGTCCATCAAATCTAACATCAGCATTTCCCATTTTTAAATCCCCACCGACTTCGTGAACACCATATTTTTCATCAAATTCATCGTTTTCAACGGTCATTAAACCGATAAGATATGGCTGTATAGTACGATCATAATCCCTCAATGATTCTTTAACTTCATCCGTTTCTACAAGGGTTTCATTCAACGATTTGTTAGCAATTATCGACTTAGCTGGACGCGTACTCAATAGTGATGCGGCATGCGCCATTCATTTATCTAAATCCATACTTCCACTTGTATCTGTTTCGTCTTCTTTACTTTCATCTCCTTCCCTTCCTTCTGGCATTTCATTCATCTTCTAAAAATGTAGGTTGCGCGAATGACGCTGACATCCGAGGTTTTGGAGCATCTAGTTCAGACTCCGGTGTTGCTAGAACTTTAGATGTTTGAGGTGTAGTACCAACTCCTTCCAACTTGCGCTTGGTCGGGGAAGAATGAGTGTATGGGCTAAACCAGGACACATGTTTTCGTGAAGGTGTCCCTTGCCGTATAATAGACGTTCCTTGTACTGGTGCATAGGATTTTTCTGGAAAAATTTCAGACCACGAGTCTGGCGTATCCTCCATAGCGTCCTTTTAGTCGGTTCTACTTTGCCTCGGAATGGTACTACCTAATTTCATGGCAATTTCTTGCAAAGGTTTGGATATAGGTGCATACTGTATATCAATATCTCTTTGAGACTTCGCGATATCAGCCCTTAATGTTCTCAATTTTTCTTTTAAAACTGTGCGAGCTTTTACTAAATTATTTATTAATTTATCATCCATGTCTCTTTACTATTTAACGAATACTTAAATACTGATGTAGATTTACTAAAGTAGGATCCTTTTAATTGTGTTTTTAGAGGAACTTATTGTAAATGTATGTAAGTATCAAAACCTAAACGATATCTTCCTTCATTATACTTACAGTCAGTATCGATAAATAATAGACCAAATAATTTCTTCCAACACATTCTGCATACGTTTAAAAAGTGTTCAAAACTTAAGTCATGAATGTGATCGTTAAATATATGTTTCAAATTAGTACCATCTTGTTGAAATAAAGTCAAACGATTTGCACTATATGTTTGAATTAAATAAAAACAATCTAAATTCCGATGCCTACCGAAAGAGAAGAACTGCTTGACAATATTCAAATTAATAGTGGGTATATCGTCAAATATAACGACTGAATAGTCGGCAACTTGGTCTGGTGTTATCATATCAATCGGATCCGTATATTCAAAATAACCTATCTCTGGAATAGTTTCCATTACATGTTTAAGATATTCATATTTCTGTTGATGAAGAGATCCACAGCAGATGTAAATATTTTTGAAGCGCCACCCAATTCTAAACAATTGTTGAGGGATAATACAAACCTTTTGACTTTATTTCAACAAGATGGTACTAATTTGAAACATATATTTAACGATCACATTCATGACTTAAGTTTTGAACAGTTTTTAAACGTATGCAGAATGTGTTGGAAGAAATTATTTGGTCTATTATTTATCGATACTGACTGTAAGTATAATGAAGGAAGATACCGTTTAGGTTTTGATACTTACATACATTTACAATAAATTCCTCTAAAAACACCATTAAAAGGATCCTACTTTAGTAAATCTACATCAGTATTTAAGTATTCGTTAAATAGTAAAGAGACATGGATGATAAATTAATAAATAATTTAGTAAAAGCTCGCACAGTTTTAAAAGAAAAATTGAGAACATTAAGGGCTGATATCGCGAAGTCTCAAAGAGATATAGGATGTAATAATAAAGTAAGAAGGGCATTCGTTTTACCACATCCTGAAGGACCCACTATTAGTGCTCTCTTACAAGTACCACCAAATAGATTGATGTGTCGGTTAAAATTCTTCTCATTAAATACGGAATCGTAGTTGTATAAAGGTAATGATAATGGTTGTGATTCTAGCTGCATACCGCACTTCATGGATTCACGATGTATACTGAACCATATTTGTTTTAGACGCCCTTATTAAATTAAATATAAATTTCTACATCTTAAATGACATTAAATTTTATTATTTTTATTTACATTATTTATATTTTATTATATTTTTACATATTAAAAGACATTAAATTCATTATTTTATTTCAAATTTGTGCAATATTTGCTTCATTGTTTTTTAAGGTCGCTGTACACAAGCTTTGGCGTCGGTAATATTCCTGATGGAAACGGTGGGTCATATCCTGATGGAAATGGTGAAGGTGTCGGTGGAAGTGTTGAAAATGGTGAAGTACAAACGTTGGAAATAGTGAAGAACAAACGTTGGAAATTGCGAAGGACAAAAGTTTGAAATTATAGGAAATTATTGAAGAGAGGAAATTATTCAAGAGGAAATTGTTGAAGAGATATGAAAATAATAAACAAAATTAATACAAAATAATATTAATTTTGTTTATTATTTTCATACCTCTTCAGCAGTTCTTTGATGATCCTATGTGGGGCCATCGGCACCGGTTGGTTAGGTGTGTGAGCAGATTCATCATCCGATGATCCCCAAGAGGAATCATCTGCTATCTGTGAATACGGCGGCGGCTGTGGTGATGATGTTTGCGACTGTGGTGATGATTTTTATGACTGCGGTGTTGATGTTTGTAGCGGTGGTTGCGTCGGTGCTGTAGGTGGTGGTGTTAGTGGTGTTGGTAGCATCGCTGCCGATACCGATACTTTGAGTATCGGTGAACGGCAGCCAGGTGTCGATGTCACCGTCACCAGCACTTCAGTCGATGTGGATGTTTTTAGCTTGAATTCCTGTAAATGTAACATCTTTATATTGAGCTCCATGAAAAAGGTTAAAAGCAAGAAACAAACGATAATCAATCCGATAACACTATTTCTTCTGACGAATGTCACCCCATGGAAAAGATAATGTAAATATTCCCAAATCCATACTTCCTTACCAGATGTCACCCCAGGATATTGACAGTTAGACAGTTATCCTTACATTAATATACAGTGATATATTAACTGTAAGGATGACTGTAAGGATGTTGACAGTTATATTTACTATAAATATTACTACTGTAAGGATGACTGGAAGGATGGACAGTTATATTTACTGTAAATATTACTACAAATATTACTGTAAATATTTTCAAATCATTATTCCCAAATCATACTATTACGGTTTGTCTACGTCCGAGGATCTAACTTCGTTATTAAACATATCAATAAATCAAAGTCTGCAGTGCAAAGTTTAAAAACATGTAATTAGTTTAAAGTACCAATAAATCAATGTGTAGTGCAAAGTTTAAAAGCATGTAATTAATTTAACTTTCATTCCAATAAATTATCCATCATCACTGTCCTCATCATTACTATTAATATGTTCAACTATCAAAGTTTTGATTTGTTCGAATCGATTTTTTTCCTCCGGTAAGATTGAACTTTCTCATTAATATGAACATCTGGGATGTTCGCATTAATGGCACCATTATGGAGTTGAAGATACAGGTCGAGGTCTGAGATCCAACCGGATACCTGCTCATTCATATGGGCAAGGGAGGCATCCCTAACTGACGAATTTCTCTCAAGGTGCGAAATCATTTTGTCAGAAAGTTCTTTAAAATCCGCAGCGAGAATGTTGCGTGGTTGACGTTGATGTGATGGAAATGGTTGAGGTTCTGATAGGGGTGGTTGTGTTTGAGGTAGTTGATATTCTGATTCAAATGGTTGATATTGAGGTGGATGATATTCTGCTTCTAATGGAGGTGGTTGAGTTTCTAATGAAAGTGGTTGAGGTTCTCCATTTTATCCAGGTTCGGAGGCCTGTTTTTGTCTTTGGTAGGGGGTAATCAAAGGCGAAGGGGTAATCGAAGGCGAAAGATGGGACAATGATGAATTTTGATCTCGAGGATCTCGAGAAGGATCTGGTTGAGGATCTGATTGGGGATGATCTCGAGAGGGATCAGGTTGAAGCGGGGGATTGCCAGGTGAATGAGCAGATAGAAATATAACCGATGATGACTCATGTGTCACTACTGGTTTTTCTATAGGTGATAGGTCCACCGGTGGTGTTGGTGTTAACTGCAATATCACCGGTGGTGGTACTGCAGCTGACACCATTACAGTACGAGAGTGTACCTGTCTACCCAGAAGTAGTCCCTTGAGAGTACTAAGAGTACTACTATTCTTTCTTACACTAGAAATGTGTGTAGAAGCAATTGCATGCGTCCAAGCAACTGTTTGCGTCTGTGTACTTGTCAGTTGTCGTTTTTGTTCTCGTTGCGTCTGTGTATTTGTCAGTTGTCGTCGTTTTTGTTCTCGTTGTTGTTTTCGTCGTTGTTTTTGTTCTAGTTTTATTGTTCTCGGCGTCGTTGTTGTTCTCGTCGTCGTTGTTGTTCTCGTCGTCGTTGTTGTTGGTACTGTTCGTAGTGATCTTGTTGGAATTGTCTTGAGTTCATTTCAGCAGTTGCTCTACTCATTTCAGCACTGCCCAATGGGTCAATAGTAGCAACTTGAGACAACACCGTCGGAAATTCTGTCTCTGTCTTAGTAGGAACAAATACGCTAGCACTTCTCATTACATCTGCCCTCGTAATTGTTCCGACTACATCAGCAGGGGCAACGGTAGATAGTGCCGTCGATGGTGGAAAATGTGCCGTCGACGGTGGAAAAGGTGCCGTCGATGGTGGAAAAGGTTTCATCCATAATAGAGGTATCATCGATGGTGGGTGAGGTGGTGGAAGTATTACAACTGATGTTGAAGCACCTCCAATATTTTCAGTTACAATTCTATCTACCGCTCTATCTACTGCATTTTGTTTGTGCCTTCAGTCATGAGTGAAGGCACAAACAAAATGCAGTTTTCTAGAGAGTTGGCTGTGCTAACCGTTGGAAGGGCGTCGTTACTTCACATTAATTATGTGGACGGTATGCGAGGTACTTCGGCTGTCTGACAACAGGTAGCGCCGAATTTACTTCTGCGCTCGGTTTGGATAATTACGGTGATAGGGCGAGGTGGTTCTTTTCTGTGAATGTGTCTGGAACTATCCTTTCTCCAGCAGGGACGTACCGATGAGCTTGTAGAAAAGCGAAATACGTATCTACGTCTCTGGGGATAGGATATATTCGGACATGTTCACGGAAAATGTTAATAGTGAGCCTGCGTTTGTGTTCTTCACACCAGATTTTTAATAATATTTTGTGTTATTAAAAATACCTTTGTATTACTGATACTAAACTTTCAATTTCAAATATTGACTTACAATTTTATTACTTTTCAGGATACAATAAGAGGTAATTACTTTCCTACTTTTAGAACACAAAAGAAATCAAATATTTTCAAAATTAATGTATTATAAATGTAATCATTAATTTTGAAAATGCTACATTTAAAATTTATTCAGATATAAGAAATATATTACAGTGAATTATAAATAATTGAATAAACAAATACAAGAAAAAGATAAATATAAATATAGTAATAATATTAATAATGTAGATATTTACTTACCATTGTATAACTTGTTATGTCTATCCCAGTAAAACTAACTCGTATTTATATGAAAATAGTGCCAATTAATTATGTAAATTAACATTTTAGAAATTTCCATTGACGTCAATTTTGACCTATTACATAATACGTACAAACTTACATTATAAATTTGCATATATTAATCAAAAATTCCGTCGAATTTTTTGCAAAAGGTCCAGTTTCAATTAATTATGTAAATTTACATTTTAGAAATTTCCATTGACGTCATTCTTGACCTATTACATAATATATGTACAAATTTGCATTATAAATTTGCATATGTTAATCAAGGTCAAGTTGACATTTTACATATTAGGTGTAACCTTGAACACCGGGAAAATTCCCAAATTCTTCAGTTCTTCCTCGAAAAGTGGAGGGGAAAATTTTCGCAGGTAGGTCACCGGGAGTGGGGGGGGGGGGCGGTAATCGACGCCAAACAAATTCTAAACTCAAACATCCTATATTGCTCATTAAATATGTCTTAGGCACATAAAATAAATCATCATCAACCACTCCAGAAAAATTTCCATCAATTTCAAGTTGTCGCAACACATTACCAACCCTCTTCACAACATAATACCTCATAGCAATCCACGCATAACCCATTACAACAATAATTAAATATAGCAAACCTTATTATCTTTCAACTTTATTTCTAACAGAAGCTTATGAAATCGTTCCACATTAGACAAAGCACAAACAACATAATTACTAACATGAAAACTAGAACTTGGCTCTCCTCTTCTAATTTTTTCCGCATATAGTAAATCTATTATTCGTCGATCTATAATACGTTTCAAAAAATCCAATTTTTCTCTACCCTTAACAAACACTAACTCAACACCTCTACACAATCGTTTAATTATACCATCAAACTCACTTGCAGCTAAAAAACCCTCTTCCCACTTCAAACCATGATGACAACTAAAAGCATATCTTGCAGCTTGCCGATCTTCTTCTGCCAATACACCAAAACTCAAAACCGGGTTAAATATAAAATGACTTCTTAAATTCACTCCAACACCTTAGGTATCAAACTATAATTATTAAATCGATACCATTGAAAATCTATAATTATATATTTCTTTCCACTTAAATCCAGCATCTTTAACTAAACAACCTTCTCACCCAATCAGTAACTATACACTACACAACCACATTCCATAAAATATATTTACCATATCTCCCACCACCCATCTTACCCCTCAAACAAACAAAAAATACTAATACTGTCGCTTATTATGTAATATCAAACAGTACAAAACCGTATCTTTTGGTATATTAGTTTTCGCCATAAATTCAATTCTAATCTCCACACCACTTCTATGTATAGCACCTTCCTGATGTGAACAATCAATACCAATTAATGGGCACAATAAATTGACTTAACTTTAACGTCGGCTCAGTATATTCATGACCGTAATAAACTTGTTGAAATCTAGCATACATATTATATAAAACGGCTACACGATTTTCATCAAAATCCACCCGAACATTTTCATATGGATATTTTTTACCATTTAAATAAGCTGTCACATCAGTTAAATTAATTGCATCAAATCTACTCATATTTTGAGCCACTTTCCCTTTCTTCCCAGTCTGAAAACCCAAAATAATATATCTAGGTGTCTCTAAATGCGGAGCTGCTTTAATAGCCCAACTATGTCTTGTTGTCTCTGGAATTCCCGGATTTTCATGAATTTCCCATCCTCTATAAAACATTTCCATTATAGTATTTTTCGTTGTTAATTCAGTTAACGCCAAATCCTGACTTAAACCAACTTTAACATGTGGTACCCGCCGTACAATAGCATCAATAGTTAACTTAACACCCTCATTAACAGCAGCATTTGAATTATATATTACATCATTATCATCAGCACATCTCTTCAACACAAGCTCCTGAGACATATTTAAAACAACAGACTTAAAATCTTCTGCGAAACCCATTAACATCTTCAATGGTATACATATACTAAGTTACCTTTATTATCTAAAACCGGAGCCCTTCCAGTAGGAAATTCCCAACCACAATTTTCCAATTTATTTATATAACTTGAACTATGAGAAGAATATCCTTTCACAGTCGATGTAATATCCACATTTCTTACTTCATCCACCTCCACTCCACTAATCACGTATCTAATATTGCTAAAGATAAAAGCTGCCGCATTATTAATTAAAAACGCTGTAGCACTAGCCTTACTTTCATCACTATACAATCGTAACTTTCCCTCAATTAATAATTCTGACTCCGAAGGTAAAGTATACTGGTACCACAATTCTAATCTCATCATTATTTTCATATCTTGGCGAACCAAACGAAACATGATTATGATATTCCAACTCCACGATAGAATTATCTATTCGAACCCTCCTTAAAACATCTAAAACTTCCATTTTTAAAATTGTTACTAACACACTTTCACAACAAACTTCTTCTCTAGACAAATCTTTTACTATACTAAAGCATAATCCTCTCTTTATTTATTAATATCCCAAAATCAACATACCAAAACTCCCTCTCACTTAAGTAAAACTACACCAAAACTTTAATCTCATACCTTTCAAAAACCGCCTATTCTCATTTGTTAAACGATTTCGTACCCCCACCCCACCAATAATCCTCCACAACTTATTCACTAATTTCCGTGAAGAATTTCTATTCCTCCTCCACATTTTATTAATACTACTGCTCCTCATTATTCTCTAATTTATAATAATATCAATAATCCAAATTAATAAGTGAAATATCCAATATTCACCTTTGACATCTATTACTACACACCCTACTTACCCAACAACTGTACTAATACTATCCATTAATTATTTAAATATTCACTAATATATACAACCATTTCCCTCAATAAATCATTTACTATTCCTAAAACATAAAACATTTATTTTTTAAGACCTAACGTCTCCTAATCCTCAAATATATTGTCATCTCTTCACCTCTTAAATCAATTGGTTGACCTATCTGATCCAAAACTCGAATAATAATATCAGATAATATATTAGTATTTACAGGCATATAAATTTTCTCTTGCGGAACCTCTATAATTTTAAAACCTGGCGGAACATTTGGATAAAAATGATACAAAACATGTGATAATTCACCATTAATGTATGATCCATCTTCAATATTACACATGATATTAATAGCACTAATTCTATTTATATCAACTATTTCATCACTATGAATCGGTATATTTTGTTCTATAACCCTTCTATAAAAACCTAATAAAGAACAAATTAAATTTTTCACTCCAAAATCAATATCTGCAGACGCCTTCATAAACACTTTCATAGTATTACTATTACCAGTTAAAAAGAAAAAATGTTTTGCTCCTTCCGCAACCTGTAATTGCTCATCGACGTATTTCTATAAATCCATTATATCATAAGTACCCTCCGGAATAATTATCTCCTTCCAAGCACTTGACTTACTTTTTGACTTCAAAGAATATTTAAAAACATTATTTTTACTAGTAACATTGGGAATAGAATTATAAGTTTGCAAACTTAACATACACATCTCGTATTCACCATTTAAATATATAGGTGGATTCAGCACACAACCCACCTCAGATCCCTTCCCTGTCAAAACAAAAGCCAAATTATTCACACTTCCACTATCATCTGCTTCCATTTCTAATTTAAATTCAACTTTCCAAAATCGTTGCACTAATATTTATTAAAAGAATCACAAAAAACTCCTTATTATTTAATAAATCCTTTCAAAAACAATAAACACAAATGCCCGCAATTTTCACTGTTACTGTCTTGATATCTTTCATAGTTATACTGTATAGCACCACCACCATTCGATAATAAATACTTTTCAACCTCAATCGGAGGTCTTAAATCACCGTAACTATCAAAATAATTTATTACAGCATTATTTTTCTTATATGCTACCCAATGAGTCTCTTCACCAACATCATCATCCTAATTTACTATTCCATTCTCTCTTTTGCGTATAATTCTCGGTAACACATCTTTACTAAAAATACCCCGAAATTTACCAATTCTTCACCTTTGAACATACATCCACAAATCTTTTTCTGTTAAAGGTCTTCGAGGTAAACTGCTTATCAGTTTTTTGAACTAGCACCTTCTGGTAAATAAACACCACAACCAGATTTATACGGTTTTACATATAATCCACTTCCAACAAATACACCACACCCAGACTTATATGGTTTCACATATAAACCACTCCCAGATTTTGATTCCATAGCAATATTATGTCGCTTTGCTTCATCTAATTGATCCCTTTCAGCTTTTGCAGAAGTTACTGCTTTTGCAATTGCTGCTGCACCACCACCACCTAATGATGCTAAAGCACCTAATGCTGCAAATAATGAGATTAACGGTAAAATCCACCTTTTTTTGATATCGCAAGTACCCTGGATCGCGGATATTTTATTCTTCTTCCAGTTTTTATTAAACTTTGATATGCAACTCTAGCATTCTCTAAAACACCCTTCTTCTTACCAATCCGTCTTATTGCATTCCGCGCTTTTTTCATTGCTTGCAAAAATGAAATAGCACCATCTAATCGATACCCCTGCCTTCTCCTCCTATAACTTCTTCTACTACCCTTCCTTCCACTTTTACTCATTTCCTTCCGTTGTCTACTCCAACCCATAACTAATTTTGTTTTAGCTTTCATAGCAGTTGAAACCACAGTTGCAGCTAACCTTTCTCCTATACCTGCGTCTCTACTCTTAACTCGTTCCACAGCCTTTTGATACAATTTCTCATCCGCTTCGTGCCTTTTTAACAATTCACTTGATTGAGAATATGATATATTGTGCTCTTTAGAAGCCTCATCCAAAATATTCACCCCCTTATCACCTCTTTTCAATCGTTTTTCTAATCTCGTTCCTGGACCACAAAATCTATAACCCGGTATGTGCAATTCTACTGGGAGCTTATTTATCACAGTATTCAACAATCCACCACCTTTCCTTCTGCGCGACTTATTCAAACTACCACTTCCGAATACCATCACAATCTTATATATTAAACTATCTCAGTCAACATCAACAATCTAAATGACAAAAACCGCTCTACAATTACCATATATACAAATACTTATTAATCGATTTCACTTATCCCTAATAACCCTTAAAATTTGTCTTACAGGATGAATTCCTTACAAATTTAAAAAATAAAACACATTAAATTTATTTTAGTATTATATTTCATAATCAAATATAATTTTTCCTCAAATAATTTACATCATTTTTAATTTTCTGAGGCCAATACATAACTAACTCCTTCATTATACAAACACATTCGGATATTACACCACTATACATTCGATCGATTTCTACATCCACATCTCCACCACTTTCAGCTACACATCGGACCATATCATTATAAAATACATTACTATTATCAGGATAAAATAAAACAAATTTTAATGAAGTTTACTTTTTAATTAACACTGCCACGATCGTTTCGCTCCAACCTGAGCTTCATCAGACATATAACTAACTTACTTACAAATTTTTTAACACAAGTATATGGTAACAAACACATGTTTTATTTTAAATAGTTGAAGGAATGGGTACTTTTTATTACTAAAATGTCTATGCACAAAACTTTCACAACGGTTTATACAATACTGTTCTTAAGTAATAAAACTAGGGGTTTACATTATATTACAGGGAGGTAAATAAAGAAATTCTATGGAAAAATACAATATGTGACTGTCTGAATATCAAATAAATAAATTGAGTAAGGGTGAATTATTTGTTTCTAATTGATCATTAAGGATCTTTTCGGTTTTTTTTAATTTATTAATTTCAAGTGACTCTAATAAATTAAGTTTTTTGCCCTTATTTTCTACGTGTAATATTTTAAATTCTTTGTTAAAATTGTGGTTCGCTGAATTAATATGAGACGCATATGAAGAGTCACTTTTATTATTTCTAAATGAAGAAAAATGTTCTTTGATGCGTATTTCAAACGTTCTGTCTGTCTGTCCGATATACGTCATAGGGCAACTACCGCAGGTTAACTCATAGACTCCTGACTTTTTATTGTTGTTTGTTAAATCTTTATTGTTTTTCATAAATTTCGATAAATTGTTGTTAGTTCTATACGCTGTATTAATGTCAAACTTTCTTAAATATTTACAAATTTTTGTGCTTGAAGAGCCTATAAACGTGATCATTTTAAATTTTTGGGTGTTATTATTTAATATTGGGTAAACTTGTGATATGGCTTTTGTAAGGAGTTTTTTATTTAAAATGTTATCTACTATATTACTTTTATATCCATTGTTCATAGCTATTTGTTTAATTAAATTTAACTCTTTCTCTAAATTTATTTGGCTCAACGGAGTATTGATTAATCTATGTATAAGACTGTGATAAGCCGCTAATTTGTTTTGTATCGGATGGCAAGAAGTGTTATGAATAGTTATATCTGCAGTTGACGGTTTGTGGTAAATTGCAAAATTACATTTGTTGTTAATTCTAGTAAGCGTTAAATCGAGAAAGTTAATACTATTATTTGTTTCCTGTTCCATTGTAAACTTAATATTGGATGCAATGTATTAATATAATCAAATAATAAATTTAATTGTCTCTTTGTTCCTATGAAGCATAGTAATATATCATCTACGTATCTGTACCAAAATAAATTAAACAAATAGCTATCAACAATGGATATAAAAGTAATATAATAGATAACATTTTAAATAAAAAACTCCTTAGAAAAGCCATATCACAAGTTTACCCAATATTAAATAAAAACACCCAAAAATTTAAAATGATCACGTTTATAGGCTCTTCAAGCACAAAAATTTGTAAATATTTAAGAAAGTTTGACATTAATACAGCATATAGAACTAACAACAATTTATACAAATTTATAAAAAACAATAAAGATTTAACAAACAACAATAAAAAGTCAGGAGTCTATGAGTTAACCTGCGGTAGTTGCCCTATGACGTATATCGGACAGACAGGCAGATCGTTTGAAATACGCATCAAAGAACATTTTTCATCATTTAGAAATAATAAAAGTGACTCTTCATATGCGTCTCATATTAATTCAACGAACCACAATTTTAACAAAGAATTTAAAATATTACACGTGGAAAATAAACTTAATTTATTATTAGAGTCACTTGAAATTAATAAATTAAAGAAAACCGAAAAGATCCTAAATGATCAATTAGAAGCAAATAATTCACCCTTACTCAATTTATTTATTTGATATTCAGACAGTCACATATTGTATTTTTCCATAGAATTTCTTTACCTCCCTGTAATATAATGTAAATCCCTAGTTTTATTACTTAAGAACAGTATTGTATAAACCGTAGTGAAAGTTTTGTGCATAGACATTTTAGTAATAAAAATTCCTTCAACTATTTAAAATAAAACATGTGTTTGTTACCATATACTTGTGTTAAAAAATTTGTAAACACGTTAGCTATATGTCTGATGAAGCTCAGGTTGGAGCGAAACGATCGTTGCAGTGTTAATTAAAAAATGAAATTAATTAAAATTTGTTTTATTTTATCCTGATAATAGTTATAATGGAATTTCATCAAGTAAAGGCTGAAACAATTATATATAAAATACATTATATTTCATATCTTCTAAAACAGCTAATCGACAATCCAATGTTTCCTTCAACCGCCATAACTCCGATAAACTTTCGAACGCTAAATACACATACTCGCCACCTTTTTCTATCTCACAATTTTACTCATTCCATCAAATGATTCAGGTGATATTCGAATATTAAAACCTCTAAAACTTGGAAATATACCATTATTATAATCAAAATATTGCCTTAACTTTGCAGTCTCCGCCATGACCCACTTCCATTCGTTTGAATTAAAGCATATACATTGTTTTTTTACACCAACAATTTTTAACCTTGGTTAAAAATCTTGATGTTTTAATAAACCAATACATTTCCATTTTGAATGACTTTTTTTTAAAAAAAAATTTTTTTCTCCTACTAATGGTAACTCCCAAATTGGTTCTCTGACATATTTATCAACAAATATTTCACCATTTGATGCTTCTCGTGCAAAATTCTCTGCAGCTACATCTATATGTTCCCAAAATTTATTTGATTCAGACATTTGAACATTTTAGTAAAAAAATCTTCAATACCCAAATCTACCTCAATATCTCCAAAAACTTGTAAACCTCTATCAATACTATTATCTTTTACCAATTCACTTTCTTCCACTATCAAGGTACCACTATTCTCTTATTCTAATTCACTTTCTTCCACTATTAAAGAACATAAAGAACTCTCTGGTACTTCATTAAACTTCCGCTTCAACATATTCTCTAATACTAGCATCTATTTAACATAAGCAAACTTTATATTCCCTAACATTGCCCCCACCCTAACATTCTTCTATTCTTTAAACATCAAATGACCTTGATCACCCTCAACCAATTCTAAAACCTCCCCATCGACCTTGATCACTAATATTATTTTGGAACCTCCTAATTAACCTTCACCTCATATACACCACGCATTCCCCGTCACCTTATATAAGAAGGTCGATTAGCATCAACCAATTCTAAAACCTCCCCATCGAACTTGATCACTAATATTATTCTGGAACCTCGTAATTAACCTTCACCTCATATACACTACGTATTCCCCGTCGCCTTATATAAGAAGGTCGATTATCCTCAGCCGATTCTAACACCTCCTCATTGACTTTGATCGCCAATATATATGCGATCAAGGTCAATGAGGAGGTGTTAGAATCGGCTGAGATACTCTACTGTTAGATTGTTTGCTTCAAAGGAAATATAAATTATAAAAACACTAAATGCATGAATCAAAAACTTTATAATGCAACGGTGTACTGATAACAGTGATAACCGAAGTGTTCGGAGAAAGAATAGCCTTAATGCAAATCTAAATTGGACCAAATAAATGAAAGTTAGTTCTTGAATGAACTGTAAACTTTTAATGAGTATTAAGAACAACCTAATTGACATATGTGATGACGTTTTCTGAATAGTTTACTTGAATCATACAGTTACGATTATTTGTTTAAGCGTATCGATCTATTTTAAAATAATTAACAAATGATTTTTCCTTGATGAATGTAATTTAAGGTACCTTCTAAATCGGAATACAAAGTTAAGTCAGAATAAAAGGGAAGGATCTTGGTGTATCTCTTTAGAAATTTCTGGAAACTGGAAAAATCCCTCGTTTCTTCTAAAATCAGGTCCAGGAATTACTGTGAAAGGTCAGGTATTCAAGCATATGATAATTCAGGTACAAAATGTGATTATTTCCTCAGTTGAAGTGATTTTTCTTCATTATTCACTTAGATACGCAATTAATATTTTAAGTTTGAAAATGATGCTTTTGATGATCATTAATTAAATACTTGATTTACGCTGTTCAAATGATTTTCAATTGATAAATGAAACTTTCCACTATCTTTTGGATATATTTATAGGTGCTTTTAGTTGTTCTAATATTTTTAATCTTTATTCCTAGAAAATGCGGACTAAGAAAAATGCTATAATTTTACATAATATGGCGTTCGTATCTTATGGGCTCTATACCACTACTCTCCAAATAGACGCCGATAACAAAACAAAAACGTCCTCTTGAAATCTGCTCCACAACATCTCATTGGTTTGTTTAGAATCAACGGAAATGATGCGGCAATTAATAATTTGAATTAATATTCAAATTTGGATGAATTAAAATTTCCATCAGAATTAATTTCATAGTTACAACTAATTACATATTTAAAATTAGATACTAAAACTATTCAAAATACTGTATTTACATTTCCTTTGATTTTATTTTAATTATATGTTGTGTTAATTACATACTTAAAATAATTTTTTTTTAAATTTTTCGAAATTTTATTTAGTTTTAAATTAACTAAATTCAAATATATTGTTTGAGGTAACTTGCCTCACAACAATATATATATATATATTATATATATATATGGTAAACTCAATCGGTCGGCGATTAAAGGTCTGGTTTATTACTTCAAAGTAAATATATTTAAAATAACCCTACATGTTTCGGCAATTATGCCTTTATCAAGGATACAAAAAATATAAAATTTTATATTTTTTGTATCCTTGATAAAGCATAATTGCCGAAACATGTAGGGTTATTTTAAATATATATACTTTGAAGTAATAAACCAGACCTTTAATCGCCGACTGATTGAGTTTACCATATCATACCAAGGTCACGAAAATATTATATTTATATATATATATATATATATATATATATATATATATATATTTAACCCTACAGTAGTGGCCCTCCATTTCGTGACACCAACAGTGGCGCCGGGTCTCTCGGACCCGGCATGTACAATAGAATTAAAACAATAGAAAAATAAAGTTTTATTCACAAACCTATGTTATTACGTTGCAAAAATAAAAGTATTACATATTTCAGACAATGTCATAAGTAATAGGACAAACAAGTATGTATGTGAAGCCAATTGAAAATACTTTTGTTTAGTTTTTATAAAAATAGACAAATAGATTGTATGTTTATACTAGAAATTAGTACCTAGCCTTTCTTACAGTCTGGGCAAATTATCACTGCATGTTGTAGACATACAAACTTTTGGCACTTGAAACAATAGTACTTAGATTTATTGTCAGCATGACACGAGTAACATCGCTTTCTTTTTCCTAGTGTTATAAATGCATCTCTATTCGTTGGCTGAGATGTTCCGGCAACTTCCTGTTTTCTTTCACGCACTGGAATAGGAACATTTAGTTCCATGGAGCGTCTTTTCAAGTGCTCTTCAGTTAGATCGAACGATAATTTTCTCAAAAACTGTCTCCTTTCGATAGATTTTATATCGGGATTGTTAGCAACGTATATTATTTGTGAATTTATACCCGCCACATTGAGAAGGGCATAGAATATAACCATAGGCCATCTCCTAGTGTTTCTAGCCACATCATATGTAGCACACAATTTATCTAAATTATCTACTCCACCTTTAGTGTGATTGTAGAACGTTATTATATCAGGCTTCTTTTTGTCTCCGGTTTCTGCATCAATTACGTGATCATGGTGTAAAGTGGATATGAGTATGACATTTTTCTACCTTTTAGATACATACGATACAATTGTAAAATCCTTCTGAAATCCAAATACGGACGAATATACACTACGTGCTCTTGTGTTGACAAATTCTGGCGGGATTTCTCTTTTGTTTTTCTTCATAGTACCCACATAGGTAATAGGTAACATGTCCGTTCAATAAAACTTTGACTAAATTATAACTGGTGAACCAGTTGTCGCAGGTAACATTTCTATTCGTGCCAGATAATGAAGATACCATTCTAAGCACAATACTCTCAGGATCGTTCTTCATAGAATATGGACCTACTGGTTGTTGTCCCACGTACACTTCAAGATTTAATGCATAGCTTGTTCGTGAATCTGCCACAGCAAAAATTTTGATACCGTATTTATTCGGTTTTGATGGGATATATTGTTTGAATCCGCATCTACCTCTAAAAGCTTCTAGCTTTTCATCTATTGTTGTGAACTCTCCAGGTGTATATGCAGACTTACAATTAGCAACAATCAAATTAAAAACGTCTCGTATTGGCGCTAATTTGTCAATAGATCTTCTTTCTTCTCTAGTGGTTAGATCATCGAAACGTAAACAGCGTAGTAGAAACAGGAATTTTTGATGGGAAATTGTGAGCCAGAACCTTTCAGCTCCTATACCATTTCTATCCCATAGTTCTTTTGAATTTATCCGACCACTTTTCAAGACTCCAGCTAAATATAGTAAACCTAACAAAGCTCTTATTTCTATGACGTCAGTGCTTCTGGTCGATCTGTCTCTTTTGTATTTGTCTGCCACGCTTTCAATATAGCGATTAGTGTTTTCCGTAATAATTTGTACTATCTCTTTTGAAATTATTAATTCCCAACATTCTGTATGGGATCTCATATTTCTAGCGTTCCCTTTGACGCCAGGTAAGATTCGAATTAAATTTTCTGTTCTTGTTCTAACATTTTTATTGGCACATATTTTGTTCCACTTATTCTTTCCATCTTTACCAGTAAAGTATGACTTTTGACGCAATTTTGAATTATCCGAGCTCGTATCGGAATCACTTTCATCCTGATCCATTTCTTGTTCAGTCTCGCTGTCAGTATCTCTGGTCTGAGTAACATCCTCTTCGTAGGCTAACTCTTCTACAGCATCGACAGCATCTTCTTCCGCTTGAATTTCCTCCCAGATGCGCAATAATGGCGCCTGCTCCTTCTCGTAATCTCCCATTGTATACTAAAATATTATAATATGTAAGTTAACACAAAAAATAATATCTAATTATCGTAACTTACGAGAAGAAGAAAACAAAATTTGTAACACGAACGGTGGCGCGGGTCTCACAGACCCAAATTTGCGTATAAGTCGGAATCGCAACAAGCTACAACGCGCGCGCTAGACAAGTGCATACTGAGGGCCGATTTGAGAAGCTATTATGACGCATAGACCACAGCGTGTCCCCACTCCAATGTTACAGTGCAATATATTTGCGTTGGGTCTGTGAAACCCAGCGCCACTACTGTAGGGTTAAGGACTGACATGAAACGAAATTGATAAAAGTCCCTACATGTCTGTTAAAATAAAACTAAAAATTATTTTAACACACATGTAGGAACTTTTATCAATTTGGTTTCATGCAAGTCCATAAGGTTGGAATATCGATTAAGTAGAATTACAGGACAAAGTCCTCCGATAAAAATGCTTCTTCCTGTTACATATCTAGTAGCCCTGCATCACTTAATTTATTTTGGTAGCTGACAGGTAATAACTATTAAGTATCGTTGAACGTAAAATGTACGAGTCGGTTTGGGGAAATTTCAACAAATATCAATAGATCAATACAATCAATACACAAGAAATACAAAATCGTCAATATGGAGACAATTTAAAAAGTTTTATTCATGTCGTTAATTTATCTTGCCAAAAAACACTCGAGCTTTTCTTTCAATCGGATAAATTTCTTTTTAACTCAATATTTTCCCAATCAGTAATTTCGCTCGAAAAACTTACATTAGAAAAAATCGCTCGACCTTTCGGTCTCGCGATTTTTTCATGTAAGTTTTTCTCGTTAAATTACTGATTGGCAAAATAATTTCGTTACAAAGAGAAATTTATCCGATAAAAAAAAGCTCTTGTGTTTTTACTTAATGATAAATTACAATTTTTCCTTATTACACATTTTCGCTAACTAGCAGAATTGCTTTACTTCCTAGAACTTTTACCCAACTGATTAACGAACGAACCCTTAATTCAAATTAAATTAAATTTGCAAGCTTAAAGATTGCCATTAAAGACATATCTTTAAACCTTAGGGTATTCTTCTTTTAAATTTGCACTACCAGCGGTCTGGCAATTTTTCGATTTCATGGCTGAACAAACCCGATTGTTTAAAAGTGAAGAAGTCATCAAGCTAATTTTAGAGCGCAACATCGTTATTAAACGAGATACCACCAAGGTTATTTGATAGATATCGAAAGAGATGCAAATCTAACGGACAGTGATTGGGAGAATATCACGTATATGGAATAAACTCTCAATCGAGTTCTTGAATAGTCACTTTTGTAATGTTAGAAGTATGAGGGTGAACGTTATCTTGCTGCAAAATTACTTGATGATGTGTTCCCGGATTTTGTTCTTGAATTGCGGCCTCAAGCCAACGGAATTATTGACAGTAAATCTCAGCAGTGATGGCCATATTCTTCGGAAACAATTCACCAAATGCACAACATCAGTTTATAGCGATTCATATCAGCTTTTTGTCGGAAACTTGCCTTTTTATTAAAGCTATTTTCATCTGTTCTTGATATGAAAGTGAAGACCATTTTTCGTCACCAGTAGCAATGTGGAACAAAAATGGTGGATTTTTCTGACAAGCTAGCGAAGAGGCATAAATGTTTACAAGCACATTCATTGTTTTCGCTCAAAACCTGGGGCAACCAAACTCCCAGTTTTAGAAATTTGCCCATAAAACACAAATCTATTATTGTCGATTGGTGACAATTCATTATAATGGTCAATTTCCGAGTTGATTGGTTTAGATGATTATGAATTGAAGCGTTTAGATGACCTTCATCAAAGTCCGATAAATTTCCTGAAAGTTGGAAATCGCTTATGTGGGTAAAGTAACTAAATGTACGAAACAAACACCTTTAAAGGTATTAATGCTGCAATAATTCCTATGAATTACTCGGTCAACTTAATGAGTAATGACTGAGGGTAACGTAGGAGCTATACTGATGATGGTTATACATGGGGCGCAAAAGGCGCCGAGGTTTAAATCCTCACGTCTTATGGTCGGCTCCTATGGAGTTGTAGAGTTGCTCGTAGCGTTGTACAAGTCCTCATGCAGATGAGGACTTGTACAACGCTACGAGAGATTACTTAGACAGAGAGACTGTTTGGAAACTCGTGAAGAGCGATAAGCTACCAAAAGAGCAACGAGTTTTAGCGTTTCTACCAGAGACTAAAGAAAAGAGTCTGACAGTGGGATTGAAAAACTCGAAAGACAAAACCCAGGGCTTAAAGTGGAGCGACGGATTGTTCTCAATTCCAGGTCTCCTAAAAAGGGCCTACATGAGGGCCTTCGGATTGACAATGAGTCTGAGGAAATGTTGGTGAGGACTGAATGGAGACCTTATTACCGCTTTTAGAGGGCTAGCTTTGTAACCCTTGAAACAAAGACCAGAAACCGGCGACGCAGGATGAGGATACTCTAGAAGAACTTCAGATCTGATGTTCTCTAAGAAAACCTTAAGCATCAACCTCTGAGGATCAAAATGTTGAAGATTCACCAGATAAATCTTCAACATAAGAAAACAACCACAGTGGCACTTTGACAAAGGATGCTGGCTGAAGATATCCATATTGTCCTCATCTAAGAACAATGGGTAAGTAGAGATAAGGTGGGAGGACTAAAGATTAGGGAAAGGGAGGTCTTAGTTGGTGCCCAAGACATGATAATTAGAACTTGTATCTGTTTTACGAGTAGAGTCGACCTGGGTGTAATGCCTACCATGGAGCTATGCACTGGGGACATGACGGCAGCCAGGCTTAGACTGAGTGTCGATGGAGGGATATTTGAGACGACAATTGCGTCTCTATATCTACCCATTGACTCTTCAGAGCTACCAGCGCCTGATCTTGAGGCCTTGGTGGCATATACCGGTAAGAACAATCTGACATTTAATTATTGGCGCAGATACCACTGTCATCATAAGGTCTGGGGCAGCAAGGATAATAATTATAGTGGTAAATCTCTCTTTAGCTATCTCTATGGTACTGAACTTGACTGTCTAAATCAAGGTGATAGATCGAAATTTAAGACATCAAGACGAGCCGTCGCTCTCTGATCATGCGTATATAAATTAAGTATAGATTTAACGGAACCCAGACTATACAGGGATCCTAAGAGAACCGATTGGGGCTCTTATAAGGAAGACATGTTAGTTGCAACCCGAAATATCCCTGTTAGAATAGGGAATGTTGAAAAGCTGGAGTTGGCCTTTGTATCATTGCAACGGACCATTTTTTCCTGCTATGAAAATAACTGTCCCCTTAAGGAGCGCCGTATAACTAGACGGACTGCCCGGGGAACACGGAGTTAATCAATCTAAGCAAGAAAACTCTCCGGCTATATAATAAGGCGAAGAAAACAGGTAATTGGGAAACTTACAAGGCTCTTCTCAATAAATACAATGAGAAAATCAAGATAGCAAAAGGAAGGCCTGGAGAAAATTCTGTGAGGACATTGAAGGTGTCCCTGACTTGGTCAGAATCAACAGAATTCCCAAAAAAGATACTTACAATGCAATTAGATCTATTCAAAAACCGGACAGGAGGTGTACCGGTACCGTGGAAAAGACTTTAGAGTATCTTCTGGGAGTGCACTTTCAAAGTTCGGAGCGTATGGATCTCTGTGCCACCAATTAACTTGTCACCTTTTGGAGGGCGACTAGCAATGATTTGGAAATATCAAACAAGGTCATAGTGCCCATTTGATTAGATGGGCAATAGGGCCGTTTGAACCATATAAATCCACAGGACCATATGGAGTATTTCCCAAGCTCCTTCAAGAGGGAATGGGGAAATTATGGATTATTTTTTGGGGATATTTAAGGCTAGCCATGCCATGAGATACATCCTCGAGGACATGGCGAGAAGATAGGGTAGTGTTTATTCCAAAGCCCGGAAAAGGAACATATACCCACCCTAAATCATTTAGACCAATTAGTCTTACCTATTTTATGTTGAAGACTATAGAAAAAATGATATATTTAAATATTAAAGAAGGGGCTCTGGATAAATCTTCTCTACACCCACTGCAATGGGCATACCAGATGGGCAAATCAGGCGAGGGTGCTCTGCATAGCCTGGTGAGAGGGCTCGAAAGGAGCCTACACTACAAGGAACTTGCACTTGCATTTTTATTAAACATAGAATAAGCTTTTGGTAACACCTAGACATCTTCCAGTTTTCGATCCTGAAGAGAATGAAACATAAAAAGCACCACATGCAATTGGGTCCACAACATGCTGCAGAGCAAAGTAGTGCATGCCCAAATGAAAAACAAAATAAGGACAACCTTTTATTATGAGAGCAACAAAATGGTGTCTTCAAAGAAGAGCAAAGCGGGAAAAAATCACCATAATGACTAATAGTCAGATAGCAAAAAATAGATTGCGTGTCGATGCGATAATTCACATCAAGCTTTGATACAAAATAATACAAATCTGTATAAAAACAAATTTGTATCTGTATATGCATGGACACACAGTACGTATTTACCAGCTTTTGCTTCAACTACCAGACGCATGCGTTTCTGTGTAACCACTTTGTCAATGATAGATTTACGAAGCAAAAGACTGTAGTACACTTGCGGTCATGTAGTAAGTTTTGTCCTATCCGAAGACAACAGATAACCTCTTGCCATCTGACGGACAAAACCGACCACGCCTTCGGATAGGACAAAACTTACTACATGACCGCAAGTGTACTACAGTCTTTTGCTTCGTAAATCTATCATTGACAAAGTGGTTACACAGAAACGCATGCGTCTGGTAGTTGAAGCAAAAGCTGGTAAATACGTACTGTGTGTACATGCATATACAGATACAAATTTGTTTTTATACAGATTTGTATTATTTTGTATCAATAGTCAGATAGCTATTAAAGCCATTATTAATTCATTTTCCAGGTCTAAACGGGTGAAACATTCTAAACAAGTCCTCAATAGACTGGCACAAGGTA
This sequence comes from Melolontha melolontha, assembly GCA_935421215.2. NCBI lineage: Eukaryota > Metazoa > Arthropoda > Insecta > Coleoptera > Scarabaeidae > Melolontha > Melolontha melolontha. The sequence goes on from OW285238.1 coordinate 79,206,016, forward strand.
ATACTATTTCACTGCCAGTGCCAGGATATGAGGGATTTAAAGGCAATGAGTTAGTCAATGAACTGGCCAAATAAGATACTAAAAGGAACTTCATAGGACCAGAACCTGTATCTGGAATTTATCTGGGGTATATGGGAGATTTAGTCATGGCTAGAAATAGAACATAAAAATAAATGAATGCTAACGAAAGGTCAATTTCACACTAAAACAATACTAAGGGTGTTGTAGGCTAGGTTTTCTGCCAACTTAATTCGTAGTAACAAAAAAGATATTAAAATTATTACCGGGTTAATAGCCGGCCATTGTCCTTTACGGCAGCATCTGTACAGCATGGGATTGATTTGCAAGCTCTGGTGTAGGAAATGTGAAAAACTGGAGGAAACTAGCTTTGTGAAGAACTGAAGAGACTCAGACAGAAACAGAGATCTATTGGATTCTACGAGAGGTTACTCAAACTTCCCCTGAGGAGGATAGTGGCATTTATCGAGGGCACAAGACTAACAGAGTGGAACTGAGAGATCTGTTGTAGGTGGTACAGAGACCACTGAGTTCAAGTGCCTAGATGTACTGGCGTCTAACCGAAAACTAGAAGTAGTAGTAGGCCATCGTAAAATGTGTTGCTAACGATGTAACCTTATTTCAGGTTTTACTTTTCAATCATTATTTTAAACTTGATTCAATACCTTCAAGGGGCTGATTACAAAGAATTACAAGAATCGTACGTCGAGATTCAAATAAAGATTCCACAGTTCTAATGGAAGTAGATTAGATAAAAATAAGTGAGATGAATATTGAATTAAATTAATAATTAATAGTATTTTTCCTAGTAAACATCTAGTACCCTTTTAAATAGAAATTAAAAAAATTGTTTCAAAAAACAAAAATATTTTTAATAATATAAAATATTATTAAAAATCGGGTGTTAACAATAGAAGTTCGTATATTTTCGAAAGTATCTCTCCAGAGACTGGGCACGTGTTTCATCTTTCTACAGAATCATGGGTATTTAAGGTCTGGTTTTACTTCAAAAACTATAAATTTAAAACAATCCTACATGTACATGTATTTGCATCGCCTACAATTTGAATTTAGCATATATATATATATATATATATATATATATATATATATATATATATATATATATATATATATATATATATATATATATATATTGAAGAGATGCTGAATGATCTAAAGGATACAATAACTAATAATAGGTTGATAGTAAAAGATAATATTAGTTAATTGTATAGTATAAGAATAATACTTTGAATTGGGCGCCAGTGTATAGAATACACAATGTTAGATCATCAGCAACTTACATGTATTACATCCGGCTACAGATAGGTGTCGGCGAGCATGAATAATTATAGCAAAGTTGACTCTACAGGCTCCTCGTCGATATGTTTTCCCCTAAGTGTATGGTAGTGAATAGTATAACAAAATAACTTAGTTCTCATCAGCTAAACATAGATAAATAAAAGATTTGATTTAAATAAATGTATATAAAAGTTTATTTTAAATAAGTTTTCTGTACACTCTAATATCTAACATACCTAACGACAAATAATAGTATATAATTGCGTACACGTGTGAATCAAGAAGTTAAATAGGGTTATGTTTTAATGGTTAGAATGCTATCAAGTAAGTTACGTTATAAATTAAAGAATAATTATATCTAGGTAAGTACTACAGTTTTTTATCCAATCAAAGTTCTTTCACAATTATCAATAATGTTGGAATGTAATTTTCAAGTAAAATTATGAGGATTTTTATTTGGTTTAAAGAAAAATATTTTAAATGTAAATTGTTTTCAAAGAGTCTTCATTCGAAATAATGTTTATTAATAAGACCTGTTTTTTATCGCCTAAGGCAGGAATCTTGATAGTATGGATGAAGATTGGTCGATTGGTCGTGCTTTCAGAGTGCGGAGATTTCAATTTTCCTTGACCAGTTATGAGCGTACTCCTACGGCGTGGGATCTCTCATCGGACCGGTGTTCAATCTAAAGATGCTAAGTTCGCTTTCTAACTGTACTTCACTGGTATCGCCTTCAAATATATCACAAAAGTAGCCCCAAATTATTGTTTAACTTTTGTGGTCACTTATAAATTTTTAACTCAGGTATTTCTTCTTTAATTTTAATTTTCAATTTGGAATCACAGTTTTTTATCACTTCTAATCAAAATTTTATAACCGACGCTCCATGGCAATTATTTCAATCAAAGCATATTTTACTTTTGTGAAATAGCCTCGAATTTTACTTCAAATTACATATTATAATAATATAAATATAAATAATGCATTGTTTCCAACTTATGAACAAAATTAAAATAATAATTTTCAAATGGTTGACCTGGGTATTTAAATGTAGGGTTATACGTTATGAGTGACAGGAAAATAACCGTTTCGCGGGTTAGTTTACATTTGAAATGTGGGCGTGTCTAACTAGTGTCGATACAAATTTTTAATGTAGATAAATTAGATATCTGTAATTTCGCGCTAATGATTTAAATTATAAAAATGACAATTAAATAAATATTAAAAAGTAAATTTTGAAATAAATGTAAATTGATTTGAAATATACAAAGTTATCGTAATATTAATTTATTTACATTTCGATACTAATTTTACAAACTATTTTCGCCAATTTTAACCATTCTATTACATGTTATTTCTAGCTTTTCTTTCACAGTAAGCTGGAATGAAGGAGTAATTCTGCATCACAACAATATATATATGTATATATAATGTAATAATATTATGTGGCTGAGCAGAGAAAAGCCCCACGTTCTGCGCCAATAATGTAATAATACTGACGGGGTATAAGAAAATAAGAAAATTTATTAATGATAAATATAAATAAATTTAGAAAGAATACCCTGTATTATGCTAGCTCAAATATTATGTATATAAAAGATAATAAGAGATGAAAACTGCTTATCTCTGGGTCAAAGGTAGGTTCCGGACGTACAGACAGCTACACAAGAATACATAAAATAAAACGATTATGTCTATAATGATAATAATATATTTTAGAAATTAACTGATATCCCTTTTCAATTATAAAACAAGATATAATATTATAATATATGAAAGTTGTATAAATACTTTGAAATGCCGTGAGTAAAATTAAATATTAGGTATTTGATCTCGAGAATAGTTATATCTTTTATATAATTAAGGTAAACAATCTTTACAGAATACCTGTCACTTTAAGTACAAATGGGAATGTCAAACCACGTGTCTTCTAAAATGTAAAATGTTCCGTAGAAAACCAACAAATACAGCAAAGGCAGGTTACGAAATCCTTATTTCGAACGTCTGGTAGATAATCTTGTTGTAGAATCGCCAATGGTCCTCTTGCATGAAGTAAACAGCATGGTTATGTGAATATACGTTTCCCAGATGAGTGTAATTTGTCCCAAATTTCAAAAAGATAATTCCAGTGGCTTCTTTACTAAAACTGTATAAACGAACATTAATTAATTTATAGAAGGAATCAAAATAGTGAAGATTATTAGGTCTCCATGATCTCCAGACACGAACAAAATCTTCTCACAAGGTAAATATGTCAAATAATTATAAATTATCCATTTTCTGGTGATTAGAACGTTGTTATAAGTTATTATAAGAATAATTTCGTAGAGGAATTCCAAAATATCACTTAATTTTTCAACTGCATGAAAAAAAACTTCTCAATCAATAATAATGTTTTTCGTTGTCCCGGTTCCCATAAGACAAATTTGTATTTCCATAAATCAGATTTTCTTAGGAATTTGTACAATGATCTCGAAAATTATATTAAAGACAACTATGACAAATTTAAAATAAAGAATAATTTTGAATGTTACTTCTATAAATAAAATACATAATTTTGTAATGAAAATAATTCTGACAGCTAAACGTCATGCTGATAAAATCTACTCACGTACTTCAAATTACAAATTTAGAAATGATAATATCCAAGGAACAATAAAAAATATTACAATATTAAAAGAAATATATGTATAACAAAGAATATAACTATAATCAGATTTAGAAAACCTAGATCTTCGCGGAAAAATATAAAGATATTTAAATAAAGAGCGAGTAATAAAAATAGACTGAATATAATTTACAATGTTTATCGATATCAATATTTCTAAATCCAACTATGGTTTTACATTAATATACACAAATTTAGCTATTCAATAATCTCAAAATACATTATTTTTCAGATATAACATTCTCGGATCTGTTATCTTATAAGCAGAAGAATTTGATATGTTGGTTAATTGCCCTATAACAATATATATATATATATACATATATAATCGCCGACTTATTAATACCATATATATATATATATATATATATATATATATATATATATATAAATATAATATTTTCGTGACCTTGATATGATATGGTAAACTTAATAAGTCGGCGATTAAAGGTCTGGTTTATTACTTCAAAGTATATATATTTAAAACAACCCTATATGTTTCGGCAATGATGCCTTTGTCAAGGATATAAAAAATATAAAAATATCATTTACATTAATATTTTTTATATCCTTGACAAAGGCATCATTGCCGAAACATGTAAGGTTGTTTTAAATATATATATACTTTGAAGTAATAAACCAGACCTTTAATCGCCGACTTATTAAGTTTACTATATATATATATATATATATATATATATATATATATATATATATATATATATATATATATTGTTGTGAGGCATAATGCGCTCAAATAACAGCTCCTATAATGGAAAAAGCAGTTATGCACCAGCAGTATACACATAATACACATTGTATATAATAGCAAAAATTGAGGGACATAATTATGTGAAACTAGTGTCGAGATGTGAATAAATTAATATGACGTTAACTTTATAATTAATTATTTGCTTATTTTTTTCTTAAATTATCTTTTATATTTTTACATTACAATTTCATAATTCAAATCTTACGCGACAAATTACACACAGCTACTTTATCCACATTTTACGATACTAGTTAGCCACGCCCACAATTTTAAAATACCATTGTCCCGCGAATGCGATTTTTAGAATGTAAACAACTACATAACCTAAGTTAAGAATGTAATTTACTATACTTGTTAATTATTCCGCTAATTTTATAATCATATTAATACTGAAATATTGTATAAATTTATATTTTAATTCATGTAACAAACATCAAAACGTCGAGGCTTTTTAGAGAAAATTAAAAAGGCTTTGGAAAATAAAAGAAAGCTAGCGGCGTCCTCTCCGATAAAATACTTACAACAAATGGCCGTACTTCTGACTCAAGCAAAAGTTTTATTTAAAATTATATATTAAAATCAGTTTAAAACTAGTAAATTCATATACATACGATACCTTAATATCAAGCTCAACTTTTGAGACATAATTTGGACCAGTATCACGTTAAATAACTGGATTATCGAGTAGAGCATCCTTTCACTATTGGAACATCATCGGACTGATAACGTGAGCCATTGACCAATATCGACGCATATACTTCGACAAGGCGCTACCGTACTTATATCCAGCCCCATTATGACGTTCCTGACTAGATACCAGATCCTCACATACAGAGAAAATAAAACCAGGTTCCTTCCAATATCCAATATTTCCTAGAATTTCATTTAAAAGTCAACATTTATTTATTATCAAACACTTAATTTAAACATTGCTTACATCTGAATATAAACGTAAATTTATACATTTCAAGACATATATTTAAATATCACATTCATTCTTATAGTATCCTTATTAAAGGAACATGTAACTTACCTTTTTGTGTGATAATTTTAAGCAACATTTGATATTTATATGCACCACTAGTTACGTACACAACCATATATCTATATTAAGTAACACATCTGCATTATTACGTAATACCGTTTTTTTATTATTATTTAGTTAGGATTCACGTGTATTACAGTTTTCTTATTTTTACTTTTATTGTTATTTTTCAAGCGTGTTACAGATATCTATTTATGTTAATAAATTTTCATTTCTTGATTTTTTTAAAATTGATCTTTTATTTGTTAGCGTTTGATTGTGGAGTTTTTACTTGTTAGATTGTCTAATTATATATATTATTCTCACGGGGTGAGAGCAGACCGACGAAGATCCTTTTTAAGTTAATAATTGTTTTGTTGTTCTCAAGCTCTACGAATGCTAGCTGGTTATCAATTATACACCCAGATAGCGTCGCACAATTTAAGTATATTTATACTTATGGCGCCCAAAATTTGTATTTATAAAAACGATATACAATAGCAACTTCTATAGATTGATTTTCTAAGTTCAATTTTTATTTGTACATTAATCCTGCGTACGTAGCTCGTCAGCGTCGTATCAATATATATATATATATATATATATATATATTAAAATAATAGACTTTTTTATTGGTTTAGCGACCATTAATGACTTTTAATGTTTTCTTCTACGACGTTTCGACTCTTATTATTATTCAGTCTTTTTCAAGTAACTAGAAACAAAAATTAATACAATGAAAAGTAAGAAAATATGTTTGAATTTGTGTGTATTGAACAGTATTGAATAAAGTAAAAACAATTTTAGCAGAAAATAATTATCCACCACAATTTATACAAAAAATTATAAAACAGAGACTTAAAATAATAAAAAAACCAATGAATTAACATATATCCCCACACCCTATATAACTGGATTATCCGAAAAACTAGACAATATATTTAAACCATTTAATTTTAAAATAGCACATCAAAGTGGAAAAAACTAAAATTCCTACACACCAAACTAAAAGACTCAACACCTACACTAAAACAATCACATACAATATATAACATATCCTGCAAAGACTGTGACAAAGTATACATAGGCCAAATAAAACAGCCAAAAAACTGCTTTAAAAAAACACCAAATGACACTTAAACATAATTTTGATTTTGAAACTACCAAAATAATAACAAGGCAAAAAAATACAAAAGCTAGGGAGGTCTTAGAAATTATCCATATTTTCAAAAACAGCAGAACAATCAACGACAGAAACGAAATTTATGGACTTTCTAAACTCTATTACCCACTCATTAAACTATAAAAGACAACCAACCCCGCCCCCACACACACCAACACAAAAAAAAGTTTTTTATTGTTTCCCATTTGTAAATACATATACTATATATCCCTTAACACATTCCCTGACCATTTTGCTATTTTTAAAACAGAATAAGAAATTCCACTTCTTCAAACAAAGACACAGTCACACAAAATATTCGAAGCCGCGCTGTCGTTTCCCTGAAAAAGGGCTCGGACAATTTCCGACGACACATGTGCACAATATGAGTGTTAAAACAAAACAAATCGGTGAGTTTTATGTCATTCAATGTTTCCTTACTTTATTATTACTTTATTATTATTTTAATTTAAAATTTTTAATTGATTCATACAAATGTAATCATTTTAACTTTTCCTTACTTTATTATTAATTTAATTTTAATTTTAATTGTTAATGCACTCACACAAATTCAAACATATTTTCTTACTTTTCATTGTATTAATTTTTGTTTCTAGTTACTTGAAAAAGACTCAATAATAATAAGAGTCGAAACGTCGTAGAAGAAAACATTAAAAGTCATTAAAGGTCGCTAAACCAATAAAAAAGTATATTATTTTAATATTAAGACACGGCCAATAAAATAAATAAGAAAATTAAATTCTTATAAACACTATATATATATATATATATATATATATATGTATATATATATAACAATTGATAAATTATTGGAGTTTTTCGGCTTTTATATGAAATATTTACAAATATCAATTAGAATGTATGATAATAATTGATATTTGTAAATATTTCATATAAAAGCCGAAAAACTCCAATAATTTATCAATTGTTATATTTAATAAACGGCTAAGAAATTATCTAAACACTTATATATATATATATATATATATATATATATATATATATATATAAAGCGTTCAAATAAGCTTTGCCTCTAGTAGGCCATTCCTTTAAAAACGTATGATTATTAATAATTTAAATTTGCATTAGTTGTCAATTAGACAGATGCATAGTTGACAAAAATTGCTTTGTAATTTAAAATTGATTTAACATGGTTTTTACTATACAACACAAATCATTCATGCTAGAATCTTATTTTCGAAACGGACGTAAGATTGACGGACAATGGCAGTATTCTCTTCAAGATTGTTTAGAAGAATTTAGAAATGAGAAATTTTGATAATGACCTTCTTGACAAAACCTTTTTTTCTGATGAGTCATGGTTTTATCTGAATGGATATGTGAACTCACAAAATATGAGGATGTGGACTAATGAGAAACCACATAATTTTTTTGTTGAAACCGCACTTCATCCGCAGAAAATTGGTGTATGGTGTGCGATTAGTCGAAGGAGAATTATTGGCCCTATTTTTTTTAACGGAACCTTAACAGGAGAAAGGTATCGACAAGAAATTATTATGCCATTTATCGAACAGCTTGACGACGAAGAAATAACAGGGTTACTTTCAACAAGACGGAGCTAGAGCACACACAGCAGGTGAAACAATTAATATTCTGCAGCAATTTTTTCAAAATCGGTTGATAAGTTTAAACACTGAACATGAATTTCCACCAAGATCTTGTGACATTACCCCATGTGATTTCTTTTTATGGCCATTCTTAAAGAACTCAATTTATCAAGTACAGATACCTGATCTTGCAGGCCTTCAAATCAGAATTGCTGAAAGAATTAATGGAATTGACAATGCGATACTACAAAACACTTTTTCCTCCATTAGAAGAAGATGTGAGAAATGTTTCGAACAAGGTGGTGGACACTTTGAACAATTTTTATAAAATTTTGCTTGTTTGTTGGAAATAAACATATTTCATTCACTTAAAAATGTTTGTTTTATTATTTTGACATTTGTCATTTCAATCAAATATCTCATCTCATAACCAACAAAATTCCTATTAAAATTAGTAACAAGCTAAGACATAATCATAATTTCCAAGGGCTACTTTGAGGTAAAATTTATTTGAATTCTTTGTATATATATATATATATATATATATATTTAGTCAACTTATATAAATTATTGTAAAATTTAACATATGCAAGTGAGTAGCTTTAATATTCGTAATTAAATGTCATTTTCAAATTTTAATTTAAAAAAAGAAAAGTTATTTAGATTTACTGTATATAAAACTGGCATTTAAAAAAAAACTAACTAACTTGGATAAATATGAAAGTATATAAAATAGCCATGGCAATTGAAAAAAAGAAAGAAGAATTATTTTGACCTGTGAAAAAGATACACAGAAATTGAGAAGGTGAATTTTAAAAATAGCAATTTTATAATTTTAAGTACGTGGAGAGGGACCCAGAAGGCTGGATCACCATTAATTTAAATATCTGAACATATTTTGATACATATGGTGTATTTTGAAAAATAATATCCTGGCTACGGAAGGATTATTGTTTGCTGGTCTAGGAACGAAAAGTTGGAAACATATTAGCTGCTCGATCAAGTTAATTCATTTATAACGTTAAGGATTGGTTGCTTTCAAATTACTACTAGATTCGCCAATAGCTAGGATACTAATTGGAAATTTTCTTCGTAGTAGAAGCAGTATTGCAGTTGATCCGAGTGTATCTAAATTTCTCCAAGTATTGTTACAATAAATCAAATCATGTAAGTGACAAACTAAAAATATTTAAAACCAAGAAATCATCATTTAAGTGTTCAATAATATCGATTTACCAGTTTTATTTAATATAGTTATTTATTCTCAATTCTTAAATTCAAAGCTCTTGCATAGGTTTTATTTCTCTTCATAAATTTTGTTATATCTGAAATATAAACAATAAAATTTGTTTTTATAATATTAGAAATAGCCACAATTGTGAATAACTATATCAAACCTAATTTCATATAGAAAATAAATAGATTATGTTATTTAAAAAGTTTCTTTTTACCTATTAGAATTGATAAAAATATAGAGAAACACCCTCAGAAAGAAAATAATCTCTATCTCTCCGGCAAAGGCTAATTTCGGAAGACATTTTTGTTATTGATATATTTATTGACCGTACTGTTGGCATTGCCGATTTCGATATATCACTAGACGTGTCGAATAAAATGTTATAACATATTATTATCGACATACGTTTATAAATAATATTTATAATTATTTATTTTCATTCTTCAATCTATATTTTTACGATTTAACGAGAAGCAAGTATCTATCACAATATATATATATATATAAAATTTCTTCACCGCTTCATCGAGAAATATCAAATTTATTTAGTTTTTCTCTCGACATCGACTTTACGTATAGTTCAAATTTTTTACACACAAGTCTCTATATCCTCAGAACATCTGCGATGGCAGTATTCACATCCTTAAATTGACTATAACATTTTAAGAGAAACAAGTTTACTTTGCCTTAAACTCGGTATATCAATCGGTCAAAACTTATTTTTCTTGAGGTACATAATGATTCACATGTTGAACAATGGGTGAATGCTTCTTAACGAAATCTATTTACCGATGAGTGTACGTTTACATATACTAAAGTTTCCTAACCGCGATAAATTAACACTCCTTGTATATTAAAGAAAGAATAGCTATATTTAATTGGAAGATTCCTGGGAAGGCATAGTATCTTAAAATTTATGACAATTATCTTGCATTGATTTGTTTTCAAATTGAAATGCACAATTATCTGAATTAAAACTGTTATCTTGATCTGTCCGTCGTTATAATATATATATATATATATATATATATATATATATATATATATTAGTTAGTCAATTTGTGTAAATTATTGTTAAATTTAACTTATGCAAGTGAATAATTTCAACATTCATAATTAAATGTCATTTTCATATTTGAACTTGGATGTATATGAAAGCATAGAAGATAACCATGGCGATTAAAAAAAAAGAGATTATTATTATTTTGACGGATAAAAAGCAGAGACATAAAATTTAGAAATTGAGTTTGTTGATTTGATATATAGCAGTTATTCAATTTGAAGAATACACCAAGAACAATCACAGAAGACCGAAAAACTGTTTAAGATAGAGCAGTATTAGATTGGTTACATAATAGTAGTTGGAGATATAACAGAAGTTTGTGCGAGCCTGACAACATTTTTACAAGTATAGTTATAATTAAAATATTCGTATTGGAAATACAATAGTAATTGGTGCAAGACGGGCAATATTGGAAATAAAGCTGTAATTGGGAACGTAGCAGTAGTGATCCAAGTCTGCAGATACTTTTCCAAGAATAGTTACAAAAAGGTATTATCGGTAAGGAACAAATTTAAAAAAATACGTATATCAAGATATTTCCTTATACATATACAAGAATACCGTTTTTACCAAAATTATTTTATATAATTACTAATCGTTGGTCGTTTATATATAGAATCCTTGCATAAGTTATTTTGTTTTATGGTTTATGTATATTTGAGTTATAAAAAGTTAAATTTGTTCATTTAATGATATTAGAGATGGCCATATTTGTAAAATATTAAATTTAATCACATATAGTAAATAAATAGCTTATTTATTATAAAACACTCTTTAAATATTAAATTAGCTAGTTATTGTGAACCTCAAACTCAGCACGAGGATAGTATCATATCTTCGACTAGGTTGTTGCCGGAAGACAGTTTGAAAATAAATATTTATTTTTTTTTAAATTATTTTTTTGCATTTTTAAAATTATTACATTCTTGACCGCTGAACGTGGGGCAATTCTCCACGATACACATCGTCTTATTACATTTTGGCGTACAACGTGAGACTAATATTTATTATATTAATATAACGTCTATTACATTTTTCTGACGGTAAAACTTGGGGCTTGTATTATTACATTTTTGGCGCTCGAACGTGGGGCGATGAAATAACGGTTTTAAAATAAAAAAATTGGCAGGATTTAACATATAATACAATAAAGAGTTAACAAACATTGATTTAAAATTGTAATTTAAAATCTGTGCTTTTATATTTTGTGTTTTCTTTTTAATTGCACATTTACGTCGTATATAATGAATACAAGAGGACGTGAACGTTCATTTGAAAGGAATTTAGGTTCTTCTTCAGTTTCACAGGATAAGGGAGATGAAAAGGAGGAGCGGATGGATATCCAAGCATTACTTTTGGAAATGAAAGCAGACATGAAGAAAAATAGTCAATATTTACAAGAAAATATTGTAGAACTACGAGGAGAGATGATAAAAAACAGTATAGAAACAAGAGATTTGTTAGAAAAACAGAATATTGAAATACAACAAAAATTAGAAAAGGTGAAAAATGAGTTTGTCCATTTAAAAAAGGAATTATCAATTGAAATGGAGAATCATAAATTGGATACCACTAACAATGATTTAACAAACAAAATAGATTCCAGCTACGCTGATTTAAAACAAACCATTAATAACGTATTTGACACACAAAAAGAGGTGCAGTGTAGGACAACAATCAATGCTATTAACAATACAAATAACAAAAATGCAACCAAAATACTATCTGACCAAAAATTTAATAAACCGCTCAAATACAAAAATAAAACAAATTCACACAATCAATGTCTAATAAAAGATAAAGGCTATCACATTTTTTTAACAAACAATGCTCAGGAGTATAACAGTTTTAAAACACTGACGACGGGAAGAAATAAACTTAACATATCTATAATCAAAAATTTGCATCTCACTTATACTACCAACAACACACAAACAAATATTTACACTCGGAACACAAGTCTAACTTTACAATACTTAGTTACACAAACTAACATTAATAACAGAATGAATAAAGAAGGTACAATACACAGTTCTATTACTTATGAATATTTTAATAATAACAATTTCCTAAATAATATGCCTAGCACAAAAATCAACTCTTATTTACCCACTTATACAAAAACTGAAGCTACAAATACATTGATTATCAAAAACATTCATATATCACGAGGCCGAAGCCACATGATATTTTTATACTACGGTAATTGCATGGTGATACCTAAGGTACGTCGACGGAAAATTAACATTTTAAGATAGGATAATAGAATCTCCGTGTTCTAAAAATACTAAGACGACCTAAGCAAAGATGGGGAGATGAGATAATAAATGACTAATAACTAAGTTAATTGCCCAAACATTAATTAATAACCAAGATATGTTAAACACAATTTAATAAAAAAAAAAGAACATATTACGAAACTTAAAGATAAGTAACGAATAAATAAAAAGTCTTATTATAGAAAATTTATGTATGTTAAAGGATTGAACATTTTCATTTAAATATAGATATATAATTAAAAGATTATTAAACCGTAATTACTCTTCAACATAACGAGGGAGTCGTTTTATCAAGTATATTAAATTGCAGAACGTGTATATAATAATATTAGACAAGTTATTACTTTATTATTAAAAATTATTTATTATTAAAAAAAAGGTTTATAGAAATATATTAATAAAATGTATCAATAACATTAGTTCGAAATAAGTGTTTTTTTTTTGTTAAAACAAATTACATATTAAAACAGGTTCAAGAATTTTATAAAAATTAGAAGCCAATGTGTACTTAAAACTGAAAATATATTTTTGTCGACCTAGACTTAAGGAAATCTAAACAATGAAATAATCTTAAAATGTAATTATAAAATAAAGTATATATCAGATAAAGTATATATCAATGCAAAATATAGCTATATATAAATTATATGACTAGATAAAAGAAATTTTGATTTTGAAAAGATGGTTGTACGTGAATGCAAATAATGAATATGCTAAGAGATGTTTAATTGAGAAGCGGTATGTGAAAAGTGAGTATATGTAGAGGTGGTTATAATAAATATTAAGATGTGGGGAATATATGTTATAAATAAAATAATAAATATAATATAATAAGTAATATATATAGAAAGAATTAAAAGTAGTGTTATAATGAATGAAATGTATATTTATTGGTGTGGCAAATGTTAGGTATAGAATGTCTATTTATGTATTAGTGTGTTGGAAGATATCATGTTATTTAGTGAAACCTTTACAATCAAGATGATTTTTACAAATATTATTATTAAAAAAGAATTAACAGGAAATAGAGTTAAACAATAAAATGCATAAAAGATGATTATAAATGAATGTTATTATACATTTTTGATTATAAAAAAAAACATTGTTTAGATAATATAAATTTAAAGAAATAAAATATATAAAAGTCTATACTTTCCAGTTTTAAAATAGGAGATGCATCGAAATAAATAATAGAGTATATGATAGCTAGCAAAGATAATATTCCTCTAATTTTCTTTAAAAAAAAAAATGCATGAATTATTTAATCGTTTCAAAGTAAAGCTATATATGTTGTTTTATTTAGTTTTATTGAATTATGTAATTGCTTAGAGTTTGTCAAAATGACTTATTTCTTTTTTTTTATTTAGTATTTAAAAAAAAATAAATACGTGGGGAGAAAATGTAATGGGATAAACCTCCATTACATTGATGAGCCATTTCTAATATTGTATCTATAAGTTTTTTTTTTTAAATATTGTTTACATATGCAAGAGATATTTTGAGTTCGGCAATGATGCCTTTATCAAGGATATCCTTGATAAAGGCATCATTGCCGAAACATGTAGGGTTGTTTTAAATATATATACTTTGAACTAAACCAGACCTTTAATCTCCGACTGATTGAATTTACCATATCATACCAAGGAACCACGAAAATATTATATATATATATATATATATATATATATATATATATACAAGGTGTGTATAAATTGTCGCAAAAGCTACACGTAGTGACATTCTTCGTTCGGTTCTGAATAAAAAAATCTTAATGTTAAAATGTCGTAAATTCGTAAATTCGTAAATGTTAAAATTTGACAGTAATGATTTTCATTGAACTCACTTTGAAATACAAACTTGTTGTTCTACAATGTTGCAAAATTTGTTTTTCGTGGAAGTACGTTAATGAATAAATGTTTAAAACAAGCTTTTAAATCAAAAAGAAAACGTTTACGAAATAATACTAGTAAAAATTGTTTCTTTAAACTAAATTGCATCTATCTCTATTAACAGATATCGAAGAGCAAAGGTTAGTTACGCACTAAAAGTTTGAAATTCAAGAACCCCGTGAAAGCAAACGAAGCATGATACGACATTTTAACATTAAGATTTTTTATTCAGAACGAAACGAAGAACGTCGCTGCGTGTAGCAATTTATACACACGTTATATATATATATATATATATATATATGAATGAAACGTTTTTCTTTGGGGTATTTCGCCGCATTTGGATGATTTCGTCCTGAGAAGGACAATGTTTCGGTGACATCACTTTCACCTTTTTCTTGAGGATCTTCTCGTTGCGATGGTAACTTCAAGAGTGCTTCGATTTCCTGTGCCGCTCATATTTATGGTCCCGTAGTAGTGGGGACGCGTGTCTGGCTCCTTGTGATTGGTCCGTCGGTTGTTCTATCGCTTTCGGCTATTGGTCGATCGGTTTGAGTTCGGTCCGTGTTGGTATAACTGATCTGTCGTAAATGATTATCATTACGTCGCTTATATGTAATCTGTCTATTGAACAGGGCTGGGCTCCATGTGTCAGGCAAACGCTATCTGTCGTCACGTTTGTTCATACTTTATTTTTAACTTTATTTTCGGGGGCCTGGTATTCAGATGTTGTGAAAAGTACCTTAATTTCTCTCTTCCATGCGGCCAAATCACCAGGGTGTCGTCTACGTAGCGCAGCCAGAGTTTTGGTTTGTCTGTAGCGTTTTCTAGTGCTATTTGTTGAAAATCTGCCATAAACAAATTCTCCAGTATAGGTGACAGCGGTGATCCCATCGGAGCTCCATCAGATTGTTTATAAAATTGTATTTGAACAAAGAGCACTAGAAAACGTTATAGACAAACCAAAACACTGGCTGCGCTACGTAGACGGCACCTTGGTGATTTGGCCGCATGGAAGAGAGAAATTAAGCAAGCTTTTACAACATCTGAATACCAGGCACCCGAACATAAAGTTGACTGTCGAAATGGAAGAAAGAAAACGGCTACCATTTTTAGACTTAAATGATAATAAAAAAAACCGGATGGCTCGCTAGGATATACAGTTTACAGAAAACCTACACACAGGAACAGATATCTCAACGCATCTTCACATTATCACCTGGCACAATAAAACTCTGTAATAAAAACATTAATGTACAGATCTCAAACTCTGTCGGACGCAGAACATCGAAACGAAGAAATGAGAACAATAAAAAACATATTAGAAGCGAACGGATATTCACAACATACCATTAACGGCGCGGCACGTATTAACAACAACCAATCAAGAAAGAAAGAGAGATCTAAACGGACAGCATTTCTCCCTTACGTGAAAGGTAAGACTGAGACAATAGTCAGAATACTACGCCGATACGACAAAGACACCATTTACACCACAGACAGGAAAATAAGAGACATTTTGCCTAGTACAAAGGACAAAATAGAACTAGAAAACCAAGGTGTCTACGAAATACCGTGCTATGAATGCGACCAAACATATATAGGGCATAACCGAAAAACCAGCGTACGGAGGGAAGAGCACGGAAATGCGGTAGCTAAAAAAGAAACATCATCCCTAGTTCACCATGTACTATATACAGGACACACCATCGACTTCAACGGTACAAAGACTGTAGCCCGCGGTACGAGGTTAACGTACAGGATAATAAGAGAGACTATAGAAATTGAGAAACGCCAAATTATATGAACAAACGTGACGATGGACAACGTTTGCCTGGCACATGAAAGCCAGCCCTTTTCAATAGAGAGATGACACATAAGCGACGTAATGATAATAACTTACAACAAACCAGTTCTACCAACACGGACCGAACACAAACCGATTGACCAATAGCCGAAAGCGACAGAACAACAGACGGACCAATCACAAGGAGCCAGACACGCGTCCCCACTACTACGGGACCATATAATATGAGCGCCACAGATGCCGAAGCACTCTTGAAGTTACCATCGCAACGAGAAGATCCTCAAGAAAAAGGTGATTTCACCGAAACATCAGGAAGAAGGTTGTCCTTCTCAGGACAAAATCATCCAAACGCGGCGAAATACCCTGAAGAACAACGTTTCGACGAAATATATATATATATATATATATATATATATATATATATATATATTATATACATATATATTGTTATAAAATCATTATTGGAAATAGGGTTTATAAATAGCTGAAAGATGTGACATTGTCAAATATATTAGTTAAAGCATTAAGGACATTGTTGTTATATATTATAAGTAGTCGGGACTTTTGGTAAAAAAAGAAAAGTGTTATTGATTAAGGATAGCAACGAAAAATTTTGAAAAGGATAAACATAAAAATTTTTGGAAAAGCGTATAAAAGGGTATTATCTTGCAAGTTTATTTATTGCATAGAATGAAATTTGAAAAATATTTGTTAAGCAATAATGTAAAAGAAAAATACCTATATATAAAAGTTAAATAAGAAGAGATAAAAAAGAAGATACATTAAAGTTAATGAAGAAGGAATAAACGACGATTATTGAAGTTAATAAAGAAGAGATACACAAAGTTTATAAAGGTTAATAAAGAAAATACATATGAAACAAGCAGGGAAATTGTGTTAAAAAGGAAGAGACAAACGACGGTTATAGAAGGATAATTAAACGAGTTTAAGATAAGAAATATTATGATGAGAAGAATTTAACATAATAGGCGGATACAATAATTTAAGAAGAAAAGAAGACAAAAGTCATTTTGTAGAATAGAACATTTATGAAGTCGACAGGTTTTTTCATAGTTCCAAGGAGATTTTGTTAGAATAATATATTAGCAATATTGAATATTTCATATTTATTAACTGGTTAATGATTGAAAAAAGATAAAAGTTCGTTAAATTTGACATATATATTTAAATATATATTTTTTTGTTGTTTATTTCGTAGTATAGAAACTTACAATTTCAAATTAAAAGAACCTCAGATCCTGAGTTTTTGAGATAATTCGTTTGCTTATTGAAATTATATTGATAATCCAACGAAGAGTCACATTGTTTTATTTTGGTACACAACGTTAAGGTTTAGGTGTAACGTTTATACTGTGCAACGTGTATGCTGCATCGTGTAAATTAAGGAATTGTAGGCAATAGTTAAGAAGACATGAATTTTACGAAACACTTGAACCGCTATGAAGACTGAGAAACCTTGGTGAAGGTTTACATACATTATGACCTAGTCGAAATTAGTTAACCACTGTAAAGAAGCCTTAAATAAACTCGTACGTATAACTGTGAAACTAATCTTGATGCTAGGACATTAGAATATTAAAAGCAATGTTAATTAGAGAGGGGGGATGGGTTTAAAAGGAAGCTTCTATAACCCATACGTCAGATCACCAAGAACTCCGCCAGAAAGCTAATCTAGTTATGATTAGAAAGCGAATACGAAAAGAAGCGGAAGTCACCTGAAGGTCAATTTCATAGTCTTATAGCTCAGTAATTGGACAATGCCCTTTAAGATAGCATCTATACAGTATTGGTATGAACAGTGAACCTTGGTGAAGACATTCAAGTAAAGCCGACGAGAATACGTAAACTTTTTCTGAGTTGTATAGTGATCTTTATCGAGGACAAAAGACGGACCAAGTGCCTGGACTTGTTTTATGCCCAAACCTATCGACTGGAGGTGATTATGATTAGTAACCAGCAAGAAGGTACGTTCGAAATTGGAATAATTCTATAAGAAGTATAGGAAAATATAATGAAGTTAGCGATGTCTAATTCGAAAATTTCAATGAAATTTCTATTTTACTATTTTTTTAGTTTACTATCTAGAAATTTTCGTTTTAGTTCGTTTTTATGGAAGTAAATATAGTTTCGATTTTACTTAATTTCTATTGCACTAGGTTTAATGCATTCCAAATAACATAAATACATAATTCATTACATAAATGACCACTGCCGAACTTAAGATTTTTAATATCTCTGGCATCTTCACAAATAACGTGTTCATAACAATTACAGATTAAAATTATCATAAACTTATGAGTAATGAAGCTATTGGCTGCTACAAAGACTAATACCATTCATAAATAACACTGGCCGACATGATTTGTGTCACAGTTCAGCGCATCAATTTTTTCACAATGCCAATAACTTTCTAATAACAGAAAAATATTCATAAAGCCCTAATACCTCCAGTTTTCAATGGGCTCATTAGACCCTTTTGTATTAACAGGGAGGAAATTTTATGAGGGGTTATTTAAAAGCGGTGCATTTTAAAACAGAAACATAACCTAAAATGAAGAGTATAGAACATTAAACTTATTCTCTTGTTCAGTTTTCGTTTGATTTTCGATGTGAGTGGTTGGGCGTAGAAAGTTTTTTCAACGACGAAAATGTCAAGTGAAACGCGCCGCGGTTGCAAAATTTCTCCTGGAAAGTTTTATTATATTTGTGAAGAATTTCTGGTGAAGTCACAAGCCAGACAGACAATTTTCTGGAAATGTGAAAAACCTATTTCATGCATTTTGGCGTTTTAATTGGAGATTAAAACAAGCAGTGGACTCCCCATGTGTGCTGGATCAGCTCTAGCGTGTCATTGATGCAGTGGATGCAAAGGAAGAGAAAAATTATGCAGTTCCAATGGTATGGCGAGAGTCAATAATTTTGACAATTGCTACTTTTTTCGTGACAAAGGTTATTCCAAAAAATAAAAGCGCAAGATCGAATACTCGAATTTGCCTTCTGCATAAGACCTGTTCCTCGCAATGGACTTACCAGTACCGACTGCGGCTTTAGATTGGCAAAATATTGTTTTGAGAGATAATGGAGCTAGTAACGCATCATCAGGCAGCGCCGAAGAATAGTGTACCTACCCCAATTTTACTCCAGATCCCAGTTCTGGCGAACCACGGTGGTTAATTGTCAACAGTCAGAACTTCTTATTTCCCGTCTTAAGGAGTGAAACTTACTAGCCAAAGAATTGAAAATTACGACTTTCAGAAAAATAAATGCTACGTTTAATGTAGGAACTCAACATCGAGCATTCACCCTGTGAGTGGCGCTTGTTCATAGAGTCATCGAAATATAGCTTAAAAGCTGTGTTGTTGCATAATGGAAATTTAAAATCATCTATGCCACTTGCCCATCCTTTTAAATTCTATAAACTACAACCGATACAAATGGCAGATATGTGGGGATTTTTAGCAATCCTTCAGGGAAGATTTACAAAATATTACTGCTTTGTTTGTTTGTCGGACAGTCGTGCAGTGAATGAACATTATGTAACTAAAATTTGGGCGAAAAAGAGTGAATTTGAATCGGGAACTCAAAATGTTAAGAATGTGCCCCTTCTAGATAAAAGAATGCTATTTTGACTTCTATTCACATTAAACTTGGACTGATGAAAAACTTTATGAAGGCTATGAATAAAGAGGGTGAAGCATTTAAATACCTAAGACAAGTCTTTCCCAAGTTAGATAACGCCAAATTAAAAAAAGGCCTTTTTATAGGACCACAAATTAGAAAATTGCTGGACGATGTTAATTTTATAGAAAAGCTCACCGCGCAAGGACTCAGAGCTTGGAACTCATTTGTAAATGTAGGGACGGGATTTTTAGGCAACAGTATGGATGCTAACTACTAAAAACTAGTTAATGAACTTTTAAACTCCTACAAAATGGCTTTGTCGCCGAAAGTCATTAAAAATTCATTTTCTTCATTTCCATTTATCATTTTTTCTAAGAATTTTAGCGTTATCAGCGACAAGCAGGATGAAGGATTCCACCAAGATATAAGGATATTGGAAATTCGGTATTAAGGACGATAGGATCCAGCCATGATGGGTGATTACTATTGGTTTTGTTTCGACCTTTACTCGATATAAATCCATTTCACAAATTAAAATAAAAATAGATTGATTAATATCCCGATGGTCAATGAAGATTTTAATAAAGAATATAATATAATTAAACAAATCGGTTACAACAACGGCTACGAACCGTATATAATAAATTCATTAATTTCAAAAATATCTTACAAAAAATTATTGGGTGAGGTTTACCCTACTATTAAAAAGGCGTAAGATAAGAAGTTTAATTCATTCACGTACATAGGCCAAGAACAAGATCAATTATCAAAATTCCTTAAAAAAGAAAATATTAATATCGCTTATAACACGAATAACAATTTAGCTAAGTATACCAAAATTAATAAAGAAAGAACTACTAAATATAATAAATCGGGAGTGTATAAGCTATCATGCGGATCATGTACTAAAACATATACTGGACCGACAGGAAAACTTTTAATAAACGTATCAAGGATCATCAATATTCCTACATCAATCGGAAAGCTGACTCAACATACGCTAATCATTTATTAGAGAAGGACCACGATTTTAATTTACAATTTGATATTCTCCATGTCGAAAATAAAGGGAAAAAACTAAACTGCTTAGAGTCATTAGAAATTAATAAGCTCAAAAATTCTGATATACTATTAAATAATAAATTAGACTTGAATTCTTCCCCGTTGTTAAATTTGTTTGTTCTGTGAAATGGGATTTTGCCAAATCGTTCTGCTACTTTATTAAATTTTGTACTTTCCCCCGTTGTAAAATTTCCTGGTGTTGAATTTGTTAGTATTGTGTAATGGGGTTTTGCCATATTGTTCTGTCACATTATTAATTTTGCACTTTCCATGAATTTAGATGCAGTTTAGGTTGACATATGGTAATTGAGATAATAGTTTGAAGTAACCCAATATGGTTGTGTTGGATATATAACGAGCCATCGAAAAAAATCATAATTGGAGTAGACTGTGAAATTGGGTTGGTACTTTAGCCACTTCCACATAATGACATATTACTTGATGCTTGACAGTTTCATTTGGTTTCATTGTAAAAAAAGGTTATGGGATTGAAATGATACTACAACAAAAAAGAAAACAAATAATTTATTTAATATTGAAATCATAATCAAAATTTACATATAGCTACAGAAGTTGTTGAAAATGTTGTCCATTTACATCTAAATAAATTTAATTTTCTTAATAAGAGTTTTGAACAATTTGACACAAACTTATAGTTTCAATGTCAAATAATAAATGTCATTATGTGGAAGTGGCTAAAGTACCAACCCAATTTCACAGTCTACTCCAATTATGAATTTTTTCGATGGCTCGTTAGTATGTAACATTAGTTTATTGTTATATTTGAAGAAGCTACTGTGTATCGAAACAGCTGTCACATATTTTTTTTATATATAGTGTAAATCTACAGACATCATTTTTGTATTTTTATTTTAATTTGTGGTATTATATTTTAAGGTGTGTTGATGTTTGTGGACAAAAAAATTATTAACTGCCTGAGGAAAAATTTGTACAAAATTAAGGCTTCATACTGCAAGACGTTTAAGCTTTCAATCCGAAAGTAATAAGAAGTCTCAATTTAGAATAAATGTTATTATAATCAACAATTTGTCTTTATGATACGAGGGATGTCTCTTTAGTGTTGCATATAGCCTCATAGACGGCACCAGTAATAATTTTTCGTTAACCAAAATCTAAAGTTTCATCAAGATACGGCAAGTGATTTAGTTATAGTGAATTTTTAAAGTTTATAAGTTGGCCGAAAAATTAAACTGAGTCGAGAAAATTTTCGCGCAGTAATTTTTTACAACTTTGGCACTTTTAAATCAATGGAAGATTAAATCAACAACACTGTCTCACGTAGTTGGTTTTTGTTTTTGAAAATGAAGCACCATATCAATCGACAATTTCACGTTGGTACTATTAATTCAAACGTAAATGCACCAGTATCAGCGACGATTCCAGGACAGGTCCGCCAAGAACAGCAGTCACTCAGAAAACCATCGATGCTGTGCGCCGCATGATTAAGGAATATAGACATGTGACATATCGTAAATTGAGACTTCCATTGGTATTTCAAAGACCTCAATCCAAACGACATGATGAAGTGGGTATGAGTAAGTTGGTTTCTCATTGGATTCCGCATCATTTAATCGAAGATCGGAAAGTCGGCTCGCGTTAATTGGCACCGAAAAACTTTGAGCCGATTTACTAATAGAAACTTAAAAAACGACCATAGCATCGTGAGTGGCAATAAATTTATTCCTATGAACCCGAAAACAAACGTGAAAAAATAAACGTGAGTCCCCGATTTGGATGTGTCAGATGAAGAAAATTCGACATAATGTATCCGTCGCGAAGTGCGTCGAAAAAGATGGTTGTAACGTTTGTCTCAAAATCAGGTCACGTAACTACAATTTTTTCTCAAGATCGAAGAACGGTTAATAAGAAACCAACCAATAACGGCAAATTATCCTGTGTCATTCGCACACAGCTCGAAAGACCATTGAGTTTTTTGAGCAGCAAAATATCGAATTATGAGATCATCCTCCATATAGTCCCGACCTAAGTTCCAATTATCTTCTTTATGATCTAAAAGATCAAGAATGAAATGCGTGGTCGATAAAGCTATAAATAGCTTTATTGTTGGCTTGATAACAATAATAATAATAACAATAATGTAGTTTCAAATTTAGTTTAAAAAAATATAGTGTATTGTAGACACACACTACATATATGTTTCACCGCACTGTGGCTTTATCAGGTGGATCAATATATACTGTATCTTCATCACTGTATATTGTATATACACTGTATATTTATCCACCTGATGAAGCCATAGTATGGTGAAACATATATGTAGTGTGTGGTGTGTCTAGAATACAATATATTTTTTGAAACTAAACAAATTGTGTTTTCTATTGGATATAATGAAGTTTCAACATGTATCTCCTACGATGATTTATTGAAAGTTTTTATTAAACCAGTTTGCCATTATAAATTGAAACGGAATATTCTTTTTGTGACTATATCAAACAGTTTTAAAATAAATTTCAATATCCTTCTTGTACTACGACTACCGATCTTAGTTGCGATCTTAGTTGAACTATTTTATTAATTTTACTGAATTTAATCGACTTAACTAATTATAATATTATGTAGCCTATGAACTATATCTCTATCGGCTGTCTGCTATAAAATGCCTATACATAAACGGTTTCAACAATTATTATCATAGGATATCTATACGTTAGAAGTATTTACCTACTAATGAATAACTGTTACAAGTTCTATTTTCAATGGTATGAGTAGAACACTATTTATTAGGTTTTCTACTTAGAAATATAAAATTGCGGCAAGTAATTTATGGCACGTTACCTAAATATAAATTTTGCTTTTTTTTTAACTAATGTAATAGAATGTAGTATGGAAAAAGTAAGTACTAAGATTATAAATATAAATCATTTTTAAATTTATACAACATATTGACTATTTTTGCAACAGTGGTATATCTAATCTAATATAATAAATACTCATTTTATTATATTAGTTTATAATGTAACATTTAATTCATTTTATCGTCTTTCGTATAACTTCTAATTTTGATAGGATGTAATGCGCCATCTAGTAAAGATTTCCTTAAAAAATAAATAGATAGAAACGGAACTCATATCCACATAGCGCTATCTAAATTTTTAATTTTACATAACAGTGAACATTTAAAAAGATGTTACCTCCTTTATTAATAATATAGAAAAAACAAAAAGATATTTCCTGAAATTATGCTAAATTATCCACTACATTACTACATTCCAAATTTAAGGCACTTACGGGATAGTATGGGTGTATAAGTATTGGCCTCAATGCGAACAGACGACACAATAACATTTTCGTCCACGTTATTATTGAGATTAAAAACTTAGCTAATAATGTGATTCAAAATTTTCTATTTCATAGACAAAAATTTGGCAATAAAACACTGCACCACGATAGTTTCTCTTTTGAACGAGAGAAAAAAAATGACCGACGAAGTCCAGACATTTCGAAATAACAATGCGGCAAACTTTGGCAATCCTCGCAATCGATATAACATCTGAAATCAGAGGGGTTTGTGAGGGGTGTTGTATAAACATTCGGTGTCCTTCGGTGACATTGCATGATCCAAGAGTGAAATAGTGACGTCAAAAGTTTTGTGAAAAAGTCGCCTGCGAAATATTAACACACGTTCGTAACAATTAGCGGACTTAACAGCGTCAAGACGTCGATAATTGCGTGTTCGTAATTTTTTATTTATTTCACTCTTCTCTACTCACGACTTATTTTCATAAGTATTATAATATTTCTTTTTTGCGTGTTAAAATACAAAGTTCACTTAAGGTCGAAATATCTTAATTTGAAATTGTTACCTTACTTGTTCCAATTAAGTGCAAACCTTATATTTGTTATATAACATAAGAACACTTGATTTTGTAATAAAGTATAGATTAATGAATGATTTTATTTAAATGTTCGAATTTATGTATGGAAGCTGAATTTTCATCAGTATATATTTCTTAAACATGTTTTGATTATTGATATTTAAATATTAATATTAAATATATTTAATTTTATGGTTAGCCGAAATATAAATGTCCGTATTTCATCTTATCAATTGTAATAACCAAGATGAGCAGAAAATCAAAATTAAACCCGTTCCGACGAAGATATGGAAATTGCAATTGAAGAAAATAGTGGAACAACAAAATGGAATTTTACAATTCTTACTACAACGTAAAGTCGGAAACAAATTGAGCCGCGGTGCTATTAACGAAGTTGTCTCCAAATTTGACGTTATTCGACTAACTGTGTTGCGAATTTGGAACAGGGCTAAAGAACAATTCGATAGAGGAAATCTTTGTGCTGATATTTTAGCAAAGAACAAGGGATAATGTGGTCGAAAAATACTCCGACAATTTCAGTAAAATCCAAAAATATCCCTTTAAATCGTTGCAGTACAATCCGCAATTTAACGTTTACAGCTGCAATTCCAAAATCAACCATTTTCCGTATATTTAAAGAAACACCTAAAGTGGATATCTTCAACAGCGAAATTAATGTTAACAGAACAAAACAAACTAGGTTGATTCACATTTAGCTTATCGATCGTTAAGGAAAATTGATTTTTTGATCACATGTATGCCTACGTGCATATATATATTAACGAAAAATGGTTTTACTTAACTTAGATTAAACGATCTTATTATGTCGTGCTTGATGAGCAAGAGTCAGAGAGATTTTGTAAAAGTAAGCGCTTTATTACAAAAATGATGTTCATGGCTACGGTAGCTCGATCGAGGTACGATTCTCCTAAAAAGCATTATTTTGACGGAAAAGTAAGACTTTGGCCATCAAATCTATCAACGCTGTCGAATGTAAGAAAATGATCGTTGAAAATATTTTGCCAGTTTTTAGATCTATGTTTCGAGTTGCATATAAACAAAACCCATCTACATTCAACAAGACAATGCCAAACCGCATCCTTCTGATAATGATGACAACCTGCTTAGTGAAGGATCAAAAGGGCGATGGAACATTCAATTAAAATCGCAGTCACCAAACAGTCCAGAATTAAATGTTTTAGATCTTGGCTTTTTTTAATTCAATTCGATCGCTCTAACACCAGGAGTCGCCAAAAACAGTAGTCGAATTAATCCAATGTGTGCAAAATGCTTTTAATACATTAAGCAGGGAGAAATTATTATATGTCTTTTTGACACTTCAAAATTGTATGAAATCAAGATTGCTTCTGGTGGCAACAATTACAAAATTGAACATATCAACAAAGAAAACGCGTGAGGGAGTTTACCTGTGTCGATAAGGTGTTCGAAGGAGATTGTTGCTACAGTTCGCAATTAAGTTAGTTAGTTATAATTTTAAATCAAAATTTGTTATGCTAGTCTGCCCTCTGCTACTCATCCAGTACCTCCATCCAGTATAGGTGTTTCGAGTGAAGAATATGGTTTTATTTGCCATCTGATTGATTATTGATATTTAAATATTTATATTAAATATATTTCATTTTATGGTTAGCTGTTCCGAAATATAAATGTCCGTATTTCATCTTATCAATTGTAATAACCAAGATGAGCAGAAAATCAAAATTAAACCCGTCAGTCAGGGCTCAGTACATTCATGGGCAAAAAATATACTTGATCTGTTACTAGTTGAACCTGATAAAAACATCTACAGCCGTTACATTTAAAGTTTAATGAAAGTTTCGTGAAAGCAATTGATAAAGAAGGCCGTGGGGGTTCCAATACCTTAAATAAAAATTTCCCGAAAACTCAAATGCAAAACTTAAAGAGGGAATTTTTATAGGACCTCCAATTAAACTTCTACAATAAGATAAAAAATTTGAAGAAACCTGAAGTGACTTGGAGCGTGTTGCTTTAAATGCTTTTAAAAATATAACCCACAATTTTTCAGTAAACAGAAAATCTGACAATCATATAGCACTTGTTAATTAACTTCTTCGAAGTTACCATAAATTGGGCTGTAACATGAGCCCTAAAATATATTTTTTACACTTGCATCAGGATTTTTTCCCTCGAACCTCGACGACGTGAGTGATGAACAGGGCGAAACGTTTCATTAAGACATTTCTATAGATATAATTTCTGTTATTGAAAAGCGTTATCAGGACAAGTGTAATAGTGAAATGCTTGCTGATTATTGTTGGACTTCGATATCAGAAAGTGCCGAAGAACAATTTAAAGGAAAAATCATTTTAAACAAGACGATAGCATACAGTTCCATATTAACGTAACGTACATACCTAATTAATATTATTTCGTTTACTTTTCAATATTTTTTTTCCAAAACCTGACGTGCTAAAATAAATTTGTTGTTACTACTATATTAATACGATTAAACTATATAACAGAACCGTATTTTATTTTAGTATCAATTCAAGTACAATTATGATATTTTTGTATATAATAAGCTTTCTATCGAATGTTAAATCTCAATAGACTATCAACTTTTCTATTTATTATTTTGCAAGGATCAATGTTACCTATATCATTCTTGTATAGTTAAAATATTCCAACAATACTATTTAATTTATCTAGAATAGAGTGTGTTGTTAATATTTCACTTAAGAATATTTCAGGGAGAATTTTATTTACGTTATTTTTATTTCAACTTTATTTTTGAAGCTTCATTTTCTTTTTAATATTGTTATTAGAACATACCTATATATTTAAATGCGAGTAAATGATTTTTAATTATTGCTATATTCTGTTTCAAAATTTTCTAAAAACGATTCAAATGTCGCGTAAAAAAGGGTGCCAAACAGGTGCAATTTGAAATACAGTAATCCCTTAACGTAACGTAACGAGGGTTACGCTCCAGAAAACTTCGCGAATGTCTAATAATTCGCGAATGATGAGCCCATCTTTCTGTGTAAATGGGGAGGGGGGGGGGGGGTACGTTCCAAAGTGGTAGATAAAGGAACAAAACATATGTGATTTGTTTTACGGTTTAATAATAATATGTATGTATACATGTTATTTTTTCATTACACAACGTTTTCAAACTTATATTTAATAATGTAATTGTAGTTTAGTTAATTGTTGCTTATTGAGGGCAGAAAATAACGAGTAATCTGTGATTGCTTGGCCAATTGCATCTGTAACTTTTCAAGTTCTACGTAGGAAGCCATCGCAGTCTCGATTTCTTTCTTAAACTTCAAACTCCGAACAAGGAATGGATCAAATTCAAAAGCTTTTTCAACAAGTTGTTGTAAGATTAAAATTTCTCTTAGGTGTTTCGACAAGAACTTCTTGCCTGGGGTAAAAACTCATGTTAAAAAAAAGATAAAGAAATGAAATGCCGTAACGCTTGCCTGAGATTTCATCCTCCTTCTTTTCGTCTTCACCTTGTTCGAACTCCTGTTGTTTGTCTTAAATCATCTCCAATAGCTCTTCTTCGGTTAGCTCGTTTCCGTGAGATTCTATTAGATCATGAATTTTATCTTGCCTGATATCCTCAAATTCATCACCCCCGATTTGATGGGCATGTTCCATGATCTCTACTTCTTGATTTGGTATAGGCGGAAGGTGGTTCTCTTTAACAACCACTTCCGGCCAAAGATACTTCCAACATGCATTGATAGAGCTTCTCTTCAACTCTCTCAGTGAGGCGTCGATATCTGCGATGTAATCCGCCATGTTAATTTTTTTCCAACTGGAAATCACTGTTTATTTTGAATTAAGCTCAATTGAATTCAAAATTCGCTTAAAACATCGCCTGGTGTAATAAATGTGATGTTAAAAGCTGCAACTAATCCTTGATCAAGGGGTTGAATTAAAGACGTCATATTTTGGGGCAAAAATGTTACATTAACATTAGCATGAGCGCCTACCCGAGTAGCGGGATGTCCAGGTGCGTTATCGATTAGTAAAATAACTTTGAAATCAAGGTTTTGAGACGTAAGGTAGTTCTTTACCTCAGGGATAAAGCAATCATTAAACCACTCCTGGAATAAAATACCGGTAACCCATGACTTTTTATTAGCTCGCCAAAAAAACGAGGAACTTATTTTTATTTTTTCCCTTCAATATTCGCGGTTCTAGGAACCGATATATCATTATCGTCTTTATCTGAATATCGCCTGAGGCATTTGCACACAAGAGAAGAGAAACTAGATCTTTTGCCACCTTGAAGCCTGGAGCTAACCATTCTGTTTTGGAAAGGATAGATATTCTCCTTCTTAAATTATTTTTTTAAGTTATCCGCTGCCTCATGGTCAGCAGACGCCGACTCGCCGGTCGATTTCATGTTATGCAAATTATGCCTTTTCTTGAAATTTTCAAACCAACCTTTGCTGGCCTCGTAGTCAAATAATGAATTAGAATCTTTGTTTATACGATCAAATATTTTTTTAGCCCTAGCTCTTATTAGAGCAGGACTGATCGGAACAAGCTTCTGAGACATTTCCTCCAACCAAACGCTTAAAGCATTTTCTGTCTCTTCAAGAGATTTATTTCGCACTTGAGAAACAATTTTCGCGCTGGCAAGAGCACTAGCCGCAACACTTTTTCTAATCGATTTTTCTTGTTTTTTATAAAACGCACTGTCGACTCATTGACGCTGAAAAGTCACCCGATAGCAGACGCACTTTGTCCGCCACTCAATTTATCTAACACCTTAACTTTTTCCGTGAGCGACATTACGGTTTTTTCCGTTTCGGTAAAGAAGCCATTGCTATTTTCAAGAAGTTATTTCTTGGACGAAATCAAAATGACAACTAAAAGAAGCGGTCAGCGAAACTTATATTTAGTGCAGCTGTTACACAGAGTATTCATTATTATTTGAAATAAAAATGCTTACCTCTGCAGTCAGCAAAAACAATATTTCTATTTAGTTATGAGAGAATTCCGTTTGCATATTTTTTATTCTCTTATCTACTAAGGCGGATGGGATGAATATACACATTATTTTACAAGGTTTTTACCGGGTGTTTTACTTAATACATTACATATATACTAAAATATAACGTACCTATTTTTTACAAATTCATAATATTTATTACATATTGCTATGAATAGTGGGTTGAAGATTGAGCACACCACCATCCACAACTAGTTTTTCCAACTAGGTTTTCTCATCCGGTGAATTTTCAAATCTGAGACCTCTAACTTCTCGGGTTCCACATAGGAAAGACGAGTCTAAAATATGAGTTGAGCGCCAGTACACTTGTACACAAAAATTTCATTTATCTATTTTATATAAGTTAAATTTGAAGTAATCTCTCTTTAGCTTTCTTTTAAATATATTATTTTATATAGGTATTAATTAATTAGCAATATTGGAATGAGTAAATAAAGCAAACACTGGTTAAAAATTAAAATAAATATTTTATATATTAATACAAAAATAAAAAAAAATAAAAAATTATATCTTTACAAAGTATTAAGATGCTATATCAGATAACAAAGATACTGAAGGTAAAAACATTCATTGACAATTGACCGTTAAATGAATGGAAAACATCCTCCTTAATGACTCCGAACAAAACTTATCTAAAAATAATCAAGCTTTATAGTAGATTCTTCAAAGAATAACCACACTGTATACTCAGATACTGATATGCGAACAAAAACTACGCATGTGCCTTAACACAAAAAAACTGAATCCAATCGAACAAAATTTTCATCTATAAAATTATAACGAAGAATTATAATATATAAGCTGTTTTATCTATATGCCTAATAATTAAATCTCTTAACTACAAGCTTTACTACAATGGAAATATAATTATGACGTCATAAAATTTTAATTCTTCTCACAAAATTAATATGGAGACTCTCACGAAAAAGGTGCTTAATCAAATTAAACATAAAAAATACGAGAATTTAACTCAATAAATATCGGGAATTTAATATCTAAATACATCAACTATAAATCACTTGCAATCAAGTCACCCGAACTAATTAAATATTTAAAATAAATCACGAAGCAAACACCTCTTCGTTCAATGGTTTAAAGTCGTCTCAAGATTGACCTCGACTTTTTCGTCAAAGCGACACCGGATAACCAGTTTTTCCTGGCTCTAGTTACCCCTCGCAAAATTTATTATATAGTTTTAGTATACAGTCATGTCACAAAATATTTTATTTTAAATATTTTATTTAAAAAAAAAATCCATAGCACAATGTACTTCATTTTTACATTATTGACTGTTTGTTTGCGAATAGTCAAATCCAAAGGTCGCGAATATGGAAATTTGTCCGCATTTGAATTATCGCGAATGATCAAAACTCGCAGATGTCAAAACCGCGAATGTTGTGGGATTACTGTATTATATCTATCATAGTAATAATCCGAGTCTTTATGATATAATTATTAATTTAAGTTACGTAAAATTATTTACACAATTTATTGAATAAAGTAATAAAATTTATTGACATTATGAAAAACACTAATTAGCACTATCTAGGTCTCGGAGGACAAACTATTTAGGCTGTGTGTAGTGAATTTTAGCGTAAGATTCGAATCAATTCTTATTCTGAGACAAGTTATAATATATAATAAAATTTTAAATTAATTTTCCCTGTATTTAAACATTATTTAGTAACATAGTATGTAATATACATTATTTTTAATTAAATAATTGATTGTTTTAAATATGCAAAAAGTATAAAGAATTTGTGCTTTTATTTACGTTTAATCATTATATTATATATATTTTGAAATAACCTATTTTAAGGAAAGAAAATTCATCACTAAATTTATGTTTGAATCTATACATTGCCGAATTTAATAATATACTATAAATTCATATTTCCTAATTTGAATATTACAAATTAATTTTTGGTGGGGGCGCCGGAAAATTATATTTAATATTTTACCTTATTCTCATGTGACCAATCTGAATCGATATCTTCTGAAAAAGTGGCGCTCAGTTCAGGTATAACTTTTTGCGGTTCCCTATCTTTGCTCCTCCAGTAGTTGATTTTTTCATCACTGGAATTCGCCATTACTTGGTCAATTTTCGTATAGGTGGCGTCAGTATTTCGATGGTCTTCGGTGGTCCGGCTCTGACATCGGTCGGTACTAGGTGTGCCGTTGCTTCCGCGAGACAACCATTCGATTTCTGATTCGCCACACGGTGTTGAATACCTAACGTTTCCGTTGATGTCTACAGCGGGAAGTTGTTTTCTTGATAATCTGGTTTGTAAATAAGATAAATGAATGTAACGTAACTTCAGCATATAGATATATACAAATTTAGTAGAAATAACACAGCAAACAAACAAACTATTATATATTATATTATTTTTTAAATTGTACAAACTAATTTACTTTTCGTGACAATGAAATTCAAACAAACTTTGTAAATAACCGGAAATTAAATTTTTTTAGGGGTGGATTTGTTAAGTAATTTGTTTTGTCTTTAGATAACTTATACAGGTACAATCCAAATCGTCCACGTTGCTCGCTATAAAGTAATTTTTCTTGGAAGACACGGCATAATCTAAATTATTTCCTAAACAGACATTATCACACCATTACATACTATTTCCACATACATACCTTTTGTTTACTAATAATCTAAAAAAGTAGGTAAAATGCCACTCTTTAAAAAAAATTTGAATGCCACGTAAAAATACGGTTCATAGTGAAAATTGTCTACTTATAAAATACTAACAGCAAAAGCACAAATACACTCAAATAAATTTACTCTATACTTATTTAACCATCGGGTAGTGTTCTTTACAGAGTGTACTCTGAGTATACATTTCATAGATTGAATTATCTCATTCATAAATTCCGGTAATATTTTCACTCATTCATTTATTCTCATTTGAAATGTTGTGTTTCTGGCCTCTAGCATTTAATTTGTACCAGAAATGTTCAATAACATTTCAATTTCGTAACTCCTTCGGACAATTATACCATTCCCGAACA
This sequence comes from Melolontha melolontha, assembly GCA_935421215.2. NCBI lineage: Eukaryota > Metazoa > Arthropoda > Insecta > Coleoptera > Scarabaeidae > Melolontha > Melolontha melolontha. The sequence continues at coordinate 79,239,425 of OW285238.1, forward strand.
ACTCTAGGTTTATGATTTGTATTATTATTATCCATATAGAGGACAAACTGAAACGAAATATTTATTTTTCTGCACTTATAAGTAGATCTACTTATGCATCGTTCTTTCAATTAAATAATCAATCACAACATGCAACCCCTCCGTATTTGTTGCAGTTAAAGATTTTAGGTTGAGGTGTTCATTGGCTTCTCTCCAGACGTATATTTTGCCATTTGGTTCATATAGGTTGATTTTTGTTTCATCTGCGTCAAATAACACTTTCTTTAAAAAAGAAAATCCTTTATTTAGATATTTCGTTTGAACTCTATTCTTAATGTCCTATTTTTACGCTAATGTATTGTTTTCTTCTAGCGATTCTAGCACGCTTTTTTGTAAAGGTCTTCTAATATTCTTAGGATGTACTCTTTCCTGTGTGCATTCTTCTAATTCTTTGGGGCTTTCTTGAGGCTTTTTCTTATATATTTCAAAATTCACTTTTCGTATATCTTTTTTTCGGTGTCTTTAATTTTATTCTCTAACCTCGTTCCTTCTTTTATAATTCTTGTTCACTTTTTCCTTCTATTTTGGCAATTTTCCATTGAAACTTGTCATCTTTATGCAGAGAAATGATCATTTGTTGTATTTCCAAGCAAATTTGTTTTTAAGTACTACCCATTTTACATATAACGCTACATAAAATATAACTGCAAGTAGACAAACGTGTTTGTATATACTGTAGCAAGGATTAGCCTATTACAAATCTGTAAGTGGACAATTTTCATTGTGGGCTGGATTTTCATGTAATGTTTTAGTTTTTATTTTCTTAAGAACGTCACGGTTTTTTAACTTACTTTTTAGATTACTGTAAAGTGTGATGTATATATAAATAGTAAATAAAGTATTATAATAACGTCTTCTTAATAAATAATTGAAGCTATGCTTTGTCTTTCGAAAAAAATGCTTTATAGTAAAATGTATGATTTTGTCTGAGATAATGTATATAAGATCATATATATAAAAAATTCCATGACGATTATTATAATTCACCTTAATCACGTTTATTTACGATATGATTTCTTTATGGGGTTTTAAAGATATATACTCATATAGAATTAGATACAGGTTTCGTAACATAATTACCTGGTTCGTACAACCATTAATATTTGTTCTCTATCTGGATAATCCTGTATAATATTTGTAATCACATCCAAAACAATGGTTGTGCCACTAAGTTGAGTCAATGCTGCTAACGCTTCAAGGGCAGCTTGTCTCACTTTTCTTTTTCTGTCTTTCAACACTTGAACGACAGAATCAACACATTTTGGTATGTCCATCTCGGTACTGGGAAAAATTCTACTTATCGACATTAGGATTTGTAAGGCACCTTCCCTAACCTAAAAATAACATTACATGTTATAATTATTTTTCCAATTGAAACTAACACTACTTTAATGACATTACTTTACTGCTTTTGACTCCCAAAATTGAATCGCTAAGCAAATGATCGATGAAGGTTTTGGCAGGTATTCTTTTGAGAATGAGTAAAGCTAAACGAACTCCTAATGGTGATCCTATTCGACTGAGATGTAGTGCTACCTGGTGAAGTCTACTCATTAAAGATTCTTCTTTGATATTTAGAAATACATGCGATAAATTTTGCTGAAAAAGAAGTAGCTGTTATTAACTTTGAATATAATTTAATGCATAAATCAGTATTTGTATTTGTAATTATTTAAAAAAAAAACGGGAATTTATTCTTTGATGGTACATTAAAAAATATTATACTGCAGATAGTACAATTAAGTCTTCTTCCTTACATTGGTAACTTTAAGATATAAAACTCCATTTATATGGTCATTAACTGTAATGTAACTGAGAGTAAGATTCTTTGTAATTTCCGTTGAAATTTATTTAACAAACTTTTATTATAATTAATTTGTTAGTAAATAATATCTAAATATCAGTAATAATGTAAAGTTTTTGAAATCAACAAAGACATCTTTGTTTATGATGTAATGATAATTTTATATTTTGGTATACGTACCTATACGATCAAATTTTATGTTATACATGTTCGCAGTTCGATAATTTTTCTCACAAGACGGAAATTATGAAAAAAAGCTATAATAAATATGTTTAAATCTTTTATTATATTTTAAGCCTCTTTTCTCGAATATTTATTGTCATATGTAAAAGCACTATATTTTTTAAATATGGCTTCTAAGAATCTAAGGCTTCTAGAACTATAACTACTAGCAATGAAGGATTTATTATTCACACACATTTTCCAAACTTCTTAATTTCTTTTATAATAGAATTTTATTCTATCAACAAAATATATATACAAAGAAAACAGCGGTAAGTAAGGTATTGTGTAATGTGTGAATGTATGCCTACCAGATGGGTTTTTAGGAGCGTCTTGAGCTCCAGATAAGGCTGGAAGAGCATTAAATAATTTCAGATGCCTATGCTGAGCCATGGTGGTCGAGAGTCTATAAGCCGGAATCACAATTTGGTTGCCGGATCTAAGATTTGGCTTGGTTAGATCTCGTTTTCTTATTAATGCGGAAAGTTACGATTTCGCTTGCATTAGTTGTTTGAGAATGTAGGTGGATGGTAAGGACATTATCTTATTTTGTAAGAAAAGCGGTCTACAATGTGTGCTTTGGCTCGGGTGTGAAATTTCTCGCAATGCCATTTTTTGTAGAACAAATATGTCTTATGCATGCGCTGATTCGCCCCACAGCTCTATAACATAGCTCATAAGGAAATGGAAAAGGGCATAAGATATGGTGACTGTAGCCTCCTTATTAGCTACACTTCTTATTCGTCGTATGGCGTATATTGCAGAACAGAGCCTGTCCGCCAGCACATCGAAATAGGCCCGTCATGTAGGCCGTGTGTTCAAGGCTATACCCAGCGTTTTAGCGGAACCCGCGTTTTTCGGTGTCTTAATTCGGGCAGATGTAAAAGACAACCTTGTGGTTTTTGCTACGTTAAGGATAAGTTTGTTTGTGGTAAACCAACCCTTAGCCTCTACTCTGACGGCATTACCAACACGCCTCATCGGTTTCCCCTTGACATAATAATATCGTATCACCTGCATACATGGTTGGAGACACCCACAGGCAGATCATTCATGTACACACAAAACAGGAGAGGGCCCAGCAGTGATTTCTGTACCACCCCGTGGTCAGTGCACTGCAATGTGTTGGAACAAACAGCCTGCTGTCTGCTTTCGAAGTACGATTTAAGAAGGGTCAGAGCTTGTCCCCCCGTACACCATAACGTTCTAACTTGTCCAGTAGCACATCGCGTTGAATGCAGTCGAAAGCCTTTGACAAGTCGCACATCACCATCATTCAGCCCCCCCCCCCCCCCCCCTCGAGCGCATCCTAGACGAAATTGAGGACTGAGAGAACGGCTCCCATTGCACATTTGCCGGCCCGAAATCTGAAGTGCTGCCCCATCAGGACCACATGTTTTTCCAGAAAGGATACGAGGCGAGAGAACAGCGCGGCCTCCAGTACCTTCGACAACACGGGAAGCACGAAAATAGGCCTGTGTTTGGAAAGGACCGCTGGATCACCTGACTTGAATATGGGGACAACTTTGGTAATTTTCATGTTATCCGGGACGATTCCTTGTTGAAAACTGGCATTTATTAAGTCAGTTAGGGGTTCTAATAGCTTCTGTGAGCAATATTTTAACATTCTTGTGTTCATACCGTGTTTGTTTAGGGCATTCTTTCGTTTAATTTGCTTTAGTATTACGGGTACGGGTAGCAAATATCCGCCACAATTCTGTTGATAATGCAAGTATCTCTTTTTAACAGGCTGGTCGCCATATCACAGAAAAACTTGTTCAGGTCATGGGGAGGTGATGTTTGCTGAAGCTTGTTCGATGCATTTGTATCCTTCCTAATAACATTTCATATTCCCATTTGTATGTTATCAGAGTTGTATATAGAGTTCAAATATTTAATTATTTTTTCTTCTTAGCTCTTGTAACATAATATTCCTTATACCATTTACATAAGTTTTTTATATCATCGTTTCTTAGTCGATTATAAGCCTCTTGTATTATGATGAAAGTTTCTTTTCTTTGATTTGTTGTTAGTATCGTCTCCATCTAGTGAACTTGTCCATGAATGGGTTTCAACAATATTCTGAAACATTCTGTAGTTTCGATTGGAGAGTATTCTTCTCTTACCGTAGTTATGTTCTATTGCTTGTTCCTTATCTACACAGAATTTAATACCTCTGTGATCTGAAATGAGAGTATCAAAAACATCGGCTTCGTATTTTGCAAAATTTTGTGTGTTGTCTATTTTGTTCCTGAGTGTACCTTGGACCCTTGTGTATTCGTCTATCGTGTGCGATAATATAAAACTGGCAAACATATTTAATAAATCACGAGCGGCTTGCGTGGGCACATCGATGTCCACATTGAAGTCTCCAGCAAGAATAATGTTTATGCTTTCATTGCGTTTCTGTATTAGTCTATAAATCATTAGAGCCAAATTTCCAGGAAACTTTGGATGTCGCCGTCCGGCGAACGGTATACACATATAATAATTATATTCTGCTTTGCGAGATATATACCACAAATTTCAAAGATGATATCAACTGAGAAAGCCCTCTCAAATCTCAAGTCAGTGAAGCTAGTATTACTTTTTACAAAGATACATACACCTCCATGCATATAATTTTTCCTTACGTAACATGAGGCCAAGGAGAAGTCGGAAATATTAGAGAGATTGAAATTCTGGTTATTAAACCAGTGTTCTGAAACACATAAAACATCGGAACCCATCTCTTAGACTAGTAAATCGACTGCATCGATGTTGGTCGTTATGCATTGTGCATTAATGTAGGTAACGTTAAAAGTGGATTTATTCCTATTTCTTGTACTATCAGTATGTTTCCCCTGTCTAGAATTGTCATTAATGTGCATATTGTCTATTCTTGTGATAATTGGATTTACTAAGTCACTGTTTTGGGTATTTTCTCCTGTGGAAAATTTGATTCTCGATCTGTTCTGTTGCTATTGAAGAATATAAATCTCCGTATTTTGATAATAGATACATATATATTATAAATCAACTCATTGGTAAGTTTTTTAATATTAATTAAGAGGAAATCAGCCCTAGCAGATCGTTATAAAAATTAAAAAATAATTTTAAGAAAAACTTAGACCAAAATCATTAATTTAACAAAGTTTCTGTAAATAATAATGAATTATAATGAAGAATAAACTGGCTAAACTGATTCTGCCTTCACGAAAATTTATTTTAAATTAATTTTTAAATGAAATAAAAATACGTATTTATTATTTATTAAAATTAAAATATCCGAAGTACAAATTGTATTAAAAAATGCTTCTATTTATAAACACAGAAATTAAAAATATTTTTTAACTATTTTGAAATTTATACTTTATAGTCTCCAGTTTACCTGACAAACGTTTGATAAAATAATTTATAACCTTTCGTGATTGTTCTCTAAGATAAAAATGAATTTAATAGCCATGTTATCGTTTTGACTTCATTTGTGTCTTCTTTAATTATGTAATTCGTTTTTTGGAATTATCTTGCAAGTAAATTACACTAGACAACAAAAACGTCTTATATGTAGTTTAACATAGTAAATAAATAAATACGTATAGTATCAAACATAATAATAACACTAAAGAACAAATTTAATTTTTTTTGTTTATTAAGTATGTAATTAATATTTTGTTTATAAATGAAAGCATTTGAGTATATTGTTAAATGTACGAATTATACTGTTTGTTAACAGGAGAATATTGACGAAACGAAGAATGGGGTTTATTTGTATTTAGAAGAATGTAGTGTTTAGAAGGAAATTGAGGAAACAGAGAAATTTAATGAGGAGAGGAGGTGCGAATCATAAACTATGCCAGTAACCTCTGTCAGAATACACACTGCGCTTACAAAATACATAATTTTCAATGACTTGCATTGAAACCTTTTAATTTTACCTATAGCATTCTTATAATACGGTGACCAGTCCCATACTTCAAGACACTTCGCACGTAACTCCCATAGAATAGTTGGATGGAGCAATGGATCAGTTGATTTAAATAACTTTATATTGCGAATCAGGAACACCAGATACTTATAACTTTTGTTGTAGACCTCACCTGCTAATGTTCAATTACAAGTCATTTTCTTCACACCAGTTACTTATAGCGCGTAAATTACTTTGAAGCTGTTCCCTAAAACGTTCTACTTTTAGAGTAGATTTTTAATTCATTTGCATATAATAAACATTTTTATTTAAGTAGAGATGGTAAATCATTTACATACACTACAAACAGTAGTGGTCCCAAAACAAAACCTTGCGGAATTCCACTTGTAGTAGGTAAAGAATAAGATTCAGTAGCTTCGCATTCAACAAAATTTGTACGTCTGTCGAATAACTTCTGATAATATCGATTTATTTTGCATTAATATTAAAGTTATTTAATTTAGCTAATAAGATTCTAATACTTCAAATTCGATCCTGGTACAATTTAGTTCAGCTATATATTATTTACTAATTATCGTACTACTTCAGTTGAGTACGCTTAAAAATTAGTTTGCCTTATTCTGCATTTTGTTCGTTCGATATTTTTGGATAACACTGTATATTATACTAGGCCTGCTATAATTATAACTACTTTTAGACTGAACAATACCTAAAATTAGTTATATTTATTGTATTGATTTGATTCATTACTATCTAATTTGTTTATATACCAACTACTGTCAGTTATTTGTTACCATTGTAACTTATGGTTCTCTTTTAAATATCATAAGGCAGTTGGTTTATTTATTTTCATGGACATTGCTTTTATAGACCATCTTTAAAAGATTAATTTCCTATTTAAATAATATTATATCATTCTATATATATATATATATATATATATATATATATATATATATATATATATATATATATATATATGTATATATATATATCTTTAAGTTTATTTATATTCATTTTCCGATGTTTGTTTACAAACGATCAGTTTAAGTATTCTTAGTATTGTCAAGCTTTTACATGTTAGTTATTGTTCAGCATTATATTTTTTTAATAGGGTCTAGCATAAAATATTGGGAGTGTAGGATCTCGATATTTTTTTGTGGTATTTCTGAAGATATTTGGTTAAAAATGATTAGGCATTTAATTTTGTTAAATTACGATATGTAGGCCTACAGAGTCGTCTATTATTTATTTATTGGTGAACTACTACTAATGTTCGGTAGACATACAGCGACCTTTTATTAGTATTTATTTGTGGCTTTGTACGAGCTAATTAATGCTTAGCAACTTCATAAGTGGAAGTTGACTATTAACCTTCCTTCATGATCGATTTCTTATCGGAAATTAATTAAATGTGGGATAATTGGAATACTCTTTCGAATATGTTTTTTTCTATAATGACATAGATCCAGCTTCATATAAAACTGGACATGGAGTGGGCTTCGATCTCATTTTATTGTGCTCTTGTTATAAAGCCTAAGTGGTTGTTCCATGGTTATGGTAAAGAATCATCTTAAAAGTTAGAATTTGCTAAAACAGGGATTCTGTTCGCAATAGCGGGTTTGCAATTCTAACTTAGGTATAGAAAGTAACGAGGTATAATAAAATAGTTATTTTCTCATCTAACTACACGGGTCAATGTAGATGTAAATCTTTATCATGCGGACATCGGCCATGTTGTGACTACGATCACGTTTTGAACAAGGTGAGTGTTTTCGAGAATATCTGGTAGATTTGATTGTTATTTCGATGAGATTTTGTTCCATTAACTAGTTAGAGTATTTCATTATTCTTATTCTTTTTATCTTCCTATGTAATAGGACAAGCAAGTTGGTACGGGCGTTTGAACCCCCCCCCCCCAAAAAAAAAATTAAGTCAAACACCGTATTCTGGACATGAGGTAGCCTTCCGTTTTGTTCCTTCTTCCTGCAGACGCCATAAGAAAGGTAGTCCTTAACGATATAATCAATCGTCAGCGTCACACGGAATAATAAGAATTTGTATCAATCAATGAGTTTTTTTCTGTTATTATATATTTAAATATTTAGTGTCATTCAATTTAGCTGAGATAAATTTGCCATTTTGTTTTTTTCTTGTATTGGAAAAATATGTAACTGATTTAATAGTTAATTTTATTAAAATCATTGTGTATGATTTATTTCTACATGTACTGTGTGGAAACATAAAATTTATTTAGAATTAATTTTGATATTATAATTTCTGTAATTATCATCAGTAAAATTACTGAACAATTCATTTTTTATATAAGTAAAATGTCTCTGCATATACAATGTGGGCAAATCTTAATAGATAAATTTTGGTATAAACTTTTATCCAGTGAAATTTTCGCCATTAATTAAGTACTTGTGTGTGTTATATAAGGTATTATTGCATATACAAGGTGTGTAAATATCGATGTAAGGATTATGAAAGATCTTTGATAAATTATTGATGCAATTCTTAGAACTAAGATTTAATTAATTTAATTGTTTTCCATATTGATCAAATCAGTTCAAACGTTGACCTTCAAATTTTTATATATACCATCTGGTGATCTGATTATTTGTTAATTTATCTAAACCACATGCTTTTATATGCATATCATTTAATTTCACCTTTATTTCAATTTTATTGTCTGCATTTTCAACTATTTCATTAATATATTATACTGGGTAGGTGAGTCTTTTACTCAAAACCAGAATTTATGTTGTTACTTAGATATCTATCACTATTGTAATGTCAGGATCGCTTTGGTCATATTTAATTATAGTTAGTTTCTATTCATTGAACTTTAATTTTTTTTTATCCGAATGAATTGGCGAGAAATATATTTGATTGTGACATTCTTGATACATTATCCTTTTGTCTGTTCATGTTGTTCTGAATTACAATAAATCCTCGTTGTTATTGATTTGATTTGAGTTGTTTTATTTAATTTAACATCGACACTTGTACGTTACCTGAATTTATTCAATTTACTGCGGCAGAGTCTGTGTTCTCTGTTGCGGATAAAGGGATAACATAGTGGCGCCCTTTTAGATATAAGATCCCCCCTCCACTCGCCTCTAAACTGAGCTGGTCTTTAGCCGAAAGATCTCCGGGGCAATCATGTATTGAGGTAAATTGGGTAAGTTCATAAGTAAAGGTAGTACATTAGTAGGCGCCAGACTAGTGCTCGTGGGGCCACATAGCTACATGTGACAAGGAACTTTGTCAAAGGCCTTAGATAAATCGGTATAAATAATATCTACCCGAAGGCGTTCATCGAGGCCATCCGATACTAAATTCTCTATAGATACCAAGTTAGTAATTGTAGATTTATCCTTTATGAATCCAAGCTGTCCGTTTGTAAGTTCATTGACAATTTCTCGATATACAAGTATACATTCAGCAGGAATTATATCTAATACGTTAGAGAAATTATTTATTAACGATATTGGGCAATAGGATTTTATGTCATTCTTGTTTCCATTCTTAAAAACAGCTATTATTTCTTTAGAAACAGTCCGCAGATAATATTAAATCGTGTATGTGTAGTATTGGTACCTTAAATAATTTTTTACAGTTCTTCAACAAAAATGCCGGTATTCCATGAGCCCCAGAGTTATAATTTATTGATAGCAACAAAGTAGTACTTCTTATTTAATACCGCATGTGTCGATAAATATGTATTTTTTGTATTTGAAAGTGACGTCAAATAGATAGTACATACTGAAGCAAAATAACCAATAAACCCATTTGCATACCAACGCTTGTACGAAAGAGATCTAGGAAGCTTGAAAGAGTTATAACGTCCACGAATGAAATTCCAAAGCTTGGCAGACTTCACCTGCTCGAACTATCAGCAGATGCACGCAGCTATTTAAACCTCTGTGAATTGAGGATCTAACAGCGATCCTCAAACACAAGACTATTCTTACATCCACACACAGTAAACGAAGCAAAACTTTTGAAGACAAAACGAAAATCCAACAATCGCTTAAATATAATTTGAACACACTTGAAAAAGTGCAAAAATTACTTACTCGATCGAATTTTGGGCATGGTTGAGAAAAGTTAGGAATATGAACATCACGAATTACGATCATGTTATAATCCAGACGAAAAGAGAATTCAAATCATATTAAACATGTTATCATACACAATTAAAGGACCGGTAGGTAGAATATAAACTGTCACTATAAATACATTCTTAAAACTATACTTAATACGAACACAAACACTACATTATATGCAAACAAAACAACGTCGTTTGGCATATATATTAATTCTGATTCAATTGATAGCCAGTAGAATGCGATCACCATAACTATTTTGATTTAATCTATCCTTCTGGTAACACAGTAATCCTCAGTAACGCCCATGTTTCTTTTAAAGATACAATGTCAGGCTTATTCAATTCCAGTTTGTTTTAATAAAAAGTAAAAGTTTTCGTGTTCAAACGATTAATATTTTGATAATACAGAAAAATTAAACTTAATGGCTGTTTAATAAGTTTCTTTTTTTTTTACTTTTTTTATGTTATCTCATAGGATAAATATATTCCAAGAATGCTGTGTGTATAAAAGCGTTTAAGGTTATGCTGAAAGCATGGTGAGTATTTTTGAAACGAATTTTCAATGATCGATGTCTATCAGCAGTCGCAGCTTTGGTAACTCCAAAAGTTTTGCTCACAATATCGTTAGAATTCTTACCATCTCTAACAAAATCATTTCAATCAATAGCAGGTTTATTATCTTGAGTTATTGAGTTTCAGAGATATTGTAAAATATCAAAGACAATATCGCGAATGCTAGGTTGATTGACGCACAGTAAATTAGTTTTTAATTCTGAAACTTCCCGTGACAAATTGAGAATTAAACTGTCCAAATTCTTTAGCAACTGATTTTGATATATATGTTCATGCAACGGGAGCAAGTCCAATTTAAATTCTTCTTAGAAAGCAAGCAGTGTGTGTCAGATGTTGATAGATTGACGCACGCAATACTAAATATATTTTTGCATACAAAGCAGGATAGCGAACAATTTTCATTTACAATCGTAATGCAATATTTACAAGTTAAGAACATTTTGGTTACGTTAACAACTATATCTGAAAATAACAATAAGAAAGATCAAGACAGAGAGACAAAATTTGACACCGTAGTCGTTGAGACGTAACTAATAATAAACAAAACGGAACTAGTTGTCCACGGTATGAAAATACAATAGAGAACAAAGGTTAGAAAAAAGAAATAGTATATTAAAAAACAAGTTTCATAAGGCACCATTTTGCCGCACGAGATCAGTTTAGAAAACGAGTCGCGATAGCGGCGAGTTTTCTAAAGAGCGAGTGCGGCAAAAGGCCTTATGAAACGAGTTTTTTATACTATTTTTTCTATTTTGCGTTTTTTACATTAATAAATTGCTTAAATTGGAATTATTTAATTTTAAAGTTCAAAGTTTAATTTTTATATAAAGCATGCAGTTGGTCACATTGATAGGTGACATTTTCAAATTTAAATCTTGCTATCCGCGAAGTATATTATATTACATATTATTTATTAATTTTCGTTAACATTACTTGATATTTCATTCAAAATATAAACATGGGTGACATAGAAACATATATATGTTGTTGTCAATTGTATACAACATACGTTGTTTGTGTAAAATACGGACATATATCATCTGTCAAATGTACATAAATTCTTAAAATCAAATGACAGCAATGATATTTATTTCTGTATTCGAACAACGCCAACATTGAAAAATGAAAAAAAGCTTATCGAAATGAAGCTCATTTCGATACTGTTTTGGGTTTCATAATGAGTTCATTTCGAACGCAAAATAGAAAAAGTGTATTTATATATATTCGGAAAAAAATGTGTCAAGGACAACAAATAACAACTGTATGAATATTTCCAAGTACCGAGATATATGAAATACAATGAAAGGAATATACAAGTACTTAGTTGTATATTGTTAAAGAAATTTTGAGATTTTACGAACATACAAAAACTGCAATAGTTGAAATTATTGAAAACTACACTCACTCACAACATATTGTTATGAATTTTTCCCCGAAGAACAATTTTAAAAATAATTATTTATTATGTACAATTTGTTTATAGATTCATATTTATTTATATCTTGAATTTTCTTTAAATATTAATCTTGGCGTATTTTATTGACCGCGCCTATATACTTTTATATACCGTGTGTCCCAATTTCGATGCTCACCATTGGTATCTCGGTTATTAGAAGATATAGAACAACGGTTAAATGGGGAATGTTTTGCAGAATTTAATACTCGCGGCAAATCTCATTTCAAATTTGATCTAACTTTTTAAATTTTTAAAATATTTTGAAAAATCAAAAATTTCCCGATTTCGTTATTTCTCAATAACTCGATAACGCTTAGTCTGACCTCTTTTAAAGTTTTACATTGTTGAGACACTTTTTTAAAACAAATTATTTGATACAATCAGAAACCCCCGATTGTCATTTGTTTTTAAGTTATTACCACTATCTTCTGTTTTTCATATGGCGGCCATATTGGATTTTGAGTTTGTTAGGTAGTCCTCAAAATGTGCTTTTCAACGATGTATAACATGCCTGAAAAATTTTTATTTATAAGGAAAATATTAATAAAAACGTAATTTAATCTTTAATATGAAATTAGTAGGCTGAAAAATTAAACACCATAAGTACCCATAAGTAAAAGTCAAGCGGGGTAAGGTCGGGTGATCTCGCAGGCCATTGCACGGGTCCATTATTTGAAATCATTCTCTCATATTAAAGTTTTCTCTCAAAAAATGTTGCACGTTACGAGTGTTATGGGCCGGGCAACCATCTTGCTGGAACCAGATGTTTTGCATGTTCTCGGGATTAATAATTTGCCTCAAAGCAGGCATTATCTCGTTTGTTAGTAGCTCCAAATATCTGTTACCAGTTAAATTGTAATCAAAGATGAAAGGACCTATTAACTGATTATCTAAAACGAAAAAAAGAGTTTAAAAAACAAAAAAAATGTAAACAAAATGTCATACCAATTAAACCGCACTAGACATTAAAACCAAATCGAACTTGAAATCTTCTTTGATTTACCAAATGTGGATTTTCAGTAGACCAATGATGATAGTTATTCCTATTGAACACTCCATAATTGGTAAATCGTGTTTCATCTGTCCATAGTATTTTTCTAGGAAAATTAGCGTCATATTCACATTTTTGAAGGTACCACCTGCTAAACTGTAATCGTCGGAGATTGTCATTATCACTTAAACCTTGTACAATTGTTGGTTTGTAAGGGTTATACTCGTTTTTCGTCAAGGTTCTGTGAACAGTAGATTTTGAAATCCCTGTTTCTCGTGTCACACGACGAACTGATGTGCTGGGATTGTTCCTAACGTTCTGCAAAATATTATTTAGACGTGTATCAGCATCATTAACTTCATAGTTAGCTCGTTTTTGTTCGAAGCTTCCAAAGTTTTTTAATTTTCTAACTAGTCTTCTAAAAATTGTCCTGTGTGGCTGTTGTATTTCTGGAAAACGCTCTGCATAACTTGTGCACGCATTTTTAGTGTTTCTATTTCCTTTGAAATACACTTCCAACATATCAACTTTTTCTTCGTTTGAATATGTATGTGCCATTATCAATACTTATAAATCTTAATACTTGACAATAATTACTTATCACTTATCACTAACTACAAGTAGTTTTAATTAACTTATCTCTGCAGCACTAATTGTACTTTGACAGGATATCGTTTTGTTTCATTGTCAGAATACATTTGTCATTGACGTTTGACGGAACATAATGTCTTTGCTAGTGATACACATCATTAACTTCATAGTTAGCTCGTTTTTGTTCGAAGCTTCCAAAGTTTTTTAATTTTCTAACTAGTCTTCTAAAAATTGTCCTGTGTGGCTGTTGTATTTCTGGAAAACGCTCTGCATAACTCGTGCACGCATTTTTAGTGTTTCTATTTGCTTTGAAATACACTTCCAACATATCAACTTTTTCTTCGTTTGAATATGTATGTGCCATTATCAATACTTATAAATCTTAATACTTGACAATAATTACTTATCACTTATCACTAACTACAAGTAGTTTTAATTAACTTATCTCTGCAGCACTAATTGTACTTTGACAAAATATCGTTTTGTTTCACTGTCAGAATACATTTGTCATTGACGTTTGACGGAACATAATGTCTTTGCTAGTGATACACGCTCAGAGGTTAGAATTATCTGACATTTGATGTAAAATCAAATACAAATCTCCCCACTACTTTTAATCCTGCGCGAATTTACCCCTCCTCGTGCCAACTTAATTGGCGTTTGCTATACTTAGAATATCTTTTCACTTTCATTTGACATTGGTGTTTAATTTTTCAGCCTACTAATTTCATATTAAAGATTAATTTACGTTTTTATTAATATTTTCTTTATAAATAAAAATTTTTCAGGCATGTTATACATCGTTGAAGAGCACCTTTTGAGGACTACCTAACAAACCCAAAATCCAATATGGCCGCCATATGAAAAACAAAAGATAGTGGTAATAAATTAAAAACAAATGACAATCGGGGGTTTCTGTTTGTATCAAATAATTTGTTTTAAAAAAGTGTCTGAACAATGTAAAACTTTAAAAGAGGTCAGACTAAGCGTTATCGAGTTATGGAGGAATAACGACATCGGCAAATTTTTGAATTTTCAAAATATTTTAGAAATTTAAAAAGTTAGATCAAATTTGAAATGAGATTTGCCGCGAGTATTGAATTCTGCAAAACATTCCCCATTTAACCGTTGTTCTATATCTTCTAATAGCCGAGATACCAATGGTGAGCATCGAAATTGGGACAGACGGTATTGATTTTGTTTAGCGTAGTTGATATGAAAGGGAAGTGGATCGACTGGAGTGATTATTTTGTTTTATTCGTACTTTATGTCCGATCTATTTTTCCGGCGCCAGAGATTGTTTTGCCTCCAGTGAGTGTGGTGCCTAGATAAAAAAAACTTTCTTTTTATCTGTGATTTTCGGTTTTCTTGCTTTTGACTATTTTTGTGCTATAGTAAGTCATTACCGTATTGTATACGAGTTTTGCTTTTCTCGTATTTTTGATAATTTTAAACTCACTGGTGCAATCTCTCGTTAAGTTTTTTTGTGTGTGAAGATTTTACGCTAGCGTAAGTACTTTTTCATATCACATTTATATTCTTTCTTTTCTTTGTAATTTCATTGTATTTTATTGTAATTTTATTATATAATTATATATATATATATATATATATATATATATATAATATTATATAATTTTATTGTAATTTTGATAATTATTTTATTGATTTATTGTTATATTAGTTTAATATAGATGGTGAAGAAAACTATCACATTTTTTATAAGGGAGTTTTTGTATGTCAAGATATTCTAGGACATTTTAAAATTCAGGTTTTGGAGGGAGATTTTATGCTTGTGTTAGTGCGCATGAGTGAAAGTTATTGACGTTTTTGACAATTGGTCTATTTTTGTTTTGAATTTGGGGTTAATTATTTAAATTTTTTGAAATTGAAAGTTTTCTAAACAATCTATTAGATTTAATTTTGCTCGCGTTTCATGAGAGATTTTTCATTGTGTGCGTGTCTTTTATCATACAATCTTTTTCCTCTCCGCTTCTGAATAATGTTGCAGTCTTTACACTTTGTAAAGACAATTTTTTTTTCTTTTTTTGAAATAAATATAATATAAAATTGTGTATTTTTATTAATTGACTTGAAATTTTCCACGTTCCTGTACGGAAAAACCCTGACTGAAAAAGCGTCTCAATTAAGAAGAAAAGCTGACTGAGTTGTAGTTTGGACAGATTGTGGTGAACGGTGGACCATCATTCTATTAAACCCGCTATTCACAGCAATATGTTATAGAATCTATAGTTGTAATAATAATGACAATTATTATGCATTTGCATAAGTGCATATTCAAATTAATATTTTAATATTTTAGTTGTTGTTATGTATAAGTGCATATTTTGAACCTTTATCATTATGAATACAAATTTGACTTTTTTCAGCCAAATATTATTTTAAAATAGTCTATGACTTCATATAAATGTTTAATGTTCTTGTTAGTATAATAACACTTTTACGAATTCTGTTGTTTGCATGTCTACCGATTAGTATTTCTTAAAACCTTTTAGCACTAAGACATAACTGTAAAATGGCACCCATTAACTGAATACCAAATGCAAACAGATACTTTATAGCACACAATTAAATAATCTTCTAAATCATTGAATAGAGAGGTGAAGTGAACAGCAAATTAAAGCTGAATTTACTATAAACAGTCAACACAATAGTTAGTGGTTTGAAACCACAATTTGAATACACAATATTAAAAGGATTACTGGGGATTACCCGGATAATTCAACAACGAGAAATAAATATAGCGGGGATTTCCTTAATTTTACCAGGTTCTTTTACATTCCAAAAATCTGTATTAGTTGTGTACTAGTTACGATAGTATTAACATTCATCAAGATGCTAAAAGAAAAAAAAAGGGCGTAAGTGCAATTTTAAGTCAATTTGTGAAGGATTATTATGATTTAGAACAGATGGGCGTCTGTTATTTTGTAAATACTTCGAAGTTCATGTTACGATGACAAAAAAGTTTCAAGTCGCTAAGCATCTTCAAACTGAAAAACATGCAAGCAATAAAAGCGTAAAAGGGAAAATAACGAAGGACAAGTGTTAATTTCAAATTTACTCTGGCATGAACCTAAACGCAAGGTAACTTTGTACGGCTTTTATTTGTGCTGATATTCCGTTAGCTAAATAAAAGTATATAAGTATACCAAAGAAAATATTCCAGATGAATCAACGTTAAGAACACTGAACAAATTAAGAGAAAAAGTAAAGGATTATTCTATTTGGGTGTCGTTGGATGAAACAATCGACGTAGAACAAAGATGCATAACAAATTTTGTATGTGATATATTAGGAGTGAATCATTCAACAGTCGCTGCTTTTTTCAACAATTCTCCAAGTTTATTGTGGCCATCTGGGATTTTATACGAAGAAGTGCTACTAGTCTGTAGCGATGCATGTGCAAAGCAATGCGCGAATTGCGGCGAATTACAGATTTTGTATCCAAACATGATCTGAATAAAGAGTACGAGTAGCTGATTTAGTTCGTACTCTTTATTCAGACCTTAATATGCTGATATCATATGTGAAAAGCTTTTTTTAAAGCACCGAGGTTTCGGGAAATTTCAGAGGACGTTCCACTTCCACCAGCTCCAGTTATTACAAGATGGGGAACTTGGATCGACGGTGTCGTATATTACGCAGAACATTTTGAAATTCCGAAGAAAATAGTTGATGAATCCGAATCTGAAGAAGCGCAGTGCATTGCAGAAGCACATAGAGATCTGAGAAAAACAAATGTTCGAGATTTCATTTCTATTCAAGCTAATCTGACGTGTATTTCGACTGCAATCTCTACGCTATAAACTAAAGGATTATCTTTTCAAGACAGCATTGAAATAGTAGAAAATATAGTAGTTAAACGTTTAGCAAAATTCCAATAAAATTGTTTCATCAATATTAAACGCAGTGGTGTCAAAAAATACGGGCTTTCAACTGAAGAATATCAGTGACATGATGCGAAATTTAAATTCCAGTGACACTGCAAAATATGAATTTGTACTAACAGTGTCGTGTGATGTCGAGAGAGTTTTTTCACAGTACAAAAATATTCTAGCCGACAATAGGAGCAGATCTATTTGTAAAAAATTTGTTTCATCACGTTATAGTTAAATGTAATTATAATTAGTTTCTATAATTTGAATAATTTTGAATCTAAAAAAATTGTGTTTTAACGGAAAAATAAAAATGATTTTTAGTGTATATTTAAATTCATCTTCTGATTTTTTTTTATACATATTTGCATGCATATTTTGAAGTTTTTTGGTGCATAATTTTCCTAAGCCCAATGATAATAATACTATAGCAAAATTCTTCTAACACGTCAGATTTAGGGGCAAAAACAACGAAATAATAAAAATTAAATATACATGTGTCTCGAAATAAAGAGACAGCGTATGATAAATGGAAAGATGTAATTATATAGAACATAAATCAAAAATATTGTGAGTCAATTACCTCGCGAGTCCCGAAATTAAAAATATCCTGAAAGTTGTATTACGTGAATACTATAAACTCAAAATATTCCGAATATGTATAAAGAATAAATACCTCACACGCACATTCGCTACAGCGTATGTTCACAAACGTAACAGTTGAATGAAATGGACAATAACAAAACTATTCTTTTTGTTACTGCCGGTCAATTTTTAAGATATCGTATTTTATAATATAGACGATGGCACAGTAGCGTGACAATTTATTTTTTAAATTCTTTTTCTCGTTTATAAGAGGGAATTTTGAGAAAATATTTTGAATTTATATTCTATATAATTACATCTTTCCAGTTTTCATACGTTGCCTTTTTATTTCACGGGGACCGGTATAAGTAGCCCACGGCTTGTCTTGATTTTTAATTTTTAAGCTAAAATGGCGGTCATTCGTTATTAAATTAAACTATTAGAGGTGTATATAGTTGTAATATTTTGCTTATGTTGATGAACCGTGAATTCTTCGCAAAGATAACAATAGTTGTTTGGATTATTTACACACGCAGGTGACATTCTGGATAGGTATAAAGGCACGTTCGACTATCATGATTTAATTTGATTTGAATAATCTATAGGTATCTTATTATATACTCACATAGCACAGAATATTAATTCTTTAATTTAATTCATTGCAGAGTAAACATAGCTGAATGGATATGACGTAACAAATATACCAAAATATGTTCGTAGCTTATTGGACTTTACAATATTTCTTGCAATTTTTTGAATTTAGTTTAATGTATTAAGATTCGAGAGATTATTATTCGAGAAAAAGTTATTTAAGCAAATATTAAAATTCTGATGTGATACAGAAATTCTGAAACTAGAATCTTAAAATCCAGAGTCAGGATGCAAAATCGCATAAGATTAATATAAGAAGAAAAACCGTGTTGACTCCTGTAATTAAATCTGAAATTAAGTTTTCTAATCTGGTAGTTCCGATTATTGTCTTTTATTATACCACTTTACTTCATCACGTGAATATTAACGAAATATAGACAGAATGTTTTCTCATTCACATCTTGTGACCCCATTGATTTTTGCTATTTTTTTAGGGCTTCGTTTAAACAAGTTTTCACCATGTTTTATTTTTAATCGCTTTAATCACACTTTGAAATAGTAAGCAATTCCTCTATTTGATATTTAACGAATCTACTTAAATATCCGAACTTTTATATTTTTTTGTAATGTTTAAACTTTAACTAAATATTATGTATAATTCCACTACTGTATCAACTAAGATAAATGTGCTTTACATTCATTATTCATTTATGGCACAAATTAATTAAAAATATAATTGTAACGAAGAAATTAAGTAAACAAATACGAAGACGGATTTTGATTTTTTATGTATTTCAGAAATTAACTATTATTACTTTAGACTCAGCTACTTCACTACTACAACAGTAAAAATGATTACGTATGTGCGTTTCACTCAAATATGTTGTTAACGTCTTTCTATCTACTTTATATCTTAGACAACGCAGTCCTTTAATAATTTTGATCATGATGGTTAGTTATTATTATGGTAATAATAAAAAAAAACTAGAAAATACAGTTCAGTGTATTAGATGGGGTATAGATATATAACATGCCTTCAAAAAATTTCCTCATTAGGAACGATCATGCATTAACAAGAGCTGTAACAATAAAGGGTAAAAGAAAATGTAGCGCAAAAAATCGGGTTAAGGTGGCGTTATCAACAGCAAATCCTCCTCACAATCATTGAACAATGGTATTACCTAAATAGGGGATAGCAGATACTAAGTTAGTTGGTTGGTGACAGTGCACGTATTCTGTCACAAACGTATAGTTTTGATAGTTTGGTTATGTGATGTAAATGTGTGTAATAATTAATAATTTAGTTTTATAAAAAAAAATTAATTACAATAATCAAAATTAAAAGAAAAAAATACTAAAGCAGATGTTGGAAAAGTTGATCATTATTTTTAAGACAAAGTTGAACTCTACGCTTCATGCTGTCAAAGCCATTTATTAGGATTTCTTGGGTTATGTCAGCACAAGAATTCACAATAGCATTACGAAGCTCTTCGATTGTGTGATGTCTGGTCTTGAAAAAGGTATTCTTTAAATATGGAAAAGTAAAATAGTCAAAAATTGTCAAAACTGGAGATCTTGGATGAAAATTAATAATTCTCGTATCGAAAAATTATTGAAAAAAAACTTTTGTTTCTCGAGATTTGTGCGGCGGTGCATTATCTTGCTGGAAATATTGTTCGGTAAGTTCATCATCATGAAGTTCATTAATAAACGACTCTAGTAATTTATTTCGATATCTTTCAGCACTTTGGTTTGATTAAACAATATAGGCCCAATAATTCGTCTTCTTGAAACTGCTAGCCAGACGTCTAATTTTTGTTAATGTACTGTGGTTTCCACAAATTCGGGAGTGTTTTCTTTAGACTAAATTCTCATATTTTGCTTGTTTAAATATCCTGAAAGATGTAACCAAGCCTCCTCCGAAAAGAAGCATTTGTCAAGAAAGACATTATTATATATGTTATTCAAAATCCATAGACAATACTGTGTTCTCGTAACAAAATCTACCTGTTTAAGTTCTGAAACTGCTTGAATTTTATACGGAGACAACTTTAAGTTCTTTTTTAAAATAGTATCCCACTGGCAAAAGAATTTGTCATTTGTTGTGATAGTTTTGCAATTAATAAGTTGTCAAAGTTTGACATTCATAAGTTGAATGGTTATGAAATTTTCAAAAAGTTTAGGACAGTTATTAAATATTAATTTTTGAAAGGATTATGAGGCAAAGAAATTTTTACTGATATGATAGAAATCTTAAATAGTCAGTGTCCTTTATACGCTACTACTTAGAACTGGATTATCACTAAAAACTGGATAGACACGCAGTCCTCGATATGCCCGTATTTGTACGTTTTATAACGTTTGTTATTCGATCTTCTAATATGGTTTTATATTATAAATTTTGGGAGATAAGTTAGTTTTGGAGCTATAGTAAAACTAGAGCTGGTTTGAATAATTGTAAGTTCAAGTCCTACCGAAATTACGAAGCAGGTGTTCGCCCACATAATCTGATCCTCACCCGATAATTAGTCGATGCGGCGTAACGTGGAGCCAGGTCTATACCTTCGCAGATAAGTTTTGTAATAGTATTGTTTTTTTTTGTCCTGGTTTATAATTAATGAATATTTCAAATCATTGGAGCACATATAAATTTTGTTTTCGCTTTATATTTCATATTAGAATTTTATCGTTTATTCTTATATTTTAATATTTATATTTAACAGTTCATTTATATACTTAACATTTATTGAATATTTTATATAGAAGTTTTCCGTTAGTTTAGATAGTTTATGTTTCGCATTTATTTTTGTATATTTTGGACGAACGTTGGCGGAGATCTCCGATAATCTTTATTCGTTCTTCAGGCATGTAAAATTTGTAATATAACTCCTGTCGTATATATACAGGTCCCTTCCTATTTTTTATATATTTGACGTTTGTTAAAATTTTGGGGGAAAACGTATTCAATAAATATTGTTGTACTATTATTTTTTGTGCCGTCATTGATTTATATGTCATTTTATAGATATTATGCCTTGTGGGTACGTTATAGGACATATTGCAGTGGAATTTGCTTTGAAATTGCTTATTAATTTTTTTATTCACACTACAGCTTATATTGCCGGCTATTCAGTCTAGTAGAATCCACGAACTGCCATCTCATGAATCGTTCCTCGCGGATCAGGGTCAAGTTTTGTTTTCCAGAATAAAACAATAAACACAAATAAAAATCTAATCAGTTCCTTTGTTAGTATATTTTAAAAAAATAAATAAAAAAAAATCCCTCTACAAAGTGTATAGGGTGCTAAAGCATCATCAAACAGTAGCAATGAGGAAACACTCTTTGTGAATAATGACTCGCACACAGAGAAAAACCTCTTGTGAATCTCGATCAAACATAAAACTAATAAATACTAGTGAAATCTGTCAAGTTTAACCTCTACTTTGACCCCTTCAAACAAATGTCAAAAACAAATAAGTTTTCAAAACTCACGAAAATTGAAATTTTGTCATGCGCCAAAATAACACAACAAGGTCAATCCCCACTAAAGAAAACTCCAACCTTGAATTCAAAAATGTTCTCGAAAATTATTTTAAGAAAAAACTTCCCTTACAAAAAAACATGACAAGTTTCTCTAATACCCATATACTACGTTCAAATATAAATTATTACAAGAAATACATGAAATTATAATAATGAAAATAATCGTGATATCAAATATATAAACAAAATATTTTATCAACTTACATAGATCCATGTACAATTTATAAAATGCACGAGAGATATCTTTTTCACAAAAAAAAATTCAATAAACATTAAAACACTCGCATAAATCGAATTAAGATTTACATGCACCTTACAATAAATGCATAAACAATATTCAACCCGATTTTATAAAACAAAGAATAAAATTGAGAATTTTATTCTTTAATAAACCGATCACTTTAACCGTCAAGATATCTCTAACTCAAAAATGAAATTTCAACATCCGCTTGTCCATCCCTACCATCTATAAAATCAAAATATATACAGACAACACATTTTAACAAATACAATATCCGGAAAAGCGGCAAGTTCAATCCTCTGGTCAAC
Organism: Melolontha melolontha; assembly: GCA_935421215.2. NCBI lineage: Eukaryota > Metazoa > Arthropoda > Insecta > Coleoptera > Scarabaeidae > Melolontha > Melolontha melolontha. The sequence continues at coordinate 79,262,290 of OW285238.1, forward strand.
CTAAATATACGAGGGCTAATCATAATTTCATACATTATAAAATTTTATTTTACTTATAAAATAATATATATATATATAACGATCCCCGTCTGAAATAAATAAACATACAACTGAAATAGCTAATTTTTTAAAAAATGTCCTTCATTATAGAGTTCAAAATTGTTCAATCATTTTTCCTTTCTTGTCCAAGGAAAAATCTATAGCCGTCATCCGTGTGACATATGAACTCTCGTTATAATTCAATAGAAATTAACGGTGACGCCTTTTTCATATTTTATTATAGTCAGACACTCAACAACGTTTCGATAAGAACCCCGTCGTATTCACTGAGTGTAGTCGGCCTTGCTAGTTGAATTGCATCTTTACTATCATCCCTCCCACACAGGTAAGTCTTTAGAACTCTGTAGTGTATCGTGAAATTATCAGAAGCCAGTATCAGTAGCATTATTTGAGAAAGAGTATTACAGGGGCATATTATACTGAGTTGCAAGCTAAATTATATAAGAAATTGTGGAAAAACACCCAGAAAAACTTGCCAAAGGCGTTTCTTTTTTTCCAAAAAAAATTAGTGAAATTAATTTTGAATTGGTTGACCAACCGCCTTATTTCCAAGATTTAGCGCCGTCAGGCTATTATTTATTTCACAAACGATAAAGTTGCATGTGCTATTGAAAAGTGGCTTGCAGACTAAGATATTAAAACAAGGACTTTGATTAACTTTATTAACGTTGTGCTAAATGTCTAAAAGTCTAATTTTAATAAGAGATTAAGTTGAATAAATATAATTTCGTATTGCAATATTATGCAGTTTTATATGGTATTAACAAAGTAACAAATTGATGAAATTTGTTTTTATTGTATGTATAAAGTCGTTATAGAATAAAAAAAATGCGTACGTACATATAAAAAAGCTCAGCCTACATTTAACCCTTTAAATCAGATGAATTCCAACTGCGTACGTAATTAATTAAAATGTAGTATGTACGATATTTAAGATTTATATTTAATAACTGAATGGAAATATTTGGATTTTTTTCTTGGCTTAAGTTGAGAAGTTTTAAAATTAAAACTAAATTGAGAAAAGTTGTTTAAAGCAAATTTTGCTGTTCAAATTGGTAACTAAGGTAATATTGTAACGAGCGATCATTAAAATTTTCACTCGTAGCTGGCCGTGTATATAAAAATTATGTCGTAGCTTTAGTCATTAAGATGTTATTTCAAACATCTGTCAGTGTCAAATATATATTTTAAAGTTTCATCAAAAGAAAAAGTAATGGCCTTTAATGATATGCATAAAGCGTTTATGGTAGAATGTTAGTTCCTGACATCTCAAAAAATTGATGGTATTTGGCAGCATTCAATAGAAAATTGCCTTGCGGAGTTTGAAGAGAGATATCCAAATACTGTTCCTAGCTATAAAACTTTCCTTGATACGCTAATGCATTGTGTAAATCTTTTTCGTCAAACAGGCAGTATTTTAAGGAAAAAAGGAAGCGGTCCTCCTCTCAAGAGAAGTCGCGGCGTAATTGAAAGTGTCAGAGAAATTATTAACGAATCTCCTCAAACATCTATTCGCAGAGTTTAGCAACAAGTAGGGCTTTCGTATGGAACATGTCAAAAAATTTTAAAAAAGGACTTGCACATGTATCCATATAAATTAACTTCTGTACAAAATCTATTACCTACGGATTATGAAAAAAGAACACAATTTTGCCAATGGTTTATTCAAACAATGACAGACAATATTTTAAATCATACTTTTTTCACTGATGAAGCTTGGTTTTATTTGAAAGGTTATGTTAATTCGCAAAATATGCGTATGTGGTCCAGTGAAAATCCTCATTTCTACAGAGAAGTTCCTCTACATCCAGAAAAAATAGGCGTAGACCAATATTCTTTGAGGGCACGATAACATCGGAGAAATATCGTAACGAAATTCTCAGTGTTTTTACTAATCAATTGACTAATGATGAACTCCAGGTCGGATATTTTCAACAGGATGGGGCTACATCTCACGTTACACTTGAAAATATTCATGATCGTGTGATTTAACAGTCATGGATTTTTTTGTGTGGCCGTATATAAAGAATATTATTTATGAAACACGAATTAATATCTACAAGAGTTAAGACATAAAATCATAGAAAAATGTGAACACATCAATAACTCACCCCAAATACTGATCAATGTTTTCAATGCTCTACGAAATAGAGTGCCATTATGCTTGGTGGAGAATGGTCAACATTTTACACATTTTTTATAATCTATTACTTTGTATAAAAATTATAAATATATTTAATATAAAAGTCAGCATTTCTAATTATTTTTTAACAATCATGACGTTTGAAATTATAATGACAGATCTCCTCTAATAACTTAAGTTAGGAAATACTTTTTTGTGTACATGGCTTACTTGAGCGAAAATTTTAATGATCACTCGTTATATTCCTTTATGAGGAGAGGAGATTGTTCAGAAACCCATATTAAAATATTAATGCACCTTGGGAACTGCTATTCAAAGATGTATGGCTATATTCCTAAACAAATTAATTTTCTAAGAATCAAGCGAAAGCTTCCTCGTACTTACTACGATAAAATTGATATACTACGCCTACGTCTGGTTACCATTACCTTTTTTTTGTCAACTTACTTTTTTCACGAGAGTTAAATATAAAACGCACTAAAAAAAAGTTGACATAATCAATGTCGTCATAATTCTTCATGAATTATTGTTAGGGATTAAAAAAACTGAGATAACATAACACGTATATAAATAGAAAAATTCAATATAAGGTATATTTCTTTTGTTATCGTTATAATTTCATTTTGAACTTCTTTAATAGTAAAATATAAATTTAACACGAACTTTTCTAGCTTTAGTGTATTATATTAAAATTTATTGCAGAGGAATTAAAATGCTTATGTAAATAACAAATGCTAAATGTAATATTTCATTTGTATAAATATTACATTACTATATTTTTACACACCAAAATACTGGTGATGGAACAACATAACATAATTTTTATCCCCTCCTTGCTCACTTTTCGTGGCTCGGGCTCGGGGCTGAACACACCGAGCGAATTACTTTTTCTGATCACCCATCCACTAAATTTTCAAAATTTATTCGACTATGCCAATTGCAATATTTTTAATCTAACTGCACTACAAATACTATTCAGTTAATCTATAATAAGCATGTGTTCTTGGAACGAATCAATACGATACTAAAATACATAATCCATTCTAGATTGTTTTAAGTATGAAAGATAACGAATTCGATCGGGTAGCTATACGCTAATAATCTAGCAACAGTCTTCCTCTAGCAAATTCCACGAATCTAAAAATCATTACAAGGGAAACTTCATTACCATTATAATAAATGGCGATGGCTCTTAGTAAGTAAAAACAAATAATAAACGTGAAAATAATCATTATTCCAAATTCTTAGGCATTACTTCAAATCGCTCGCCGACTTATTAAAACCATCTTGAATCGTCTAAATGAAAACTAAAGGCCGAAAACTTGATCGTATTTCTTGAGATTCTGTGTTTTTCGCAACATCCTATTGTTGTCACAATGATAGTCTTTCCAACAATTGGATAGTATGCCCAAATCTGGAGCAGACGCGCTCAGGAAAATCCAGTGCAACAAATATTCATCGTGACGATACTACATGGATACTAACAGGAAGTTTCAAATATACGAGGTAACGTTTTTAAGTTCACAGAATGGGGGTTGGTAGTATGGTAGTGGGAGAGTTCTTTCATGTCGTAACGTGTTCAGTAATTTATTATTATTATAAATATTAAAGTTTTATCTTATTTTTGTCAGTGATGTTTGAACTATCGTCGACCAAGCATCAACTCGATTGGGAAGAAAATTTGAAATATAGGGAAAATTCAGTATCTTGCCGTGTAAGGTAGCAAGGAAAGTCTGTTTAAACAATACCGAAAGAGATGTCATCAGTTTACGGGGATTCTTGCTCGGAAGAAACTATAGTTTATAAGTGGCAGTCTCCTTAAGCAAGGTGGGTAATTGCTTGAGGACGACTCACGGCCTTATTAAAGTGACCACTCCAGAACTTGTTCGAAAATTTGAAAAATGAATAATGGAAGATGTTCGGCTAAAGAAGACATAACTCGCATGAATTATTGGAGTATCCGATACAACTATTTTTAAAATTATTCATGATCATCTTGGCATGACTTAGGTGAACGCAAGATGGGTGCCGAGAATGCTCACGCCACCATAAAAACAACAGCGCGCGGAATGTTCCCGTGCGTTTTTGGACCTCTGTAATGAAGACAGGCATGTAGTGAGTCAAATTGTTACTGATGATGAAACTTGGGTTCGTCATTATTAACCTGAGTCCAAACAAGACACCATGCAGTGGCACATCACATCCAAGAAGTTTAACGTGAAGGTGACGAAGGTGACGAGGTTTACGAAAGGTGTCCTGCTTCTGCACGACAACGCTCCCGTCCATAAGAGTCATGTTGCGTTGTCTGCCCTGCATAAAGTAAGCTTCAATATTTTGATTTATGCATACTTTATTCCGAACCTCACTCCGAATTTCACCTGTTCCCAAAAACGAAATAAGAACTTTGCGGGAGGAAATTTATGAGCGATGACGCTGTTTCGACATATTTTTCAGACAAAGATAAAAAAATTTATGAAGACATACACAAGCAATTCGAAAGGTCTGAAAAATGTATTAAGGTTGCAGGTGAATATATTGAAGAAGAAAAATAGTTTTGTATGTTTATTTTCTCTCCTTTTCTCCCATTCAACGAACTTAAAAACGCTCCCTCGTAACTTCCCATACAAAGAGAGTAGATGATCAAAGAATGGAAGAAATTACATTATACAAACTACTAAGAAAGCTTGCCAATTCAGAATATGTCAAAAAATGCATCCTATTCTCGTCGGAAATCCGATAATCTCCTTAGTAGAAGCATTCGAAAACTAATGCCGACAAAATTACGAAAATTCAGCACCCATAAGGTTGAAATACCCGATCTGTCCAAATTTTATTTGCCAATAAATATTTTCCAAGAAGATGGGTGCAGGTTAAATCATTTGAGGATAAATTACGCGAGATGTGACGCATATATATACAGTTTAGCCATAAATATTGTCAATATTTTATTGGCGCAAAAAAAAGATCTCATCTAAAATACATAGTTTCAAAAAGTACAGAAAATAAACTTTCTAACGATGTATAGCCTTTCCGAAGAGTTTGTCTTCTGCGTCCACTTGGAGTTGTAAACGACTCTCTATTTACCAACTCTTTCTAGCGATATTCTTGTTGCAACATCAAAAATACTTCTTTCCAGACTCCAAATTTGAACGATGTTTCTAAAAACAGTACATTCGAGAATATTCCATAATCGAGGAGTCACCCCACCAAACCATTACTGATACCGCATAGTAATCAAGGTGTGATATTCGAACTTCTAGGAAGATTCTAGCCCCTTTCTTCGCTCTTTTTGTTCTTAAAGCTTTCAAGACCAGTGCCCACGAATAGTACGAAGGCCGTTTATGTTGTTACCGATGTTTCACGAGAAATGTTATGATATAGAAAACGTTCATTGACATTAAAGGTGAAAGAAGAGCTAAACCTGTGACGCACTCTTTTCCATTTTCCACAATGTAATGATAGCGTTACGGCTATTATATTTGGCCTCTATAGTATAAATTATATTCATTGAGTAGCTATAAAACAACTTACGCAGGCGCGGCTCGTGATGACGTATTTGGGGGTGCAAGGACAATGATGCGAGTGCTTCGTGTATTCTCGTGTACTAACTGTAACGTTTTCTTAGTAAACACCTAAAACACACGAGGCACTCGTATCATTGTACTTGCACTCCCAAATACGTCATCACGAGCCGCGCCTGAACTTACGTATTACATATCTCCAGTGATACGCTGATGCTGCTATCAAATTAACATATAATTTCGTACAATTATGAAATATTGACAATATTTATGACTAGACTGTGTAGATGGAGCTGCTTCACATTTCAACATGTAACACACCATTCGTATTAATGATTGGGTTTACGTTTTTTGCTCTTTTTATTATTGTGGCATGTCCAAATAAATTTTGGAGTGTAAGTAGAAAGTGTGCAATAATGGAATTAAACCTTCTCATCACTTGAAAAATTCAAAATAACTGTTTTGTAATATTTGTATAGACTTTTTGAGCCAAGATTTTCAATCGTAAATATTGTAGTTAACACACTTTGTGGAATTAAAAGTCATGAGCTATGAATAGAGGCATTACTATTACTAATGATAATAGTTCCTGTTCCCACTTTGTCCTTGTAGTGCAAGTTATGTTACATATTCATTGATGCAAGTGTTATCTCATGTACCACTATATCCCGATTTGTCGCTCTCCATACATAATCGTTTTGGACATTAGGAAACACATATGGGAAAAAAGAAACGTCAGTCAGATAAGAAAGCGATGGAAGCTGTACAGGTGTACCTTTGTAAGTAACACAGAACTACTCTTTTGTCGATATTATCAAATTACCTGACTGCAGAACTTGCATACTGAAGCAGACACAAGGCAAAATAAATTTTATGTAATTGTTTTTCAAATCTTAATTGTTAGTTTATCAAAATTCCTTATCGAATATAGATTGCCTTAGCATAAAGAAAATTAATAAGTCCACATATTTTTAGTAGTAGATAAAGTAATTATGAAATAGATTCTACTGCATTTATGTTAATATGATGCTTAGCAATTTTCAAATGACCACTTTTTCTGTGCTCTAACATTTAGACTGGCAATTTTAGCAAATTATTCTAGAAATCGTTGTTGGAGAATTTTTTTTAATGAAACATATTCATCAAATCTGACGTTTTCTTTTCATATGGCACACGATTACATAATAGATCGATGGTGTCACTAATTACTGACACGAAAACATATTTGCCCGTTTTTGTTTTTGATTTTGATGGGTGCGTGTGAAATTCGGAAACATGACGCTATTTGACAGCAAGGGAAACAGAACATCCGACTAAAAATACTGATGAGAATTTTCTAGGAGTTTTCGATGGACGAATATGAATAAGTTCATGTTTTCTCTATATGTAGTCTTTTATAAGGGAGTGAATTTAAATTGCAAATGCTCCGTAATATATAATATAGACTGCGAGTAATAAGCACTCTGTGAAAGTATACCACATACTAGAAAAACAGTCGGTCAATAAAATATATGAATATGTATTATTTCTTAGAGAAGCACAAAAGTAATGGAAACGGAAACAAAATATTTTGGTGTTATCGACTATTTAATTACTACAGACACCAAAATAGAAATCTCGTTTATTAATTTTTTTCTTTAAGTACAACATTTCCTACGGAATTGTTTTTGAAAAGTATATGCAATAACTGAGTTTTCTTGAAGTTAAATAGAAAAAAATAATCTTAATAAAGGTAAATATTACCAAATATTAAAGCAGCTTTACTATACCCGAACTATGCACGAAAATAAACCACTAAAAAATAAACCAAAAAAAAAAAAATTAGCTCCCTTTCTTTTCAATAAAGGTTGTTACACCACAGTTACTACAAATTCATCATCATCTCTAAATTTTGTCTCCCAAAGTGCAGTTTGAGATTTGAAAACAAAAAGAGACACATAAGACTTAATGTGGACTGTGAGGCAGGTATTTCATTTTATCGAAGTCATAATCAGCGGCAAGTCAAGATAATACACCAGTATTATCTTGACGGAACAAAATACCTTCTGACAGTTTTTCGCGTCGTTTCACTGTAATGAAATCTCTGAAGTAATGAATTAAGGTCTAACATAATACTCTTCTATTACTGATATCCTTCTTCATATAGAAATAAAAAAAGTTAAAGGTATGGGTATAGAGTGGTTATCATCTTACTTGTCTTGTAGGCAGTAAACTCTGAAGACAGCCTTTGAGGGTGCCAGTTCATACTCAAAGGAAACTGTTATAAATTGTGGTAAGCTGCAAGGCAGAATTTTTGGGACACTTCTGTTCGTGATCTATTTTAATGATATTCATATACTGTCGAAGATTCTTAAAAAAAAATAACTCCTCAACAGTTAGCTGTACTGATTATACATCTTTCATGATTAGAGGCGATACACTTGATATTGGATCTAGATAAGTGTCAAGTCTTAAACAATGGTTAAATTTTAATAACTTAAACATTAATCGTAATAAAACTGATGTAATTTTATTTAAAACTAACGAAGTTCATTGTTCTATTACCTTATCTCTTAATAAATATTATTACTGTACGCAAAACTCTTAGGCTGCTGACTTTCGATGAGTGTCTCGGGTGAAGTAAGCATGTCAATAGAGTATGCAAAAACTAGTTCTTTCTGTTTTTGTGTTCGCTACTCCGCGAGATACTTAGCAACAAAGTACTACGCGTAACGTATTTTTTTTGTATGTTATTCAAACCTAAAATTTAGTATTATCTTTTGGAGTGGCAGCAATGAGTTGATTGGTATTTTCATTTTACAAGGAAAATTACCTGATGTGCTACAACTTGGTTATAACCAATCATACATAGGTTCCTTTTAGATGTAATAATATTTCATATGTATTCAATGATTATATTTTTGAAACTTTAATGTTGTCACTCAAACACAAACACCTATTTGAAAATAATACCTTTCTACATACCTGCTACACTAGGCATAAAACTAATTATAGTACTACCTAAACCACCGTCTACTAGTAACCGAAATAAGTTTAACTACACTAGCCTAACGCTATACAACAACTTACTTATATCACTAAAGCAAATATGCAATCTAGATACTTTTAAAAGGCCGCTATATGAATTTTTAAAGGATCTTCAAACTTACAATTTAGAAGAATTTTTTAATTGATAGTTTAGTTATATAATTTGTTAGTAATTCTAATATATTTTGGAAATTTGCTTTTGTTACGTGTTAAAAAGTTGTAATAAAATTATTATCATTATAATCAATAAGCAAGCTTCTCTAACAGTTTTAAAAATGATTGCCATTTTGTTTCCTGCAGAAGGAATGAAACTTCTTGAAATAGCTGGAATCTTTAACATTCTATTGCTCTTGTTTTGATTAAGGTTATATTTATAAACTCACGCTCCATCTCCAGTGAGAACTTGGTTCAATCTAGTTCGTCTCCATAAATCACCAAAAATTATTCGCACATTTCTACCCGAACACATATTTGAAATAACAAACGCATTTATCGAACCCTGCTTATTATATTCACGTTTGTTATTCTAATATACAGTGATGGGCAAATGTGTGGGACCATATAAATATCTGATAAATCAGGAAAGATATTGTAGTAAAATTTTAAACACCAAAATTAGGGATGGAAGACCCATCATTTCAAGTAATTTTTAAATATACAGATTATTAAAAAATGTAACGTACTAAAGTTATACCTTCTTAAAATGAATTGCATTCTTTTACATTTTGGGATTCTCTTCGATAATACAATTTCAACAAACTATAACACTTGAGGTCTTAAGTAATTTTTATTTGTTAATTTGTAAGAACAGGAAAGTGAGCTGGTCATACAAACAAAGTTAAACTTAATTTACGGGATTTTAAAAATTGGGGCTACCCACTTTCTGACAGTAAGCCAATCTATCTGTAAATTCTCTTGTAACCCTTGTTATGATGTCTGGCGAAATGCTTCTTATCTCTTCGTTAATTTTTTCAGCCAAATCTTGCAAATTTCTGTGTCGGGTAAGATACACTTCCTGTTTTAGATAGCTCCACAATAAGTAATCTAGTGGATTCAGATCGGGAGGACGTGCGAGCCATTCAATTTCGCCTCTACTTCCAATCTATATGTGGGCAAAAGTTCGACCTAATCAATCTCGAACGATAACTGAATAGTGAGGGGTGTAGGGTTTGTAGGAGTTGGCCATTTTCCTCCATTGCAGGAATTAGCTGTTTACTTAAAAGTTTTAAATATATTTGACCGTTTAGTGTTTATTTGATAAAAAAAGGCCCTATTATTCTGTTACTACAAGTACCAGCACAAGCGTTAGGCTTTCAAGGTTATACCTATGAATAGTACCGTTCAAATGAAAGATTACCTCATCCGTAAATACTAAATTATTTACAAAATTGTTATCACGATTACAAATATTCGTCATTGATTCACAAAACGCTTGCCTTCTACCGAAATCATCATTATAGTGTTCTTGAACGAGGCGAATTTTATAAGGATGATATTTTTCTTTTTAAGAATTCTTCCAACTGACCGACGGCTAATATCACGCCTTTGCGCCAGCTCGTTTGTAGATAAATGGGGATTTTCCTCTATAGATATGGCAATATCTTGCACTTTAATATAATTTGTAGCAGAATTTGTACGACAAATTCTTTGCAAACTGCGAACACCACTATTTATGTCGTACTTTCATAAACTTTTGATAACACCACAACGCAAAATTGGCTCCCGACTGGGATGTGTAGTATTAAATACTACGGTATTACTTCCTGAAGAGTTCTTGACTTATCATCAAAACCGATCATCATTAATACATGTATTCTCTCTCGTTCATTTAATTCAGCTATTATTGAAAAACAACAATTATTTAATGACACTATTAAATGCTAAAAACTACTAGACTTGTGATAAAATTTAAAGATTGTAATATTCACGTTAACTTTTCCTCGACAAAAAATTTTTTTAAACACCATAACAAAAGAAATATGTAGTATACTTACATTTATAATTGTAAAGGTTTTTGTTTAAATGATCATACCTGAGTGTCAAGCAATACTTATTATTTTGAAAATACCGAGAGATAAGTATTCTAAAAATTCTGATTTTCATTTGTTGAAATCGTGTTATCGAGGAGAATCCTAAAATGTAAAAAAATACAGGGCGCTCAGTTTAAAAACTATAACTTTACTACTTTACATTTTTTTGAACACTCTGTATATAAAAATATTTGAAATGTCTAACATTTTATTACAATATCTTTTTTAATTTAATGGATATTTATATGGTTCCACACATTTGCCCATCACTGTAGAATTCCGAAAAGTTGTTTCTGAAACTCCTATTGAAACTGTTAATTACCGTTTCGTCGATCTTGTATTCTGCATTACTACACTCTGGGTTTTTTAACAACATCTAAAGTGATAACTAGGGCTCGTTCGAGTAACATCGCAGCTGCGGCTCGACCTCGCGCGTATATATATTTTGTCAGTCATCGCCAGACAACTTAGAATAAATTATTACTGTTAAAAATGGAAGCGCACCGAAACTTATATAAATAAATAATAAGGTACAAATTTATGAAGGGTGGTGCATACCATTTTAAGCGTCACAAACTGGGTAAAATCGGTTAAATATTTGCAATATTAGATGTGTTTCTACAGTAATTTCCCCAAGCCGATTACATCGAAGAGAAAAAATGTGCTTATATGCAGAAATCGAACAGTCTACATCCACTGATGTTATAGTTGCATAATTAAAATAATCTTTAAAACAACTTAACATTTCTGTTGACGCACCTTCACAAGTTTCTCTTAATATGCCAAAATCTTAATCTTTCTCTAAACACCTTCACACATTTCAAGAACACCAACCTTTTTTGTGTCTTCTACTGTGCATAGCTTCGCGTAGCTGTGCGGCAACATGTTGCACTATTTGCAGAGATTCCACTAACGGCACCGAAGGATTTTCTAATTTTTCTATTACCTCCACTAGTACGACGTAATTGTTCTGAATAGTTTATAAATCTATTTTAACCTGACTATCTTGAAATTTTGACTGACTTTCCTTGATAGCTTTTGGATCGAACTTAAAAAGCACGTTCTTCGTATTATCAAAATATTTATGGTAGTAAAATGCTGCCTGTAATCAGGTTCCCCAACTTGTAAAAATCGGCTGAGGTGGTTCAGGAATATCCTGAAATTGGCGAACACGTTTTGTGAATTTAAGAAACACAGACTTGTACTTGCAATTTATTCATATACACCTGGATAATATTTACGAATAGTTTCTGCCACCAGATTTAAAGCATAGATTTTACACGTAATATGTAACAAGTTAGCACAATATTTTTTTAGAGGCAGGCCTACAATGATCATGTTTGCGGCATCATCACTCGCAAACATTAAGTTGAACATTAGTTTGTTGAAAGTTAAAACTTTTTCAATGTATTTAACACTAGCTCTGAAATTATTTCGGTAGTATATTGTTGTATTCTTCTGCAAGCTAGTGATATTGAAGGTTACGAGTAATGTAGTTCCATTATACGTAACATAACATTAATAACCGATTTTTTTTACAATTCGTTGTTTTGCCCACAGTTTCGTACTTTTCAATAAGGATTTTATGTTCAACACGTTCACGGAGGGATGGTAGAAAATTTAATAAGCATCGTAGTGCTTCTAAAATGAACGAAATGATTCGTTGTCTTCTAACATAAACGGTACATTACACAATATGAAAGTTACACATAAATGAAACAAATGTTTCCCTACTTTTTGTGTCATTATGCACTACACTATTTACGTGTCTTTTGCAGTGAAATTTCTTTGAATACATTAGTAGTATATCACATACTTTATACTGTATTATACTGCCATTGTACCTTAAATGAATAATCCTTTTATTAATTTATGAGCTACATTGTAAAACGGTTTCGTTCTGGTTATTTGTGACATTATAAAATTATAATCGTAAACTAGCGAAGTGCACTGAACGGTGTTTGGACGGCAACTGACAATATATATATTTATATATATAGTAATAATAAAATGTTAATTAGATTATGGAAAGCACCCATCTTATTTAGTCACATTTCTATTATTGCTATATATATATATATATATATATATATATATATATATATATATATATATATATATATATATATATATATACATATATATATATATATATATATATACGAGATTTCTTAGAAGGTGGAAGACTGTTCATATTTAGTGTTAATTGATCATATTTATAATGAATATTTTCTAACATGGAGTGTCAAGTCTATTATTAAATTGTAAAAGTATATGACTTTCCTATATAATTGAACAATGTAAATTTAGTTAATTTTAGATAAATTTCTTAATATTTGTTAATGTAAAAGGTTATATGAGAAGGGAAAATTATTTGTAAATCAATAAGTTATAATATTAATCAAATATCAAAATTATATTTGAAATGTCAAAATATTTTGGAAATTTTGGTATAACTAAAGCTACCAATGATTTTCAAAGGAGGAAAAGCTGTTGGGTTGCTATGGATTTTTATTTATAAAATTGGGAGAGAGGAATTTTTTTGGGATTTTGAATAGAGCAGATGTGTTGTTAATTAAGGGAATTTTAATAAAATATTTAATACGAGTAAATTTTCTATTATGACTACAAAATCATTATAAAATATTATTAATTCAATGGTTCTACGATTCTACCAAAATTGGAATTTTTGGAGAACGTACTTACGATTTCAACAGAGGATCTCCAAGATACATTACTTAAAAAGGTCGTAAACTGTTTACGACAGACAGTTATCGCAGAGCTGAAGATGGAAAATGTGATTTTTCCGAAACGTCGTCCAGAAACCAGCACCGGTCTTTACGAAGACCAAACAGTGGAAACGCGGAAGAAAACCGGGAATCCAGTTACAACATATATATATATATATATATATATATATATATATATATATATATATATGGTAAACCTAATCAGTAGGCGATTAAAGGTCTGTATATTACTTCAAAATATATGTATTTAAAAAACTCGATATAAAGATTTTTATATCCTGTCATTCATATTTTGTATTTTCTTGATAAAGGCGTACACAGCCGAAACATGTAGAGTTTTTTAAATACATATATTTTGAAGTAATATACAGACCTTTAATCGCCTACTGATTAGGTTTACCATATCATACCAAGGTCACGAAGTTATTATATATATATATATATATATATATATATATATATATATATATATATAAGTGTTTAGATAATTTCTTAGCCGTTTATTAATTTATCAATTGTTATATATATATATATATATATATATATATATATATATATATATATATATATATATTACAATAAACTTTTAAGTCATACGTTTACTACAAAGTGTTTTCAAAGACAAATATTAAACTTTAAAGCAGTAAAATGAATTTAAAATTCGAATTTTTACCCCCGCATTCTGATACACTTCTGCGCAGGTGCAATGAATATAAACGTTTGTTAATAATCATAACATGTACAACCTAATAGTGTTTTGGTCTTAAAAGAAAGTTTGAAATTTAATATAAAACAACAAACGTGAGTCCTCTAATATTTCCAGGGTCGTGAAGATTCTGTCTGACAAAGAAATTAAAAGGTATGTTAGCTCAGTATTAATATGATAAACTAATAGAATTCAAACGACTTGTTTTGGTTCTTAAATTCCGTTTATTAAAAGGAAAATCTTATCTTGATAAGTGAATATGTATTTAATGATGTACATTTAACAAAACATTCGGAATAAACAATAGTTAACAATTTAATTTTATTGAAAATTTAATTATAAAATTTATTGGTTATGTGGAATTTCTTATAGGTTAAAAATTGAATTTACGAAAATGAGACACATACTAGGCTACATAAACAAATTGATTCTGATAAATCAATTGCTGAATAAATGAATTTGTATATAACCACCCTACTTACAATGTTTTAAACAAAATGGTCATTAAAGGGATCTTTATCTACCTTCGGTAAGTAAATGTATCTGTTTACTTAAAAAAAAATACAAATAATAAAAAAAACTTAGCTCAATATTCTGTCACAATTATCCGTCTAGTCACTGGAATTAAATCTTGCCTCCCTGACGTACGGCTGGTATATTTTAACTTCAGGAACAACGGTCACAATACTGGCAGATCTCGAAAGTTAGGATCACCGGTCCCAATCCTGGTAATATAAGGCCTTGTAATGTTTGCCAATATGTTTCTAAAGCTGGTACACGTCTTTTGTGGCTCATTAATTGATAGCGGAGTATAAAATGAAAACAGTTCAAATCTTGGTATGTAATATAAATTATACTTGTTTTTATATTTTTAAAGAGAAATTCGTTTTATCCAAAACACATTCCATTAATTCAAGTGCAAAAATTATTCTCTCCAATTGTTTCAATCTCACTATGGCAACCCATTTATACATTTTTTATACATAATTTTCCAAAATATTTGACATATACTATAATTTTGATTCTTAATTAATATTATGAACTTATTGGTTTACAATTAAATTTTCCTTCACACATAACCTTTGAAGTACACAAAATTAACTAGATTTACATAGTTTTATAATTTTAGTAAATGTAAGAAAGTCATATACTTTTGAAATTTAATTATAGATTTGACACTCTAAATTAAAAAAACAATACAAATATAATAGACTTCCAACCTTCTAAGAAATTCCAATAACAGAAATGTAACGAATTAAAACTAGTGTCTTCAATAAATATTCAATTAATATTTTTATTATAATATATATATATATATATATATATATATATATATATATATATATATATATATATATTATAATAAAAATATTAATTATATATAATTAATTATATATATATATATATATATATTATATATTATATATATAATATATATATATATATATATATATATATATATATATATATTATAGTACTCCCTCGATATGTTGCGTTTTAATTTGTAATGTAGCTGATTATTCGCTTAATATTGATAGGGATAAAAATGTAAAATATTAATATTTAATATATTGTGAATGCATGAGACAATGTAATAATAACAAATATAATGTACAATGTTATATAAAAGGTGATGTACAATATAACTGTAAATACTTATCTGTATAAAAATGTGCTTATAATTTTTATAGGTGGCTAGCTCTATATCTCTTATCTCTTTGGGTTCATATGCGAGTTCAGGTATTTTTACTCCCGGGCGCTTGTTTAAATAAATGACTCAAAATGAATCGAACAACACTTCAAGTAAAGAAATAAAACCAAAATATAAGGCTAAATAAATTAATTTTATTGTTCAAACAAACTGGCAAAAATTCAAAATGAAATAAGTTTTTTTTCTCATCTTTTTCGTGACACACACAAAGTTACGAACGATAACAGTTGGTACTAATACATACACTTATGACATGAACAAAGAACATGTGGTTAGGAATATAGTTCTAATAAATTCGTTAAATATTAGGAAAAATAAACTAAGTGGTAATATCTTTTACAAGTGCAAATGAATTCAATGTTTTTAATAAAAAAAGGTTTACTATGTTTGAAGAACTTATAATGTGTGTAATCTGCCTGTTGAGCAAGGCCGACTTCCATGTGTCAGGCAAACGCTGTCCGTCGTCACGTTTGTTCATACAGTTTTGCCGTTTCTCAATTTCTATTGCTTCTCTTATAATCCTGTACGTTAACCTCGTACTGCGTGCTATAGTTTTTGTACCGTCAAAACACAACCACAAGCGACGTAATGAGAACAACTTGCCACAGCCCAGTCATACTAACTCGGACCGAACGCAAACCGATCGACCAATAGTCGAAAGCGACAGAACAACCGACGGACCAATCACGAGGAGTCAGACACGCGTCCCCACTACGACGGGACCATATAATACGAGCGGCACAGGAAATCAACGCACTCTTGAAGTTACAATTGCAACGAGAAGATCCTCTAGAAAAAGGTGAAAGTGATGTCACCGAAACGTCAGGAAGAAAGTTGTCCTTCTCAGGACGAAATCATCCAAACGCGGCGAAATATCCCGAAGAACAACGCTTCAACAAACGACCGCGAAAACATTCGACGAAATATATATATATATATATATATATATATATATATATATATATATATATGGTAAACTTAATAAGTCGGCGATTAAAGGTCTGGTTTATTACTTCAAAGTATATATATTTAAAACAACCCTACATGTTTCGGCAATGATGCCTTTGTCAAGGATATAAAAAATATTTTTTATATCCTTGACTTATCTATTTATTTCAAGAGAACGCAAAACACAGAAATGAATTTAAAAATATTTAAAAGACGTTGCGTTTCAATACTAATTTATTTGATTAGATATAAAAAATTTTAATCGGTCGAACAACTGGAAATAAATCAAGGGTAAAGCACGGGAATAATTTTTGTTTTTTTCACCTATAAATGACTCTTTATCTGTTGGACAAAAAACACTTATTACTATAATTACAAATTATTTGATTATATTATGTGTATTTGTGTATCAACCACCAGTTTTAGATTTTAGACTTTGTATGCATTCCAATATATTCTATTTAAATACTGCCGAAAAAAAAATATTGGCTATATTAATAAGTCAAAAGATTTAAAATTTTAGTGAAAACAATGGGATATTTTGTTATTTTAACGCAAAGTAACTGGGATATGAGATTATTAATTTAACATAAAATATGATCGAAAGTTAAAACAGCTTATGCAAATATTCTAGTCAGACTTGTTATAACAAATGTTCATTTGAAAAGTCAATCTAGGTTACTTTGAACTTTTGATAGAATAAGATGCAAATATATTAGAATGTGTTTGTATGTATGAAACTGTCAAAACATACGACATTCGAAGTAAAAATTTTTTATTCAGAGCCCACTTGACTTCGAATGTTTCTGAACACCCGTTATGTATGAAACTGTCAAAATATACGACTTCGTAGGTTAAGTAGTAAATTTTAATTTACGAAATACTTCAAAATGTTCTCAGTAAATCACATGCTACTAGATTTACTTTTCAAATGAACAAACGTTATATAGTAAAAATATTGAGAATACATTAGAAAAACCGAAGTATACTGTATTTTGTATAGTTTGTAATACACGATTTAATGACTGAAATGACATTAACAACATGCTTGGTGCGCGTATAAATAATCATTTTTATTATTGTACTGCTGACGAGGGTAAATATAAAACAGAAATAATCGATTTTACAAATATACTAGAAAAAAATTGATTAATTTGTTATTCTCAGAAGTGTTTATGGTAATAATTGTTTACAAAAATTCATGGCGCTTTTCTACGAAACATTTTATTTTTACATTTTATTATCAACTAATCTAAACATATGATAATTAGATAACAAATAGAACTTTTCGTTTTACCAAAGCATAAAAATAGCTGATTATGTCAATTAAGTTGTTATAATTCTAAATATGTCAATGTTTTTTATTGCCTTCCAATTTTTCAGGGAAATATAAAAAAAACATTTTTCAGAAAAATTAATTTTTATTAAAGAACGCATGCATATATAAAACGAATATAAAGAGATATAAACAAAACAAGACCATTGAATTTTTTTAAGATACCAAATTAGTAAATGACGTATTTGTGCAATCTAAACGTATTTAAAGAGAACAGAAAGGTTCACCATGCTCATTTTATAATCCTATAATTTCTGACAGGTTTAATTTTTTTTTTTTGTGGTTTATGTATTTGTGAACTGTCATCAGTGAGATAAACTTTCGCTTTCCATCTAATCGTTAATAATACAAATGGCATTATCAACTGTGAGACATTTAACCATAGCAGCTATGGTAAGCAGAAAATATATGTGAAGCTAATGTTTTATCTTGAGATCTCAATTATAAACCAAATTTCTGAAATTTAATTAAAGGCATTAGAACATCTTTTAGAATCTTAGACATAACAAAACGAATCGCTTCTATAGTTTTTGTGAAATGAAACTCAAGTGAGTAATTTCAAATGCACATTTAAAATACGATGGCCATCTGAAGCATGGGTCATAGAATATCCTGGAAAAATGATAAACGAAAAAATGGTAAACAGATATTTGCCTCATTATTACTTCATATAAAACCAAATAAACTTACGAAAATGTCTTAGAATCTATGGATGAAATACACTCAATATACATTTGGAACTAATATATTATAATGCACCATAAAGATTCAAGCGAATTGTCTGTCAAAAAAGTATATTAACAGATAGTTTGTGTTTTAAACTCATTTAAATAAAACTGTTTCAGTTATGTAAATATGGAGAAAACAGAATTCCGACTATTAATTAAACATTATTTTTTACGTGGCAAAACATTTGAAGAAGCCGAGCAAAAGTTACGTAAATACTATCGTGAATGCTGTCTCGTGAAATGATTTGTAATTGGTTTTATTCTTTTAAAAGTGGACATCTAAGCACGGATGATGCAGAACACCTCGGGCCGCCATTTACTGTAACTACTCCAGAAATGGTTAATAAAGTCCATGCCCTTGTAAGTAGCAATGGTCGATTGAAAGTACGTGAGATAGCTAATGAAGTAAACATTTCAACAGAACGGGTATCCAAATATCAGGAAAATGTTTACCTATCTTCAAACGCAATCCAAGTGAATTCTTCCGTCGATACATCATTATTAGACTGCGGAAGCGGCGCTATCCCGTATCGGGTGTGATTCATCAGTGCCGACAATGTAGAATCGATCAACCTAACATGTATATATGAATGTCATAGCGCGATGGTTTTGATAAAAGTTGTCTGTTTGTACGTCTTTTAATGCAAACAGACGGAGTTGTGAAATATATTTCGCTAGAATTGTAATAAAGGCAATGAAATGTATATACGGAAATTTATTTTGGTCCCCGTAATATACTTTTTGCATCAAGGACATCTAATAATAGAATTTGTATTTATTTTTCGTCAAAAGATTTCGTTAATAAATTTATAACAGATTTTAAGGGCATCACCTTGAATGAGAAGTTTATTGTTGCCCGTCGACTGATATCGCCAGCAAAGCGGGTAATTTTATCTAATGTTTCGCCTAGTATTCCCCATGAAATTATCGAGGAAACACTTAAACGGGAAGGACTTGATGTGGTTTAAGCCATTACTTTTATTGGAGCGGGGGTTAATCATCCTGAATACAGACATATCTTAAGTTTTCGTCGACAAGTTTATATAAATTTGGAAATGGTTGATAAAATACCAGACTCTTTAATAATTATTCACATGAACAATACATTTAGAATATTTATGGCAACGGACGAAATGAAATGTTTCGTTTGTAAAAAGGCAGGGCATGTTGCTAGCAAGTGCTCCAATTTTAATAACAATAAAAATATTAGTGAAATGACAGTGGTGGCAGAGGTACATTCAGCTTCGAACGATAGTGGGGTAAAAGTCTTAATATTACCTCGCAAACAGTAACGGTTAGTGAGAGGCAGGATAACATTTCTGCCCCGTCTATTAAAGATGTAAATACAGCTACTTCTGAGACAGATAACAGTCAATTACATCCGAAGAAAAGGGTAGCTACATCACCAGCTGACTTGGAGGGAATCATTACAATTGCCGAATCGAATGATGACTCTGAAAGGTTAGGTGAGTTGAATATGCAGGCGCCGATTATAAAACTTTTCAAACCCAGACATACAAAGAAACAAAAACAAGAATCCTTAGCATTAGATGATAGTAATTTGTATACAGAATTTGAGGAGGTATTTCCAAACGAACATATTACATATGATACATTTTGTAAATTTTTAATAGAAACAAAGGTATCAATAGTACCCGTTCAGTTAAAACTAATTCGTTAAGAGCCCGATTAAAACGCCTCACGAAGAAGTTAAAAGTACAAGATAACATTACGGATTTTTCGTCTCAAGAAGATACATCCGACTTTAGCATATCCCAAAATTATGCTACTGATCAGTCAGAAACCTAATTATCTACATTTAACTTACTCTCAATATTCATGCTTAATAAACTGAATATTTTACAATGGAACTGCCAATCTGCGGCAGCTAAAAGGACAAATTTAGAAGTCATATTAACACAACAAAATATCGACATTGCTCTTATTTCCGAAACATGGTGTAAACCCTCGCAGAAAATACCATCATATTATACGCAATGATCGAAATGATGGATATGCTGGCACAGCCATACTGGTCAAAACATGTATCCATTTTACTAATATTGATTTCAGTAATGTGATTAAAAACTGTCTTAACATATGCGGTATTAACGTGCCGGAAATCAATATTTCATTTGTATCATTTTACCGACCGGTGCAAAGTTTTTGCAGTGTTGATGCATATTGTGGAATCTTTAAGTGCGTAAATATACCTTTTGCTTTTGGAGGAGACTTTAACGCCCATCATTCCACTTTTGGTTCTAGTAAAACAGAAAACGCTGGCATTATTCTAGTAAAAGCTATTGATGAACACGATTTAGTATTTCTCAATAATGGACAACCTACTCGAATTACCCGACCTGATCAAGGTGAATCAGTTGTTGATATTACCTTAACAACCAGCAATATATCAACTAAATGTAATTGGAACCTATTAAGTGATTCATTTTCATCAGACAATTTTCCCATAATAATAGAGTTAGTATATCAAGGACAAAACATTAATACGATCTTCCCTACAACTAGATGGAAAACGAAATCAGAAGACTACACAAAATACCAAAATTGCATTAACAAACACTATCAAAATGTAATCGAACCAGAAAGTAGTAGCGACAAAATTAAGCTCCTTACAGAAATCATAACAAAAGCTGCAGACAATTCATTCAAAATTAATGTACCATTTCTACCGAGAACCAAAGATTTATGGTGGGATAGTGAATGTACTGAAAAAGTAGGTATGAGAAAGAGAATATAAACGCCTACAAAAAAAATAAAACAGTAGACAATTATATTAAATGTCGAGAAGCTTCAGCATATACAAAGCTAAAACAAAGGAAAATGGAGAGCTGGCGTAATTTTTGTAATAGTCTAGATAAAAATACTTCGCCAAATTATATATGGAAGACGATTAGGAAATTTAGTAGGGCATACCAAAAACCTCACGAAAAAGAAGAGTCGTGGATACATGAATTCCTTGGAAACCTTACACCTGCATATGTTACAAATTCCAAGAAATCGTATCAAAAAAGACTAGTAATTGCATATTTGATAAGCCTTTTACAATAGCTGAATTAGAATATATCATGTCTAATACAAAAGATACTGCTCCAGGCCTGGATAACATAACCTACAGCATGGTAGCAAAATTATCGACACACATAAAAGGAATACTACTTATGGTATACAATAATATGTGGTTAAACAATGAAGGTGTACCAGAGTTTAAAAATGTACTTGTTGTCCCTATACTCAAACAAGACAAAAATCCCAAATTAGCGACATAGTACAGACCAATATCGCTACTATCGGTATACACTAAATTGTATGAGCGGCTTGTAAAAGAAAGATTGGAATGGTGGATAGAAGAAAACAACATTCTCCCGATGCAACAATTCGGTTTTAAAAAAGATTCTGGATCATTGGATGCATTAACATATCTTATAACTAACATACAAAATTGTTTCACGAACAACTCACACCTAGTGTGTGTTTCTTGATATCCAAAAAGCATATGACTGTGTTGACTTAGATAACCTGGAAAATAAACTAATTAATTTAGGTATTCCAGAATATATCAGTATAAATATAGTGGAACTTTTTAGAGATCGGAAAACTTATGTTTGAAATTCAAAATGTGAAGCTATAGGTCCTCGGGTGGCTTCGCTAGGATTACCCCAAGGATCCAGCCTTAGCCCCATCTTATTTAATTTATATACACTAGATCTTCACAGTACAATAGGAAACCGAGTTTCCACTATACAATATGCCGATGATATTTGTATTTTTGCACAAAATAAGAACTTAAAGATGCTACAACAAACTACAAAAACCGCATTGAATATTACAATGAGGTGGTTAAGATCAAATGGATTCGATTTAAATCCAAAAAAGTCTACAGTTATGTATTTTTCACGGCACCGAAGTTTACCAGATTATGGTATTAACCTAAAGGGAACTCAAATCCCAGTACGTTCAAATATAAAATACTTAGGTTTAGTGATAGATAACAAACTTAAATGGCTCCATCATATAAACTACGTATCCACTAAATGTGAGCGATATATTAATGTTCTAAGAATAATATCCAAAGTAAGATGGGGAGCTGATCCTAGCATT
Organism: Melolontha melolontha; assembly: GCA_935421215.2. NCBI lineage: Eukaryota > Metazoa > Arthropoda > Insecta > Coleoptera > Scarabaeidae > Melolontha > Melolontha melolontha. The sequence goes on from OW285238.1 coordinate 79,285,369, forward strand.
AGTAAAAATATTTACAGATCATGCGTTAGAGCCATAGCGGACTACGGTTCCACTCTGTATGTGTCTGCATCAAACAGAATATTAAAGCGAATCAATATAATACACTATAAAGCTCTTCGTATTTGTCTAGGTGCCATGAAATCTACCCCCGTCGATGCACTGTATGTTGAAACTCAAGAGCCGCCTGTATTTTTAAGGCGCCAATTACTAGCTGCAAAACAAATAATTAAGATGAAGGCAATTAATAGCAGACATATATTAGACCATATATATATAAACTTGCAGTAGATGATCTAACGGAATAATATTGGATACATCATACAACCCCACCATTAGCCGAAGCTTATAGGAATACCGGTGAATATAGTAGATATATGCATATTAACCTTGGAACAAAATTAAATTACTTTGAATATATGCAATCTATTAATGTAAATTACCCTCCATACGGCGAAAATACTCTATACAACTCTACTTTGTATAAAAGTATCCGCTCAGAAATTCCTGCATCGACGGTAATTTTTACTGATGCATCCAAGTCTAAAGAAGGATGCGGATGTGCCTTACTTGTGCCTAGAAATGGATATGAAGAGAAGGTAAAATTACATAATAATGTATCCATTTTCACAGCAGAGGCAGTCGCAATTACAGAGGCCCTAAAATATGTAAAAAAATATAATATTGGAAATGCAACGATTATGTCAGACTCCAAAAGCGTACTGGAATTTTTACACAAGAGAACTCAACCAAAAAAAATAACCCCATAATATTGAACATCAACGAAAGCTTGAGATATCTGAACAAAAAGCATGTAAAAATCCGTTTCTATTGAATCAAAGGACATTCAGGTATAGAGCCTAATGAGGCTGTGGATCGTTTAGCAAAGGAGGCTATAAATAGTAATGACATACTGACGGAAAAAGTACCATCTAATGATCTTATTTCTCATCTAAAAACTAAAATACTAAAAGATGATTGGCAAGCATATTGGAAGCATTCGCATACGAATAGAATGACACACTATGCAAAAATACACCCAAATGTAACTATCCGAGAATGGCATAAGGAACATAGGGTATCAAGGATATATCGCACTACCGTCGCTCGATTAAAATTTAACCATGGACAATTTCCAGCACATTTACACAAACTTAAAATTATCGAATCAACTGCTTGTACATGTGCCACCAATATAGCCGATATGAACCATTTAATCTTCGAATGCCCTGAGCACAATAACTTTCGAGGTGAATTTATTGGCAAACTTGTTAATGCGGGAGTGGTCATGCCTACTAGTATTACGTGTGTCCTAATGAATAATACTAAGCATGTTTACGATCCATTGATGGATTACATTTTTAAATCTAGGATTAGGATCTAAAATCAAAACCCATCCTCGTTTGCCTTTGTGGGAAAACCTATTTTCCGATGGCCGTTTTTATTGTGTCTAAAGTCGCCTGATAGGCCCCAGACGTGAAACATGTTTATTCCTACATTTCCTTTCCCTATTTGCGTGAATTTTATCTTATTATAGATTCTGCAAACATTTCTTAACGTGGCAATATGGGCAACGATCCCGAATGCAAAAAAAAAATAACATTGAAGATAAATGAATTTAAATTAATTTCATATATATATATATATATATATATATATATATATATATATATATATATACAAAATTCAAAATATTGAAAAAGCATAAACTTGAAACTAATTATATCACCTATAATTAAAGAGAATGCTTAGCACACTACAGTAAACATTTTTTATTCACATTAATTATTACAATATATTCTAAACTTTGTTTTGTAAAGTGCGTTATTTTATTAGACAGTATGTCTTTAAATATAGAAAAATTTCGCTCAACATCAGAGCTAGTGAGTGACTCATAGAAATAATAATCTTTAAATTTAATATATCTACCGATATCCGTATTTTGAACATTACCACAAAAGCCTTTCAGGAGATTAAAATCGGGGCTACGAGCGAATATTGCATCAATCTTAATATTTAAGCGAAACCGACTCTGTCTATGCGCCTGCATGACTCATGAGAGGATAGCATCTGTTCCGCAGTCTAATTATTATAGTTCAGAAATGAAAATACAGTCGAAGCAATGTATTTCTCCCGACAAACGTGCCCCCAAGAAAGCAAAAACCGTTTTTTCGGCCGATAAGGTCATAGCCACAGTTTTGTGGGAGTCCGAATGTGTTATTTTTATTTATTACTTAAAAAAAGAAAAAAACCATAACTGACTAATTTTATGCTGATTTGTGGACACGCTTTGATGCAGAACTAAAGAAAAAGCGACCGTATTTGTTGAGAAAAAAGATATTATTCCATCACGATAATGCGCCTTCCCATTCGTCCGCTGTTGCTATAACAAAATTTGTCGAATCGCGTTTCGAATTTCTTTTTTTTCCAAATTTAAAAACATTGTTCTGTGGAAAGAGACTTAGCACAAATGAAGAGGCGATAATTGATAATCGAGATAAATGCATATTTTGCAGAGTCCCCGAAAGATTACTTTTTACATGGTTAAAAAAATGGAAACTTGCTGAGTTAAGTGTGTAGACTTGCAAAGGGATTGTGTTGATATTTTTTACCCTAAAATAAGTATTTCATTGAAAATGTCACTCCCCTGTCAAACCGCCCTCGTATCTTAATACATATCAACACTTTAACATTTTTGGAAGCCCTTTGTGTGATCTTGGAGGGATAACTAAAAAACTTCAAGTAACTAGTCATTTGGACTTTATAGTAAATGAGTTCCTGAATTAGCTTCGCGATGTATACCAATGTAATGGAGTAACGAGGCACCTCGTTTACATATAGATTATACAAATTGTAGACCTAAACGTAAGTCCCCACATTCAGTTCCAACAGATACACCACTCAATTAAATAGTCTGCAATTTGTGTTGTCTATAAATAAATTCATTACTTCAGAGGGTTGCTGTATATTAACATTACGTTTCTCGCTGCTCGCATTTTAATGTTACTGGAGAATCATCTCAACCTTAAGAATCTAATTTTAATGATATCCGATGGATTCCTGGATATTTTAGTATGCATTCTGATTGAGCAAAATTCATATTACTACCACTACCTTCAACATGCGTGAAATGTAGAAGTAAAAAATTCGTTGGATATTCTTCTTTTAAAATGATTTCTTTCTATATGCTTGCAAACCTTTCAAGTCATCTCCATAAACTCCCATGAAATGATGTAATTGTACAAGTGTATACAGCATGTCCACAGATTCATTCTCAACATGGGGATCTCGCTTATTATGAGAGGTAGAGATTTGGTTAAATGGGATCAAATACTCCAGAGATAAAGTTGTACCAAACACTATATAGTAGCTTGAATATTTAACGTACTTCGGGCGCTATTGCAAAAAGTTAATTTTTGCTTTTTAGATTTTCGCTAATAACTCATTTATTTTTAAAGTAAGAACAATTTAATTTACACTTCCTTAAGACACTTTTTTATTAGGAATCTGGTGGTGTATTTAGATTTTTGAATGCTGCTTTAGTAGTTGAGCTACAATGGTCAAGTTTCATTTTCCTTATAGAAGTCATAGTTAGCTATGACACCATCGAAAAGAATTTTTCTTTCCCTTTTCGAAAATGTATAATTTATTATGCCTGATACCAAAACTAATTTCAAAAATTAAAAAATCAACATATTGTTACATTAACAGGTTAGAGCGGTTGTGACATTTGACAATAGAAGGTTTTGCAAACAAATAAAGGAAGAAAACTTTATTTTGCAACAATTATTTATTAAATTAAAAACATAGGCAGCTTAAAAAATTCTTAGATATTATTTAAAACAAAATTATAATAAGAAATTATAAAAAATGTTCAAACAGTTGACCATCTCTTTTCCAAACATAAATAGGATCTACGAACAGTAGATTTAACAACTTTATGTAAAATACGCCTTGGAATAGCTCGACATTCGAGAACAGTAGAGTATCTCAGCCAATTTTTAACCTCCTCATTGACCTTGATCGAATATATATTGGGTCACACCAAGGCCAATATCATTTTAAAGGTCAGTCAAGGTCATGGGAAGGTAAAGGTCGCCCCAAGGTCAACAAGATCAACCGAGGTTATTGGAAGGTCATGCCAAGGTCGAAACCATTTTAAAGGTCAATCAAGGTAATGTGGAGGGCAGGGTCGTACCAAGGTCAATGTCATATGAAACAAATGACAATCCAAGGTCAAGGATATTTGAAGGTCAAGGTTACTTAGACGTCTATAGGGATCTCAGGGTCATCACTTAAAGATTACATCGAGGTAGGGGTTCAACCGTTAATATATGAATGATAACGAATGAATTTTTCTCTCATAAAGTGTTAAGTTTTCTTAATATTTGTTAGAACATATAAGTGGATATTGGTGCTGCACACGAAAGAAAAAAATAGTGTGGAGGTTATAGTAGAATTAGAATGGAGTAGTAATGATGAGTTAAGTGAAGCTGAAGACGATATCGAGGACGATATTGAGGAGGAGCAAAGAGATGATATAGAAGAGGTAGATATTTAGGAGGGATAAATTGAAGAAGACATATTTGAAATTGAGACTATTATTTTAATCGATGATATGGACGGTAGAATGTATGACTTTGATTAATTGGATGGATTTTTTAATTATACATATAATGCTAAGATGTTTATTGTTACTAGTATAAATAAGTAAATGTAATTTATAAGTTTGGAATGATTTCACACATAAAATAGTATAATATTAAACATTATCTTCGATAAGGTGTATATATGGTGATGGTCGTTCCATTTGAGCCGATATAGTGGAGGTGTTGTTATTATTCAGTGTGTATTTGGGTGTAGATACTGTGGGAAGACGTTTACTTGAGGAGATAACAGAAGTCGACACATGTTAACTTCTTGTAAAGGGAAGAGAATGAAATTTAACGATAACGAAAGTTAATTAATGAAATGTTAAAACTGCGATGTATATGTAGAAACAAATTGTTATACTGCACAAATCCGCAGTACTTTACACCGAAATAAAGCGTTCGTAATAATCGATAACGGTGTAAAGAAGGGTGTAGGCACGTTTGGCGATAGAATAGTAAGTTATTAAGTATGTGATTCGTCTCGCAGTTGATCTCTAAGAATTTGCAAATAATATTAGGGAGAAAGTGAGAAATAATTATGGATAGTATTCTAAGTATACATACTTCTATAAAAGTGAATTTGGAATTGTATGGCTTATATTACTTATTGACGAAGGAGAATGTAGAAATAAAATCGTTTAATACTCGAAATAAAGTCATAACCCATGGAAGTAATTTATATGAGCTATACGCAGATTTTATTGATGAGATTAAGAATAAAATGAGTGAATTTCAAGAACGGTATTCAAGTAAAATAAGATTATTGTTAATTCCTCACAGTGTTATAAATTACTATTTTATTATATTTCAGGGTGGACATTGAGCAACATTTAATATTTGTAAATAAATATGAATAAGTTTAGTCCATTGAGAGATTTCACTTATATGGACTTACCACCATCAATAAAGAAAAAGAAATGTTCAAATTTCTGATAAAAAATGTTTCGCTTGGGCCGTTGCTTCTGCTTTAAGGGAATCAGTAGGACTCCCGCAAAGAGTTTCATCGTATCCACATTATAGTACAGTTGCAGATTTTACTAATATACATTTCCCTGTAAATTTATCGAAAATTATATTCATAAGTTTGAAGAGCAAAATAATATATCCATTAATGTATATGGTATAGAAGAATGTTTTCAGAATAATGTGAGAGCTCAAGAAGTAGTGGGTCCATTATATTTTACGAAGCGGAGAAGAATTGCTTATATTAATTTATGTCGCGACTAGTTTCGTCACAGAAATCTTTATCAGGGCATCAAAAATACATATGTGAAGGGTGTTTAATTTTCTTTACATGCGAAGACAAATTACGAAGACACGAAAATGAAGATTGTAAGCAGGTGGCGGCAGTGTTTCCCGGCACAGAATTAAAAATAAATAAGTACGGAGAGGAACTACCCGAATATGTATTAAAATTTGATAAATTTGAAAGACAATTAAGATTTCCTTTTGTGGTTTATGCTGATTTTGTAGCTATATTAAAACCTATTGATACGTCAGAACCGGATCTTTCCAAACCATTTACTGTGAAATGTTTCGAGCATGAACCATATTCTTTTGCATATTATGTGAAATGTAGTTTTGATGATAACCCACGTTTAAATCGTGGACAAAATGCAGCCACATCTTTTATTAGAGAGCTAGAAACTGATGATACTTTTTTATATAAAAATTATTTAAATAAAGAGGTAGAAATGAAACCTTTAACTGATGAAGAGCGTGATAAATATGAGAAAGAGACAGTGTGCCATATTTGTGAAAAAGCAATAACAGCCCCTGAAGAATAAGTTTGTGACCATGATCATATGACTGAATTGTATCGGGGTGCAGCATATATGGTATGTAATATAAATTATAAAGAGCCCCGATATATACCTATTATCTTTCATAATTTATCAAATTATGATACACATTTGTTTGTAAAAGTGCTGGCACTGGAAAAGGAGGATGTAGATGTTATTGTACAAAATAAAGGGAAATTTATTTCATTAAAAAAAAAGTTCACGTGGGAGATATAATAGATTGTAATGGTAAGAAAAGAAACATATTCTACAGGTTGAGATTTATAGACTCACTTCGATTTATGAAGTCCTCTTTGACTAAAAGACAACGAACCATGTGAGGAAATTAGAAGATATTATATGGATGAAAAATTTGAATTAATGCGGCAGAAGGGTGTATTCCCATATAACTATGTTACGTCTTAAGAAACTCTTTCATTCACGGAATTACACAACAAAGAGTGCTTTTATGATATACTATTAGATAGTGACATAAGTGGTGAAGACTATTACAGAGCTCAAAGGGTTTGGAATTTATTCGATTGTAAAACACTAGGATAATATAGTGATGTATATATATATATATATATATATATATATATATATATATATATATATATATATAGTAAACTTAATAAGTCGGCGATTAAAGGTCTGGTTTATTACCCCAAAGTGTATATATTTAAAACAACCCTACATGTTTCGGCAATGATGCCTTTGTCAAGGATATAAAAAATATAAATGACAGAATATAAATGTCAAATAATTTAGTTGCTATGGATTAAATTATTCAAAGATACATTCCAATAATAATAATAAATCATGCCTTAGTATTCCAAAAAATATATAGCAAGGTGTTAACATATGTGTTGTTCGCTGCTAGCAGCTTGTGTCTCTTTCTGGGCATGAACTTGTGTATTGGTTGCTGCTGGCAGCTTGCGTCTCTCTCTGGGTGTGTGGTTTTGTATTTGTGTAAGCGCGAAAGTGTAGGGTTTTCTATGTTGGTGCGCTCGTGCGTGTGTTTAGTGACAAGTCGCGTAAATTTAGAGAGATCGGATAACCAGCCGTTGCGTAGGGCCGCCAACCCTTTCCCGGCAACTTCTTTACTTTTCCGTGCAGTACTTCGACGGCCCGACCCCCGCCCCAACGAGGTAAGGCGCAGACCAGCGAAGCGCACCCTGCACGGGGTTGCTCATCGCCAACCGAGGGAACACTCTTAGTGGTTACCTCAGTCGACGACGGTCACACTTTGTGCCATCTTAACGATTGTCGCAAAAGCGGGGGCAATGCACACACGTCGAACGTGTGTGTGCTGTTAACGGCAGCCTAGCCAGGTTGCCGCCCAGGACCGGTCCTAGTGGTGTGTGCATTGCGCGGCGCCGTGGTTTGCGCCGCGTAGCTTGGTTCCTCACTCCTGCTGGAAAGGCGGAATGGCACCTAACCGCCCATCGGGCAGACCCCCCCTATAGTTTGGTAGCGCATATGCTAGGCTACAACCCAGTAGAGGACCACATCAGCACAAAACAGAAAACAGGGAAAAGCAGGGAAAGGCAAGACATGAGTTATTATTACGTATGCTCCCGTGGAGCGAAAACCACGAAACCACGAAAACCTGCTCGAATATATAGACAGGAATCAAAATACGGAACAGTCAGCATGATAAGCAAAAGTATATGATATTTAAATGTAATTGATATTTAAATAACATAAGGTATATAACAAAAAAATAAAAATAAAAAAATATATTATGATGGTAAATTGTAGATCGTTACAAAATTAAGTTATAGTATATACTGCTTAATTTTTAATATCATTTCTATTGTTAATTGAATTTTTTTCCTGTTTAATACTAATCATTTCTTTAATTTGTCTTTTCATTGTGTGTTGTTCTTTATCAATTATCTGTGTGTTTTCAAAATCGAAATGGTGATCGCGTTGTAGTTTGTGTGTAGATAAACCAGTTTTGGCCTTACCTTATGTCGGCGATTAAAGGTCTGGTTCATTACTTCAAAGTATATATATTTAAAACAACCCTACATGTTTCGGCAATGATGCCTTTGTCAAGGGAATACAAAATATGATATATTTTTTATATATTTTGATATATTTTGTATTCCCTTGACAAAGGCATCATTGCCGAAACATGTAGGGTTGTTTTAAATATATATACTTTGAAGGAATGAACCAGGCCTTTAATCGCCGACTTATTAAATTTACCTTATCATACCAAGGTCTCGAAAATATTATATATATATATATAGTAAATTCAATCAGTTGGCGATTAAAGGTCTGCTTTACTTCTATGTATATATATATTTAAAAGAACCCTACATGTTTCGGCAATGATGCCTTTATCAAGGATATAAAATATAATTTATATTTTATATCCTTGATAAAGGCATCATTGCCGAAACATGTAGGGTTCTTTTAAATATATATACTTTGAAGTAAAGCCAGACCTTTAATCGCCAACTGATTGAATTTACCATATCATACCAAGGTCACGAAAATATTATATATATATATATATATATATATATATATATATATATAATTGAAATGGAGTGAGAAATAGCAATTATTCAAATCTCCTCTCACATGTAATTGTCGCTAAATTTGTGCAATTGATTCTACAATCTGACAAATTACTCCTGCCAAAGAATGTAGACGCAAACACGTCGCGACGTTAGCCATCCACCTGTGCGGATAATGAAAATTGTATGAAAAAAACCACATCCGTCTAGAAACGTGCATATATCGATATTTCACTGTCGTTACAGATCATCAGTACACGATATTCTAACATGGACATGATTTTATTTTTATACTTTCGTGTATATATACGAATTATATTGAATTCAATTGGAGTGAGAAATAGCAATTATTCAAATCTCCTCTCACATGTAATTGTCGCCAAATTTGTGCAATTGATTCTACAATCTGACAAGATTACTCCTGGCGAAGAATGTAGACGCAAACACGTCGCTACGTTAGCCATCCACCCGTGCGGATAATGAAAATTGTATGAAAAAAACCACATCCGTCAATGTGGTTTTTTTCATACAATTTTCATTATCCGCACAGGTGGATGGCTAACGTCGCGACGTGTTTGCGTCTACATTTCGAAAATGTGTTTGTAGATATGGATGTGTATTTGAAATTGTCGTTTTCTTTTGCATACGGTATCATTTCAACCACATCGATTTGAAATAAGTACCGCAATCCTTTAATGATGACCCCATGTCGAGTAAACCTCCTCCGAGCTGGTCTATGTATTTCGTTTACAACATCCCTCCTAATTGACGACATTTCCTTCGATGACTATTTCCGCAAATACTGCCTGTGTTTTTGACGGTGTAGGTTTGGTACCAACGTATATCAACCTAAACATTGTTCCTTCTGTCAATTCTATGGGTCTCTTGGGATAAGATAGTTCCTTATTAATTTGCAGTGTTGTTAATTTCTCGTTGGAATAGAGGACATTTATAATCTTCCCATGATATAATTTATTCTTATATAAATAAGTATGTTTCGCCAATGACGTACTTACATAATAACCCATGAGGTCAATGGAACCGTTACTATATATTTGAATAATATACTTCCAAGTTAGTGTTGCATTGGTAGGAGGAATATTTTTTCTATGCATTTTTAAACTTCTTGAAATCTAGGATGTTTGAGAAAGTCTGAGACTATGTCGACATCCATTAAATGTCTCTTAAGAACATGCTTGTGTATGTGTCTTCCAAATTTATCTATTGTCATCGCTACCTATCATTGGTGTCGAAATACAACCAAGACTTTACAGAGTATACAGAGAGACTATTTAATATTTTTTGACTCTTTCAACTCCTCTATTATTGACAATATCTCGTTCTGGTGCCCTGAGTGACTGCCATCCATCGATGCTACTAGTAGCTTCAATCTATCACACAGTTCATTCACATCGTCCCAGTATTATATTCAATTTTACTTTTAGGAACAACCATCTTTTGCATGGATACCTTATTGAACAAACCTAAGCCAGTTTTCCAAGTTCGACTCCACCAAACTTCAGGTTTCTTCCCTTGTATAATAGGTTTTATAATTAATTTGTATTTAAAACCTTTACTGGCTGCAAACTTTCTGTCAGGATCGTAATCAACTCGATGATAGTTTGCATCACTGAGAATGAATTTATAATTCTCTGCATCAGTATATAAAAATTTCTGATAACGTTGGGTCAAATCTAACATCAGCGTTTCACCATACTTTTCATCAAATTCATCGTTTTCATCGGTCATTAAACCGATAAGATATGGCCGTATAGTACTATCATAATCTCTCAATGATTCTTTAACTTCATCCGTTTCTAGAAGGGTTTTATTCAACGAATTGTTAGCAATTATCGACTTAGCTGGACGCGTACTCAATAGTGATACGGCATGCGCCATTTTTATCTAAATCCATACTTCCACTTGTATCTGTTTCGTCTTCTGTACTTTCATCTCCTTCCCTTCCTTCTGGCGTTTCTGGCAACAGGTGACCTATGTATTCATCTTCTAAGGATGTAGGTTGCGTGAATGACGGTGGCATCTTAGGTCCCATCTTAGGCCCATCTTTGGGGCATCTGGTTCAGACTCCGGTGTTGCTAGAACTTTAGATGTTCTAGCAACTTGTCTTTTGTCTTAGGCACATAAAATAAATCATCATCCACTCCAGAAAATTTTCCATCAATTTCAAGTAGTCGCAACACATTACCAACCCTCTCCACAACATAACTCCTTATACCACTCCACGCATAACCCATTACAACAATAACTAAATATAGTCAACTTTCTTATCCTTCAACTTTATTTCTAACAGAAACTTATACAATCGTTCCACATTAGACAAAGCACAAACAACATAATTACTAGCATGAAAACTATAACTTGGCTCTCGTCTTCTAATTTTTCTGCATATACCGAATCTATTATTCGTCGATCTATAATACGTTTCGAAAAATTCAATTTTTCTCTACCCTTAACAAACACTAAATGAACACATCTACACAATCGTTTAGTTATATCATCAAACTCACTTACAGCTAAATAACCATGTTCCCACTTCAAACCATAGTGACAACTAAAAGCATATCTTGCAGCTTTCCGATCTTCTTCTGCCAATACACAAAAACTCAAAACTGGTTTAAATATAAAATGACTCCTCTTAAATTCACTATCACAAGTAGTCAACTCCTTAGGCATCAAACTATAATTATTAAATCGATACCATTGAAAATTTATAATCATATATTTCTTTCCACTTAAATCCAACATCTTTAACTAAACAACCTTCTCACCCAATCAGTAACCATACACTACATAACCATATTCCATAAAATATATTAACTATATCTTCCACCAGCCATCTTACTCCTCAAACAAACAAGAAATACTAATACTGTCGCTATACCACCTTGTTAAATGGTGAATACTGATACAATTTATTATGTAATATCAAACAGTACGTAACCGTATCTTTTGGTATATTAGTTTTCGCCATAAATTCAATTCTAATCTCCACACCACTTCTATGTAAGCACCTTCCTGATGTGAACAATCAATACCAATTAATGGACACAATAAATTGACATAACTTTAACGTCGGCTCAGTATATTCCTGACCGTAATAAACTCTTTGAAATCTAGCATACATATTATATAAAACAGCTACATGATTTTTATCAAATTCCACCCAAACATTTTTATGGATATTTTTTACCATTTAAATAAGCTGTCACATCAGTTAAATTAATTGCATCAAATTTACTCATATTTTGATCCACTTTCCCTTTCTTCCCAGTCTGAAAACCCAAAATATATATAAATATATCTAGGTGTCTCTAAATGTGGAGCTGTTTTAATAGCCCAACTATGTTTTGTTGTCTCTGGAATTCCCGGATTTTCATGAATTTCCCATCCTCTAAAAAAACATTTCCATTATAGTATTTTTCGTTGTTAATTAGTTAACGCTAAATCCTGACTTAAACCAACTTTAACATGTGGTACCCGCCATACACATAGTTAACTTAACACCCAGCAGCATTTGAATTATATGTTACATCATTATCATCAGCATATCTCTTCAACACAAGCCCCTGAGCCATATTTAAAATAACAGACTTAAAATCTTCTGCGATACACATTAACATCTTCAATGGTATTAGATGTACTAAAGTTACCTTTATTATCTAAAACCAGAGCCTTTCCAGTGGAAAATTCCCAATTACAATTTTCCAATTTATTTATATAATTTGGACTATGAGAAAAATATCCTTTCATAGTCGATGTAATACCTACTTTCCTTACTTCATCCACCTCCACCCCACTAATCACATATCTGATAAACTTCCCCTCATTTAATAATTCTGACTCCGATGGTAAAGTATACTTATCTATTTCTGGTGCCACAATTCTAATCTCATCATTATTTTCATATCTTAGTGGACCAAACGGAACACGATTATGATACTCCTACTCCATGATAGAATTATCTATTCAAACCCCTCTTAAAACATCTAAAACTTCCATTTTTAAATTTTTACTAACACACTTTCATAACAAACTTCATCCAGACAATTCTCTTACTATACTAAAGTATACTCCTCTCTTTATTTCTTAATATCCCAAAATCAACATACCAAAACTCCATCTCGCTTAAATAAATCTACACCAAAACTTTATATCCCATACCTTTCAAAACCTCCTATTCTCATTTGTTAAACGATTTCGTACACTCACCCCACCAACAATCCTCCACAACTTATTCACTAATTTCCGTGAAGAATTTCTATTCCTCCTCCACATTTTATTAACACTACTGCTCCTCAATAATCTCTAATTTATAATAATATCAATAATTCACAACTTTCTACAAACTCGTAAGTGAAATATCCAATATTCACCTTTTACTTCTATTACTACGCACCCTAATCACCCTTAATCAACAACTGTACTAATACTATCCATTAATTATTTAAATATTCACTAATATATACAATCATTTGCCCCAATAGATCATTTACTATTCCTAAAACGTAAAACTTTTATTTTTTAAAACCTAACGTCTCGTAATCCTCAAATATATTGTCATCTCTTCACTTCTTAAATCAATTGCTTGATCTGTCTGATCTACAGCTCGAATGATAATATCAGATAATACATTAGAATTTACAGGCATATAAATTTTCTCTTGCGGAACCTCTATAATTTTAAAACCTGGTGGAACATTTGGATAGAAATGATACAAAACATGTGATAATTCTCCATTAACGTGTGATACGATATATTACACATAATATCAATAGCACTAATTCTATTTATATAAACTATTTTATCACTATGAATTGGTATATTTCGTTCTATTACCCTTCTATGACAACCTAACTAGGAATCAATTGAATTTTCCACTCCAAAATCAATATCTACAGACGCCTTCATAAACACTTTCATAGTATTACTATTACCAGTTAATAAGAAAAAATGTTCTGTTCCTTCCGCAACCTGTAATTGCTAATCGATATATTTCTGTGAATCCATTATTTCATAAGTACCCTCCGGAATAATTATCTCCATCCACACACTTAATTTACTTTTTGACTTTAAAGAATATTTAAAAACATTATTTTTACTAATAAGATTAGGTATAGAATTATAAGTTTGCAAACTTAACATACACATCTCATATTCACCATTTAAGTATATAGGTGGATTCAACACACAACCCACCTCAGATCCCTTCCCTGTCAAAACAAAAGCCAAATTATGCACACTTCCATTACCATCTCTTCCATTTCTAATTTAAATTCAACTTTCCAATATCGCTGTACTAATATTTAATAAAACAATCACAACAAACTCCTTATTTAATAAATCCTTTCAAAAACAGTAAACACAAATGCACACAATTTTCACTGTTGCTGTCTTGATGTCTTTCATAATTATACTGTATAACACCACCACCATTCGATAATAAATACTTTTCAACCTCAATCGGAGGTCTTAAATCACCATAACTGTCTAAATACTTTATTACAGCATTATTTTCTTATATGCTACCCAATGAGTCCCTTCCACAGCATCATCATCCAAATTTACTATTCCATTCTCTCTTTTACGTATAATTCTCGTTAACACATCTTTACTAAAAATACCCCGAAATTTACCGATTCTCCACCTTTTTAACATATATCCACAAATCTTTTTCTATTGAAGGTCGTCGAGGTAAACTGCTTATCAGTTTTTTGAATTAGCACCATTTAGTAAATAAACAGCACGACCAGATTTATACGGTTTTACATATAATCCACTTCCAACAGATACACCACACCCAGACTTATATGGTGATCTAATGATCCTAAAGCACCTAATGCTGCAAATAATGAGATTAGCGGTAAAAATTCACCTTTTTTTGGTATTGCAATTACCCTGGATCGCGGATATTTTATTCTTCCAGATTTTATTAAACTTTGATATGCAACTCTAGCATTCTCTAAAACACCCTTCTTCTTACCAATCGATCTTATTGCATTCCGTGCTTTCTTCGTTGCTTGCAAAAATGAAATAGCACCACCTAATCGATCCTGCGCCTGCTCCTCCTATAACTTCTTCTACTACTCTTCCTTCCTCTTTTACTCATTTCTTTCCGTTGTCTACTCCAACCCATACCTAATTTTGTTTTAGCTTTCATAGCAGCTGAAACCACAGTTGCAGCTAACCTTTCTTCTATACCTGCGTCTCTACTCTTCACTCGTTCCACAGCCTTTTGATAGAATTTCTCATCCGCTGCGTGCCTTTTTAACAATTCACTTGATTGAGAATATGATATATTGTGCTCTTTACAAGCCTTATCCAAAATATTCACCCTCTTATCAACTCTTTTCAATCGTTCTTCTAACCTCGCTCCTGGACCACAAAATCCATAACCCGGTATGTGCAATTCTACTGGGAGCTTGTTTATCACAGTATTCAACAATCTACCACATTTCCTTCTGCGTGCTTTATTCAAACTATCACTTCTGAATATCATCACAATCTTATATATTAAACTATCTCAGTCAACATCAACAATCTAAATGAAAAAAACCGCACCTACAATTACCATATATACAAATACTTATTAGTCGATTTCACTTAATCCTAAAACCCTTTGTCTCGCGGGATTAATTCCTTACAAATTTCAAAAATAAAACATTAAATTTATTTTAGTATTATATTTCATAATCATATATAATTTTTCCTCAAATAGTTTACATCATTTTTAATTTTCTGAGGCCAATACATAACTAACTCCTTCATTATACAAACACATTCGGATATTACACCATTATACATTCGGTCGATTTCTACATCCACTTCTCCATCACTTTCAGCTACACATCGGACAATATCTTTATAAAATACATTATATTTCATATCTTCTAAAACCGCTAATCGACAATCAAATGTTTCCTTCAACCGCCATAACTCCGATAAACTTTCGAACGCTAAATACACATACTCGCCACCTTTTTCTATCTTCACAATTCTACTCACTCCATCAAATGATTCAGGTGATATTCGAATATTCAAACCTCTAAAACTTGGAAATATACCATTATTGTAATCAACATATTGCCTTAACTTTGCAGTCTCCGCCATTACCCACTTCCATTCCTTTGAATTAAAGCATACACATTGTTTTTTATACCAACAATTTTTAACCTTGGTTCAAAATCTTGATGTGGTAATAAACCAATACATATCCACTTTGAGTTACTTTTATTCAGAAAAAAAAATTTTCTCCTACTAATGGTAACTCCCAAATTGGTTCACTAACATATTTTTCAACAAATCTTTCACCACTTGATGCCTCTCGTGTAAAATTCTCTGCAGCTGCATCTACATATTCCCAAAATTTATTTGATTCAGACATTTTAGTAAAAAATTCTTCAATACGCAAGTCTACCTCAATATCTCCAACTACTTGTAAACCTCTATCAATACTATTATCTTTTACCAGTTCACTTTCTTCCACTACCAAAGGACCACTATTATCTTTTTACACTTCACTTTCTTCCCCTATTAAAGAACATAAAGAACTCTGCGTTACTTCACTAAACTTCCGCTTCAATATATTCTCTAATACTAGCACCTATTTAACACAAGCAAACTTTATATACCCTAACATTGTCGCCACCCTAACAATCTTCTTTATTCTTTAATCTTCAAATGACCTTGATCACCCTCAACCAATTCTAAAACCTCCCCCATCGACCTTGATCACTAATATATTCTGGAACCTCCTAATTAACCTCCACCTCATATACACCACGTATTCCCCCTCACTCTATATAAAAATGTCGATTATTCTCAGCCGATTCTAACGCCTCATCATTGATCTTTATCGCCAATATATATGCGATCAAGGTCAATGAGGAGGTGTTAGAGTCGGATGAGATACTCTACTGACAACAACGCTTTGACGAAGTTCATTTAGGTTATTGTAGCTGCGGGCATACACTTTGTCTTTAATGTAACCCAACAAATATAAGTCGAGCGGCGTCAGATCAGGAGATCTTGGTGGCCATGCAACTGGTCTACGAGTTCTGATCCACCTGTTACCAAACCGCTGACTGAGGAAATTGGTTACAATTCTGGAATTATATGCTAGAACAGCATTCTGATGAAACCAGCAATTTAAAGGTAATTCGCCCAACAAGTCCTCAATATTATTTTGCAGTAAATGCAAATAAACGCCGAATGTCAGAGTTTCATTAAAACCAATTAATCGCGACCCTTGTATGCCACACCAGACATTAAATCCAAAACGCACTTGATGTCGAACAGGTCTGATTACATAAGGGTTTTCTGTAGACAAAAATTGTACATTTTGTCTATTGAATAAACCATTGTTTGTGAATCTAACTTCATCAGACCATAATATTTGAGAAGAAAAATTATCATTATCATCGCATTGCCTAGTGTACCATCCACAAAATTCTCTTCGTCTTCATTATCCCCTGCTCTTAAAGATTGACATGCATTGTATTTATATTGATGATATTTGTGGAAGGCCAAAATATTATGACCAGTAGATTTAGGAACGCCGATGCTATGTTGAATTTCCCGAACTGATGTGTTTGGATTTTCAATAACTGCTTGTAAAACATTAGTTTTAGATCCATTACTTATGCGCTGCGCTTTTGTATATGGATTAGTAAATGATCCGTGATGTATTAAATATACCTTTAAGTTTCTGTAAGTAGAAATATGGGATTGTCTGCGTTCTGGATACTGGTTTATGTACATTTCCACAGCTCTCGTCGACTTTTGTGATACAGAATGTAATAGGACAACATATCAAATTTGTCACTATTATTAAACGGCTCCATGACAGCAAAATTATTTAACACTAATCACTAAATTTAGTATTTAAATGGTACTTTATATTTTATTATCCTAGGTATTTATTTTGCTATTCGATTTGTAAATTTCACAGAACATAAACTAAACGTTAACTATAAACAAACACTAACAATGACAGTTGTATCTTAGATTGTTTTATGTTTCCAAGTTTATTGTCAAATGTCACAACCGCTCTTACCTGTTAATGTCATATGTTGTTTTTTATTTAATTTTTGAAATTAGTTTTGGTCTCATGATATAACAAATTATACATTCTTTTCGATGTTGTAATAGCCAACTATGACCCCCATAAAAAAACGAAACTTGACCATTGTAGCTCAACTGCTATAGCAATATTCAAAAATCTAAATACACCACCAGATTCCTATTAAAAAATGAAATTTGTACTTTAAAAATAAATTAGTTATTAAAGAAAATCGAAAAAACAAAAATCCACTTTTCTTGCTATAGCGCCCGAAGTACGTTAAATATTCAAAGCTTGTGTATAGGATTTGGTACAACTTTACCTCTGGAGTATTTGATCCCATTTAACCAAATCTCTATCCCTAATAATAAGCGAGAACTCCATGTTGAGAAAGAATCTGTGGACACACTGTATAGTTAAGACATTGTACATAATTAGATTTAATATATTTAATGTACGTATGTGAAAATGTGATAATTTTTACCTCATCAAAACTCTTCGCAATCTAAAGTTTTAGATTTATTTATTTTTCAAGATACGTAACTACATGTATAATATAAAGAAAATTTGTTAAGTATTTAATGGGATATACTTTTATCATAGAGAATTAATTTTTTATCCATTGTTAATTAAGTCTAATAGTTAGTTATTTTATAGCAACAGAGAAGCACAATAGAAAACATTATAGAAAGCAATTTTTCATGTGAATTCGACTGCGGCAACGACAATTCTTCAACTTGAATTGCCGTTTAGTTTTTAATGTTTATTACATCGCTTATAATTTTGTAACTTTGTTATTGTAGTATTTAAACGTTAATTAATGAAACACATTTATTGTAATTATACTAAAGTAAATTTAAAACATAAAACTATATTTTAATAATATTTTTGTCAGAAGCAGCTAAATAAATATATTTGAAGCAATTAAAGCATGGTATCTGAATATGCAAGCAATTTTGTGTGTCTTACTTCAGAGATAGATTGTAAAAATGGTTGTTGCAGTGAAGAAAATAATAACTGCAGCAGAAAGGATAATCTTTCTTCAACGGACTCGAGCATAACGGGATCTCTCAGCATTTTCAATAATTCTTCAAGACCGCGCTGTTTTGTACGAATATCATCCTGCATCAAACGAAAAATAATATTAAAATATACATTTAAGAAAATAAGATGTATATGAACAAGCACAATTGATGAAAATCTTAAAAAAACTATGTCACTTGCGGGACTAAATATTATTTATTGTCATTTTCGTTTCTATTTCTTTTATGAAATTGTCTTTTTAGTTAAAAATGAGCGCAAATTATACTGTCACCACAAGGAACAATATGTATCTATCACATAAATATATTTATATTTCCATTGCGTGTACAATTTAATAAATTTAATATCTAGTATTACTTCGACTTCTTCAACTTTATTAACTTATTTATGTAAAGGCACGTAAATCTTACAATCGTATAATAAACTTTCAAGATTCTATTAAGTGTATGTTATAAATTATGTTGTTATTTAAAATTTGAAAACAGTTTTAACTAGCACTCGCATCTATATAAATTCCTTAGATTCTGAAGCAAAAATAAACAATACTTTCACTATATCAAATAAATTCTTAGCTAACAAGAAAATATAATTTATTAATTTAACAAGATTTTAAAATTAATCGAATTTGTATTTAAATTCGAAATTTCCCAAATTTTCCTATTCAAATATTATTGAATCACATACAAAAAGATAAAAATCATTATTAAAAAACGTTTCTCTCTTAAATATGTGTATTCATAGTACCCAACGCACTAACGATTACGAAAATCTCAAATTCTTACCTAAAAAATACAATATTGCGGTAGAAATAGTATATTAAAAAAACAAGTTTTATAAGGCACCATTTTGCCGCACGAGATCAGTTTAGAAAACGAGCCGCGATAGCGGCGAGTTTTCTAAAGAGCGAGTGCGGCAAAAAGCCTTATGAAACGAGTTTTTTATACTATTTTTTCCATTTTGCATTTTTTACATTAATAAATTGGAAATATTTAATTTGGAAGTTCAGAGTTTAATTTTTATATAAAGCATGCAGTTGGTCACTTTGATACTTGACATTGTCAAATTTAAATCTTGCTATCCGCGAATTATATTACATTACATACTATTTATTAATTTTCGTTAACATTACTTGATATTTTATATAAAAATATAAACATGAGTGACTTAGAAACTAATATATCTTGGTGTCAATTGTATACAATACACGCTGTTTGTGTAGAGTACGAACATATATCATATCTGTCATATATACTTAAATTCTTAAAATCAAATGACAGCAATGATGTTCATTTCTGTGTTCGCACAACGCCAACATTGAAAAATGAAAAAAATCGTATCGAAATGAAGCTCATTTCGATACTGTTTTGGGTTTCAGAATGAGTTCATTTCGAATGCAAAATAGAAATTAGTATATTAAGAAATAAGTTTCATAAGGCACCATTTTGCCGCACGAGATCAGTTTAGAAAACGAGCTGCGACAGCGGCGAGTTTTCTAAAGAGCGAGTGCGGCAAAAGGCCTTATGAAACGAGTTTTTTATACTATTTTTTCTATTCTGCGTTTTTTACATTAATAAATTGCTTAAATTGGAATTATTTAATTTGAAAGTTCAGAGTTTAATTTTTATATAAAGCATGCAGTTGGTCACATTGATACTTGACATTTTCAAATTTAAATCTTGCTATCCGCGAAGTATATTATATTACATATTATTTACTAATTTTCGTTAAAATTACTTGATATTTCATTCAAAAATATAAACATGAGTGACATAGAAACATATATATGTTGGTGTCAATTGTATACAACATACGTTGTTTGTGTAAAATACGGACATATATCATATCTGTCAAATGTACATAAATTATTAAAATCAAATGACAGAAATGATATTTATTTCTGTATTCGAACAACGCCAACATTGAAAAATGAAATAAAGCGTATCGAAATGAAGCTCATTTCGATACTGTTTTGGGTTTCATAATGAGTTCATTTCGAACGCAAAATAGAAAAAATACTTTTAACACTTTATTCAAAGTCTCGCATCTGTATAAATTCTTTAGACTCTCAAGAAAATATAATTTAAGACACTTTCATTGTATCAAATAATTTTTCACTTAATCAGAAAATGTAATTTATTGCTGCGACAAGATTTTAAAATTTGTCTGCATGAACTTGAATCTAAATTGTAAGTTTTTAAAAATTTTCCTATTGAAATAATTTTAGATCAGTTAAAAAGACACTATTATTCATTAAAACATGTTTCTATCTAGAATATATTTATTCAGAGTACCAAACGCACTAACAATTGGGAAAATTCAATATTACTGGAGAAAACAACTTTATTCAAAGAAAAATTAATAATACTGTCAATGACAGAACTAAAATTCCAAATGTATCAATAGTATATCATTTTGTAATCACATTTTTCGGTAGCTTTTCTGTATTATTCTTATTTATTAGAATGCATATACAACCATACAGTCTTGACTATATATCTGAGGCACTCCTAGTTTTTTTTATATAAAGTGAAACTATAAGGCTTATAAAATAAAACTAGCGACAGTTACATGTTTTAAATAGAAATTTATTAACATAATTAATATTTTCTCACAATATCGTGGCATTTAGTAACAGCTTTTATGCGTTTTAACATTGTTTCACTAAATTTTTACACACTTCAGGTGAAATATTCTCCCATTCTTCTAGAATCCCTTATTTTAATTGATTTGTTTTCTACTTGTACTACATAACTTGTTTTTCAGTATACGCTACAACTGTTCAGTAAAATACAGGTCTGGGGACTATGGAAAATATTCAAACACAGTCACGTCATTTTCCCTAAACCAAGTCTTTCTTCACTTCTACCTGTGGCAAGGTGTGTTGCAAATATATTTAGCTTCATTTATGTCGAATAATTTCAATGGCTTGTCCACCGTCCATTCGACCGCCGCACATTGAAATCATCACGGTTCTACTACCAAGTTTTACTGTAGGCAGGATACAATCTGCAAATTAATGTCGTGTTTTTCAAATAAGTCAACTAGTTTGGATGATGAACCTTGTTCCTGTCAACCTTCAAAAATTGATAATAACGTTTTACAAAGTGAATTGAGACAAAATTTGTATTCAAAATCAGTGGTGTTTGGAAAAATTCTCAGTATTTTGCATTTGGCAATTATGGAACATATTCACAATTTGGATTTATGAATAACACAGACACATAAATTAACAGAACATAACTTGATGCATCGGATTGATGTTTTTTCATAAATATTGTTGCAAAATGAAAATGATCAATTTTTGGATTGTTTAATTACAGGAGATTAAAAGCGGATTCACTACAGTAACTGCAATAAACAGAGCATACGTACAGCCTGGGAGGCAACTTCAAACAATTGCAAAACTGTATTTACATCAAAACAAGAAGAAGCTGTGATGAAATAAACGAGATTATGTTTACTATATTATCGTATCCTTAATATGTTAGTTTAAATAAAATATATTTATAGTGAAAATTTGATTATTTTTGTTGAGCCTCTTTAAACAAAAATTGCAATTTATATACACAAAATAAAAAATGTTTTTGATTTATACACAATATAGTGAAGCTTTACCTACTCGGTACGTTTCAAATTACTTTGTTATATACGCTATCGGTTGTGTCCGATATAGAGTGGAGGCACGTTAATAGAGTTTCCGCAAGCTGCGGTTGTGTCCGCCAGATGCGAACCCCTGACTAAGTCTTACATTTATTATGAAGACAGTGACGGTTGTTTTGACGTTCGTGATATTGACATTAGTCAATGAGCGGCACTGAATATTCTTCTACGCTCTTTCTAAATAACTTTTGTAATGTAGTAAGGGTGTTATTTATTGTGAAAATATTCTCCAGCAGCGTATATTGATGATTCTATACTAAGACGAATGTCTGCGTGTCTGGAAAGATATTTTCATACGAATATGACCTAGTATTGTGTTCTCAACACCCGGTTTTTAATAATGTTTTTATTTATTTTTTTATTGATTCGTAATATTTACAATCTATTTTCAAAATATTTTTTTCTAGGAAACCATTTTGACTAAAGTCGATTTCAGGCACGAAACTATCAGTCTAATTAAATCTAATTGAGATCCGATTGCTTGAAACATTTCAAACGCCCCGTTTGGTCTGTTATATGAAGCGAAGCACTCTCTATTATGTTAGAATGGATCCAAATTCTCGCACTGTATTAATCATTATATCGCTTCACTTCACTTTTAACGCTAGGAACTTACAAATCCCTTTCTATTGTGGAATTCGGGACGTATTTGTGGCACATTAGTGATGATTTATAGAACTTTATATTGAAATCTTTGATGTATTACAAAATTAGATAAGTTCTACAGCTGAATGGTAAGTTTTAAATGCAATATGTTTTTATAAATTAACTATGTATTTATTTTCGATGTTTAACTTAGATTTTCTGCCGACAAGCCAAAAGAGTTGTAATGTAAAATACTTTTATTATGTTAGACGTTACCCTAGTTGTACTCCTATCTTTCGCATTATTGGTTTGTGTGCTCATTGGTAATTATATATTATTTAAAATTATTATTTTTTATTTAAGCTTTCTTGAAGATTAGAAACAAATTATGTTGGTTGGAGATTTTAAGTAGAACGGGAAGAAAATAATAATGGAGAAAAATTAATAGCCATATGAACAAAGTAACATGAAAATCATAAATGGCTACTTCTAAGACCGCGACATACATAAATGTACGTGAAGACAAGAAACCCAAGGACTGAGGTCGATTATTGACTATATCATTTTCAAAATAAAGAGCTAACGTAAAATTCCAAGATGTAAGAACACATACCGGTTCTCTACGGATTCTTACATCTTGGAATTGATGTGACAAAGTATTCTTCCCTGGAAGAAAGAGGAAAGATGCAAAAACACAACAAGAAGAAAATGATCAATTACAATGAAGATAATCAAATAAAGAGTAGAAAATGAATACCAGCAAATAGAAGCTGAAGAACAAGTCAGATTTAGAGCAGGTAGATCGATCATTGACCACATATTTGCAATCATGCAAATATTGAAAAGAAAATAGTCTTTAATCAAGAGCTCCATATTTTCGTCGATTTGAAAAACGCATACGATAGCGTCCCCCTCAACAAACTGCGGGAAGCCCATGAGAAAACTAATATTAATGTCGAATTAATAAAAGCCGTAAAAAACTTTATACAAACTATCACAGACAAAAGTTAAGATTCACAACAAATAAAGGATTAAAATAAGGGTGCTGCCCCTCACCAACATTGTTCAAAATTTACTTTGAACACGCATTGAAGAGATGGAAGAAAAAATACCGAAACATAGGACTACCTTTAAACGATAATATCATATATACATTATGTTTCGCTGATGATGATATACTAATGACTGTCAGTTTACGAGTAACCAGAAGCAGAAGCAGATAGTTATCGCAGACCCGATGATGGCAAATGTGATTTTTCCGAAACGTCGTCCAGAAATCACCGGTATTTACGAAGAACAAACCGTGGAAACGCGGAAGAAAACCCGGAATACAGTTACAATATATATGGTAAATTCAAATTGTAGGCGATTTAAGGTCTGGTTTTACTTCAAAAACTATATATTTAAAATAATTGGATTATTTTAAATATATAGTTTTTGAAGTAAAACTAGACCCTAAGTCGCCTACAATTTGAATTTACTATAACATATTAAGGTCACGAAATAATGATCTATATATATATATATATATATATATATATATATATATATATATAGCGTGTGTTCATTTGAAAAGTCAATCTAGGTTACTTTGAAATTTTGATAGAATAAGACGCATATATATTAGTATGTGTTTGTTGTTCCGTAAACGTAAATCCAAATGACATTTGATAATGTCAATCACATTTGTTATTTATTTGTATGTATGAAACTGTCAAAATATACGACTTCGTAGGTTAAGTAGTAAATTTTAATTTACGACATACTTCAAAAGGTTCTCAGTAAATCACATGCTACTAGATTGACTTTTCAAATGAACACCCGTATATGGTAGATTCAATTAGTTTGCGTTTTAAAGTCTGGTTTTACTTCAAAATGTATATATTTAAAACAATCTTACATGTTTCGGCCTTTTTCAAAGAAATTTGAAATATTTTTATATTTCAAATTTCTTTGAAAAAGCATTTTGAAGCAGATTCTTTATTGCAGATCTTATGTATATATATAAGATCTGCAATAAAGAACGCGCACAATATTGGACTATTATTCTAGCTTGCGATGTCCCTGATTTAATGGTATATAAGTTGATAGATTTCATTTAATGTTTAATCCGAAAAAATATATCCGATAGATATGATTTCAAACGTAGATAAAATTGATAAGAGAGCATTTGTTTCATTTTGAAATATAAACCTCTGTGCCAGACTTTATCTAATTCTTAACTTATATCTAAGAATGCCACTGTGAAATTTTGTTTCAAAGCCATTATTAATTTTGATATGGAAAAAAGGACGTTTTTGTCGTAACAATAATAATAGATAAAATATTGTTATATGTCACAGTATCTGATTTTTATGCTGTATGATATATGTGAAATTTGTGAAATAATTTAAAAATTATACATTTATTCGCAATGCCATTCTAATATGCACATATTGCTATATTTTACAACAATAAAAATTAATAAAAGAAAAATTGGATTAAATAAGAATAAAACATAATTAAAACGGGCTATGTATTGAGGGTATCTCTCTAATACATAATGAAATAATAAATTCTATGTTTAAATTCAAGGAATCTTAGGTTACGATTCACTAGTTATAATTTAATTAATAAATTTAGAAACCTATGTACCAAATACAAGCATAAAAAATGAAGATCAAGATTGTTTTGGTATTTAAAATAAGATATTTTATAAATTAACTTGCGGATACATTATAGAGAATTAGTTCATAAGTAATCTAAATCACATAATTTTTAGTAAAGCTCATAGTTTAAATTCCATTCGTAAATAGTCTAGAAAGAAATAAGAATAAATGTA
This sequence comes from Melolontha melolontha, assembly GCA_935421215.2. Classification (NCBI taxonomy): domain Eukaryota; kingdom Metazoa; phylum Arthropoda; class Insecta; order Coleoptera; family Scarabaeidae; genus Melolontha; species Melolontha melolontha. The sequence continues at coordinate 79,311,522 of OW285238.1, forward strand.
ATGTACTACGTACAAACAATATATTTAATGTCATTTATAACATCTTACACGTAAACATATCTGAAGAAACAGAACGTCGGGTAAACGACAAGCTAGACAAAATTTCAAACAAATCAAAGTAATTGTTGACATATTTGCAGCAGGTAGAGAACCTGGAGAACAAAATAAGAAAAGAAGAATTATACTACAACACAATAAAACGAAGAGAATAAAAATAGAGGATATGAACAAGGTATGGAAAGAAAATAGTAACTATTGGTAAGAAAAAGAGAAATAAATCGAAGCAAACAAAAATAATGTCAAACTTACAAAAATTAAATTAGAGTATGCACAGTTTGAAAATGAAGAATGCACCAATAAGAATCCACTAATCGTAAAAGAGAATAATCCAATCACGATGCATGAATTGAAAATTCAAATGCGAAATGCGAGGAAGTCAATAAAAAGCATAAATTAAGAAGACGAAAGAATTGCTCGGACGGAAATTTTAAATTTATAATATCAAACTACGGTAAAATTAAAAAAATTTTAGAAAATATAATAAAAGAAGAACAAACAGAAAAGGCATTTTTATATAGTAGTTAACAAAATATAAGAAACTAAATTCGAAAAATCCACATTAAATACGAAAATTGAGGATGAAAGACGTGGAAGAGCGAAACCCACGTGATTGGAAGCATAAAAGGGTTTTTTGTGGTATACGAGGAACTTTCCGCAGTTGGAAAAATAGGTCACGGTATTTGGCTGTTATTTCTGCTTGCCTTTCTGTGATATTGACATTTCGAAGATGTACATATATTTGTCTGTGTAATCTAATAACGCCATATCCTGTTTATTAGCGGACAGCAGTCTAGTTGTATTAAAACCAAAATTTAAGAATCTGTAGTTAATATTTTCTATGACTGCGCATCTATATAATGTCGTAGGGGTGAATAATTTTCTCATCTACTTCATTTAGCTTAGATGGTAATATGTCACACGAAGTGCTGCATCATGTCGATGTGTATGTTTAAGTGGTATTTCTGGCGGGCCAGTAAGTGCATGGCAGTATCTGGCATTAAGTTAAACGCTGTGTACTTAGTGTCACCAATACTCTGCCTCATGACTCTAGGGTATGGTATACGTCATCCTGACAGGCAATACAGGCTTCTGTTTCTGAATGTAGATGTGGAATACGCAAAAAACAGAATGTTAGGTTGTGAAACAGATGCTGTTTATATATATTCTTAAAAACACACCTTGCAAGGTGTGGTTTTTAGAATATAGTTAAACTGATACTGGTAAAATGTTGGCAGCCATTACTTTATTTCTTGCTGACGGTTCTGAACCCCAAATTTTCTGTAACATCGCCTCATATTTCTTCGTTAATCGACTAATTACCTCAGCGCATTTATTCATTGTATTATAATAATAATAATTATATAATAATAATAATTATTATTATTACCATTATTATTGCTGCAAAAGGAAATTAAAAACCTTTATAAGTGGTTACATATTTAACTCCACAATTATGTATTGACGCTCTTTACGCTAAGGTCCTCAGTATATCAAATGAATATTTAATAATAAAGATCTATTCAATTTATGTTTGATTTAGTAAATAAATAATCAACTAATTCAGCGTAACGAAAACAGAAATGAAACTATAATTTAAGATTAAATAATCATCGTTACCGTATCGAGTGTTAGCAAATCACAATATCCACCCTATACCGTCAAGGATACATTGAAAGCGGCGGCATGTAACATTCAAAAAGGAAAACTTATTGCTGTCAATAGCATGTCCTAAACAATCAAACATTCGGGTGTTAGGTATATTCGCTTTGTTAGGTCTAAGTAATTTATCAAACTTTACTACCCAGTGTAATGAAGTATACTCCGTAATAAAACTTTAAAGTAAATAGAAGATTGCGGACAATGAATGCTGTACTAAACTATGTATTCTATTTACTTATACACTGTAAAATTACGAAAATTTTAGCAAATTGTATGCTAAATAAAAATAATCAAAGGAATCTTAATAAATAGTTTTCTAAAATTAATGATGTAAAATACTTGTCCTTGTGGGTCCTTTTAAATAAAACTAATGTCAATTTAAAATACACTATATTAATAATAAAATACACTAAATACACTTAATAACTAATAACTAATAATAATAACAGTTGTAAATATTCTTTCTACACTTTACGACGCCATTTTATTCGAATTTTTCATAGAAAAAAATTCGCCCTCAAGTAGAAATCGAACCCACGACCTCTGGCTTGCCGGACCATTGCTCGACCACTGAGCTGTTGAGGCGTGAGTTAGAATCCTTTATGGGGATGCCTTGAATTACATCAAAGGAAACAGATGAAATATATCTTGCCCGTAGTATGGCAGTTGTGCAAATTTATTGCATTTTCGCGAAGTAATGTGATTGTAAATATTCTTTCTACACTTTACGACGTCATTTTATTCGAATTTTTCATAGAAAAAAAATTGCCCTCAAGTAGGAATCGAACCCACGACCTCTAGCTTGCCGGACCATTGCTCGACCACTGAGCTGTTGAGGCGGGAGTTAGAATCTTTTATGGGGATGCCTTGAATTACATCAAAGGAAACAGATGAAATAGATTTTGCCCGTAGTATGGCAGTTGTGCAAATTTATTGCATTTTCGCGAAGTAATGTAATTGTAAATATTCTTTCTACACTTTACGACGCTATTTTATTCGAATTTTTCATAGAAAAAAAATTCGCCCTCAAGTAGGAATCGAACCCACGACCTCTGGCTTGCCGGACCATTGCTCGACCACTGAACTGTTGAGGCGAGAGTTAGAATCTTTTATGGGGATGCCTTGAATTACATCAAAGGAAACAGATGAAATATATCTTGCCCGTAGTATGGCAGTTGTGCAAATTTATTGCATTTTCGCGAAGTAATGTAATTGTAAATATTCTTTCTACACTTTACGACGCTATTTTATTCGAATTTTTCATAGAAAAAAAATTCGCCCTCAAGTAGGAATCGAACCCACGACCTCTGGCTTGCCGGACCATTGCTCGACCACTGAACTGTTGAGCCGGGAGTTAGAATCTTTTATGGGGATGCCTTGAATTACATCAAAGGAAACAGATGAAATATATCTTGCCCGTAGTATGGCAGTTGTGCAAATTTATTGCATTTTCGCGAAGTAATGTAATTGTAAATATTCTTTCTACACTTTACGACGCTATTTTATTAGAATTTTTCATAGAAAAAAAAATCACCCTCAAGTAGGAATCGAACCCACGACCTCTGGCTCGCCGGACCATTGCTCGACCACTGAGCTGTTGAGGCGTGAGTTAGAATCTTTTATGGGGATGCCTTGAATTACATCAAAGGAAACAGATGAAATATATCTTGCCCGTAGAATGGCAGTTGTGCAAATTTATTGCATTTTCGCGAAGTAATGTAATTGTAAATATTCTTTCTACACTTTACGACGCTATTTTATTCGAATTTTTCATAGTAAAAAAATCGCCCTCTAGTAGGAATCGAACCCACGACCTCTGGCTTGCCGGACCATTGCTCGACCACTGAGCTGTTGAGGCGTGAGTTGGACTTTTATGGGGATGCCTTGACTTACATTAAAGGAAACAGATGAAATATATCTTTATTGCATCTTCACAAAGTAATGTAATTTTAAATATTCTTTCTACACTTTACGACGCTATTTTATTCGAATTATTCATAGAAAAAAATTCGCCCTTAAGTAGGAATCGAACCCACGACCTCTGGCTTGCCGGACCATTGCTCAACCACTGAGCTGTTGAGGCGTGAGTTAGAATCTTTTATGGGAATACCTTGAATTACATCAAAGAAAACAGATGAAATATATCTTGCCCGTAGTAATGTAATTGTAAATATTCTTTCTACACTTTACGACGCTATTTTATTCGAATTTTTCATAGTAAAAAATTCGCCCTCTAGTAGGAATCGAACCCACGACCTCTAGCTTGCCGGACCATTGCTCGACCACTGAGCTGTTGAGGCGTGAGTTAGACTTTTATGGGGATGCCTTGAATTACATCAAAGGAAACAGATGAAATATATCTTGCCCGTAGTATGGCAGTTGTGCAAATTTATTGCATTTTTGCAAAGTAATGTAATTGTAAATATTCTTTCTACACTTTACGACGATATTTTATTCGAATTTTTCATAGAAAAAAATTAGCCCTTAAGTAGGAATCGAACCCATGACCTCTGGCCTGCCGGACCATTGCTCGACCACTGAGCTGTTAAGGCGTGAGTTAGAATCTTTTATGGGGATGCCTTGAATTACATCAAAGGAAACAGATGAAATATATCTTGCCCGTAGAATGGCAGTTGTGCAAATTTATTGCATTTTCGCGAAGTCATGTAATTGTAAATATTCTTTCTACACTTTACGACGCTATTTTATTCGAATTTTTCATAGAAAGAAATTCGCCCTCAAGTAGGAATCGAACCCACGACTTCTGGCTTGTCGGACCATTGCTCGACCACTGAGCTGTTGAGGCGGGAGTTAGAATCTTTTATGGGGATGCCTTGAATTACATCAAAGAAAACAGATGAAATATATTTTGCCCGTAGTATGGCAGTTGTGCAAATTTATTGCATTTTCGCGAAGTAATGTAATTGTAAATATTCTTTCTACACTTTACGACGCTATTTTATTCGAATTTTTCATAGCAAAAAAATTCATCCTCAAGTAGGAATCGAACCCACGATCTCTGGCTTGCCGGACCATTGCTCGACCACTGAGCTGTTGAGGCGTGAGTTAGAATCTTTTATGGGGATGCCTTGAATTACATCCAAGGAAACAGATGAAATATATCTTGCCCGTAGTATGGCAGTTGTGCAAATTTATTGAATTTTCGCAAAGTAATGTAATTGTAAATATTATTTCTACACTTTACGACGATATTTTATTCGAATATTTCATAGAAAAAAATTAGCCCTTAAGTAGGAATCGAACCCACGACCTCTGGCTTGCCGGACCATTGCTGGACCACTGAGCTGTTAAGGCGTGAGTTAGAATCTTTTATGGGGATGCCTTGAATTACATCAAAGGAAACAGATGAAATATATCTTGCCCGTAGTATGGCAGTTGTGCAAATTTATTGCATTTTCGCAAAGTAATGTAATTGTAAATATTCTTTCTACACTTTACGATGCTATTTTATTCGAATTTTTCATAGAAAAAAATACGCCCTCAAGTAGGAATCGAACCCACGACCTCTGGCTTGCCGGACCATTGCTCGACCACTGAGCTGTTGAGGCGTGAGTTAGACTTTTATGGGGATGCCTTGAATTACATCAAAGGAAACAGATGAAATATATCTTGCCCGTAGTATGGCAGTTGTGCAAATTTATTGCATTTTCACAAAGTAATGTAATTGTAAATATTTTTCTACACTTTACGACGCTATTTTATTCGAATTTTTCATAGAAAAAAAAGTCGCCCTCAAGTAGGAATCGAACCCACGACCTCTGGCTTGCCGGACCATTGCTCGACCACTGAGCTGTTGAGGCGTGAGTTAGAATCTTTTATGGGGATGCCTTGAATTACATCAAAGAAAACAGATGAAATATATCTTGCCCGTAGTATGGCAGTTGTGCAAATTTATTGCATTTTCGCGAAGTAATGTAATTGTAAATATTCTTTCTACACTTTACGACGCTATTTTATTAGAATTTTTCATAGAAAAAAATTCACCCTCAAGTAGGAATCGAGCCCACGACCTCTGACTTGCCGGACCATTGCTCGACCACTGAGCTGTTGAGGCGTGAGTTAGAATCTTTTATGGGGATGCCTTGAATTACATCAAAGGAAACAGATGAAATATATCTTGCGCGTAGTATAGCAGGTGTGCAAATTTATTGCATTTTCGCAAAGTAATGTAATTGTAAATATTCTTTCTACACTTTACGACGCTATTTTATTCGAATTTTTCATAGAAAAAAATCAGCCCTTAAGTAGGAATCGAACCCACGACCTCTGGCTTACCGGACCATTGCTGGATTCTAACTCACGCCTCAACAGCTCAGTAGTCGAGCAATGGTCCGGCAAGCCAGAGGTCGTAGGTTCGATTCCTACTTGAGGGCGAATTTTTTTTCTTTGAAAAATTCGAATAAAATAGCGTCGTAAAGTGTAGAGAGAATATTTACAATTACATTACTTCGCGAAAATGCAATTAATAATAACAGTATTTATTTCAATATTTATTTCACATTTTTATCACAATATCAACACGACCGCGATTACTAGTTGAATGCCTCGTCTCCCTCCATTTCGAGTTCTTTTATTGGCCTATAGCTCATTCGAGAGTCTTATTATTAGAAATTATTAACTTTAAGATTTTTGTGATATTCACACAAACAATGCAATGCAAGTTATAATCTAAACTAATCTTAATTATAGTCGAGAAAAACAAAAGGATATAAATAAAAGCTATATTTATATTCAAACACACTTTCGTAATCTAAGTAACCATAAGAATCAAAATAGCGTATATTTATGTTATTGTAAAAGTTTTTCATATAAAGTTCAATACCATTATTAATGTTAGAGAGAAGATTTAAAATAAAATATTTCATGTACAAGTAAATACATTTTATGTAATTTGTAGTGATATCTTAGAAATTAATGTCACTTGAAACGATGCGTTTTAATGGATAATAAAATGGAAGAACTTACTCGAGATGATAGCATTATTACAGACACACCCTTAGATAATAAATAATAATAATAATAAGCAGTCTTAATTATCCATTAGAAAGGAAGAAAGAATGATGGCAATTCAAGATATCTCTACAATCAAACAGAACAAAACTCATAGAAATAAAAGAAGATACATATTAGATTAGCAAATGGAAAAATAATTAGGATAAATAAATGTCAAAAACATAGATAAAATCAAGAACGGAAATGAACCATGGTGGTAAAAACTTAATTTTTTATAACGCAATACATTGAAAATAAAAGTTCAAAATCATAAATATTAGTTGATTGAACAAATAGATTATTAGCCTAGATATACACCGATACACCAAAATTAAAGTAGGAATCTGCCATATCTAGTTTTAAAAGAAAAATAAAAAATTAAAGTATAGAGTGTGAAAAATTAAAACAAGATTGATCTAAAATCAAAAATAGAAATGCTAATAAACATTTCAATATCATTTACAAACATAAGTTAAATATCAAATTATAAACGGCGTAAGAACAAAATTCCAAGCAGTTCAGAAAACAATCAAGGAAAATGGACAATTCGGACAAGATCGGAAGACCGAATTAATTAAACCAGGGATCAAACTAGCCGCACGTATAGCTCTAATAAAAAATATATGCAATTAACATTTCGAATGTATACAGTACGAGATTATTGCTATTACGGGAAAAACTTATTATGTATTTAGTAAAGAATGAAACTTTTCGAATTTCATTAATTAATTTACGAATCGATATGGACAATTTAATTTAAATGAAATTCTTTTATTTAATATTTTTTTTTATTACTAAAATGCGAAACTCCAAAACGTATTTGGAACAAATAATTAGTGAAACATTTAAACTTGTAAATTTTTTTTTCTTAAATAAGTATATTGACAATTTGCTTTGTAATTTAAATTGTAAAGTCAACATTTTGAAAAGTATAAGTATAGGTCCCAGAGAATAAGTCATATTTATTTGAAATATATAATATTGTGGAGATATGATATACTCAAAATTCAAATTTCATAAAGTACAAAATATGAATATAATATTTAAAGATAGTTTCAAATATTAAGTGGAATTAGGGTGTAAGATATTTAGTTCATAAGATGATATGTTAACGAAAAAGATCAAAATTTGGAATAAATGAATTGTAATGAACTATAAAAACTTGTTGTTTCATTTAATTACTATTTCGATGCTAGCCCTAATAAAAATAACTAAAGTCAACCACTGAGATACATAAAAGAGTCTAGGTAGGTATATGTTAATATAGAGAAGGATAAAAGGATATTATATTATAATAAAAACTAAACACAAAATACACAGCAATATGTTCTGAGTTTTTAAAGCTCGGCAATTAAACAAAATATAAAATTAATAATAGAAAATAAAGAGATTAATAATGGAGAAGTAAATATTATCAATTTCAAGTGGTGTCACTGGAATATCAGCCATGATGACAGATATCTTCTGCAAACCCATCTATCTAAACAACTCCTACATAACGCTGGCCTAAATTAACAGTTTGGGTACAGCAATGACAACAGTAGTAGCGTCCGCAAGATGTCCCTTGGAACAGTCTACGAACCGTCGGCCAAGGAAGGAGCAGTTTCAAGAATGCAGTTCCAATCTGGAAGCCCAGGAGCAATCACAGTTTATTTTTTGTTTTAGCTAAATGTCTTTAGATACATATTTAAATATTAAAATTTTTATTTATACCGCTAAGCCACTATGTATCATGTTCCATGTGATGATAAACTACTTGTACTACCTTGTTGAATTATATTCAATTATAATTAATATTTTCTTGACAAAAACGCAGATTTTTCAGCAATCTTCGTTCCATCGCAATCTCTTTCATTCTGCAATCCACCAACTTCGATTATAATCGCTGTCATACAACATCCAATAATTTATGAAAACCTCAAACATCTACTATATTATATAAACTTCTTAGCTTACGCTTAGCTGCCAGTGCTATCAAAACTGATTCATAAAAAACTCAATGTTGTCGTAGAATCGGAGAAAAGGTAAGTCCAAAAAGTAAATTCTGTGTGGGAATGAAAAGAAATCAAGTAGAGATACAGAAAAACTATTAATTGAAAAACAATCCATAAACCTTAAGCTACTTTTCTATATAGCTCCCACCATTTTGTAGGCACTTGTCATAGCGCGGTACAAGTTTATGTACGGCTTCTTTGTTGTCAACCATGTGGTAACACGTTCTCTCAGCTCATTTTTCGAGGTGTCAAGATTTGCTCGGCTTCAGTCCTTGCTGACGGGGAAGTGTGCCTCCAGTCCATCGATTGTCGGTCAGTATCTGCCTCTTCTGTTGCTCTGCAAGTGTTTTTGGTACCCAACGAGCACAAAGTTTTCGAAACCCCAGGTTTACAGTAACAATTTCATGAGTAAGTTTAAGTGTTCTAAACAAGCACTACAAAGCGTAAACAACACACCTTTCTCCTCAACTGCATGTAAAATGAAATTTTCTTAGCTATTAATTCTCATACGCATGAAGTTCATCATCATATACTCATATATATATAGTAAACTTAATCAGTCGGCGATTAAAGGTCTGGTTTATTACTTCAAAGTATATATATTCAAAAAAAAACCTACATGTTTCGGCAATTATGCCTTTATCAAGGATATAAAATATAGATGACAGAATATAAATGTCAAATAATTGAGTTGCTATGACAGTATATTAATATACTGTCATTTATTTTCCTTGAAAAAGACATCATTTGCCGAAACATGTAGAATTGTTTTAAATATATTCATATTGAAGTACTCGTAAAACCAGACCTACCAACCGTAGACTTGGGTTCAAGTCCCAACGTAGACAATATTTTGATATATATATATATATATATATATATATAAATAATTATTTCGTGACCTTTGTATGTTATGGTAAATTGAATTTGTTGGCGATTTAAGGTCTGGTTTTACATCAAAATATATATATTTAAAACAATCCTACATGTTTCAGCAAATGATGGCTTTTTCAAGGAATATAAAATATAAATGACAGTATATTATTTATATATATATATATATATATATATATATATATATATATATATATATATGATATATAATGAGAAGAATGTGCTTATGCAAGTTTATACATTTTAAGTGGATATGAGAAAGTAATATTCTGAATTGGTTTTAATTCTTTTAATAATTAACGGGTGTTCAGAAACATTCGAAGTCAAGTGGGCTCTGAACAAATTATCGTATATCTTTACTTAAGTATCTGATTTGTAATAATTATTAAATGTCAACTGTTGTCTGTCAAAAATCAATCTATCTCAGACATGACTTCACATTTTCAAGGACTACTTTGACTTCGAATGTTTTTGAACACCCGTTATAATGTACAATATAGAGATACCTACCTTGTCATATTGCTTAGTTTGACATAAGTTTATTAGATGTCGCTCTGACAACTATATACATTCGCAGGTGTAGATTAATTATATAATTTTTATTTTAATAATTCTTTAAGAAATATGGGCGCCAGTTCATCTATTGCTTTATTAAATGAACAAAATTATACGATATTCGGTAACTTAGCGGTAGAACAAGATCTCTTTCTCAGGAGCCGATTCTTCTTTTTTTTTAAATCAAATCTTATTTTGTCTCCATAAGCAACCAGAAGCATTTTATAATAGGTTTAAAATGTAATATCACAAGCATACGGCATTAAGTCAGATAAACGATAAATAAAAATGTTGTATGTAGTTTGTGGAAATTTAAATTTAATCGATATTGATATATGGTTAAAATTAACAACATATTTGAATTAGCAGATGATTGTGCGTAAAACATGTGACATAATAGGATTATAAAACATGAACGTATTTATAATACACATATGGTTTAATAAATGTGAACAATATTACTTAAAATAGTGATTTTAGCTGATTTAAAACTTTACGAAAATATAATTTGAAAGAGACCATTCAGTTTTAGGTAAGTTTAGTCTAATTAATGTTTCTATCTTTAAATTCTATTATTATAGTACAAATAATAAGGTTGTGTCGTTATGATATGCAAATATTGATGTAAAATAAAGATTTTTATTTGCAATTACGTGTAGTCCGACGCTCCGACGTCTAATATAAGGATTTTCTTGGTGATATAGGGTTCAATTGGGAACAGACCGAAATTTGATGCAGGTATGTTTGAGGCAACCAGGTATTGGGATGACGCCAACAGTTCTTCGGAGGATTGGTCCGTATATTTCAGAAATGCTGTACCATTTTATTGTTCGGACGATGTATGTACACTCTGTCTTCTTATAATGTGAACATTTTAGGATTAGTATATTACCGTTTTAATATTTTAAATGATATTTTAAGTTCTACAATATTTTTTAACGTAGTTTTTTCTTACAACCACCCAAGCGACGCTCTTATCTATTCTTTTTCCCTTAGCCTGCATATGATTTATTTTTGCTTAATACAAGTATTTAATTTTGTATTTATTCTAATAGACTTATTTTATATCTCATATTAATTAACATTACCGTTACAATAAAAAATAATAATTATAAAATAGCAATTACATTCTTTTAAATTTAAATCAATGATTCCCACGGTGAATTAGTCCAAATCAAAGAATATTACGGTCGATAAAATAGATTTCCATATGATATTAATATTATCAATAATCAAGTTAATTATTTTCCGAATTACAAATAAATTAATGAATTTTGATAATGAAAAGTGATCTACATAAATGATAAAAATTATACCAAATACATTTTCTAACTAAATCCGCGGTATTAACTTGATTAATATCTTACACTGTAAGTGTATGGTCTTCTTTCATAATATTTAATCTATCGCTTATTTGTAACATATATGTTCTTGTTCTTCCAGTTTCTGGTAACAAGAACTATAACAATATATATATATATATATATATATATATATATATATATATATATATATATATATATATAATAACTTCGTGACCTTGGTATGATATGGTAAACCTAATCAGTAGGCGATTAAAGGTCTGTATATTACTTCAAAATATATGTATTTAAAAAACTCTACATGTTTCGGCTGTGTACGCCTTTATCAAGAGAATACAAAATATGAATGACAGGATATAAATGTCAAGTAATTAAGTTGCTATGGTTTAAATTAATCAAAGATACATTCTAGTAATAATAATAAATCATGCCTTAGTATTACAAAAAATAGATAACAAGGTGTGAACATATGTGTTGTTCGCTGCTAGGAATTTGTGTCTCCTTCTGGGTATGAACTTGTGTGATGGTTGCTGCTGGCAGCTTGCGTCTCTCTATGGGTGTGTGGTTTTGTGTGAGAGCGTAAGTGTAGGGTTTTGTATGTCGGTGCGTTCGTGCGTGTGTTTAGTGACCGGTCGCATGAATTTAGAGAGGTCGGATAACCAGCCGTTGCGTAGGGCGGCCAACCCTTTCCCGACAACTTCTTTACAATTCCGTGCAGTACTTCGACGGCCTGACCCCCGCCCCAACGAGGCAAGGCGCAGACCAGCGAAGCGCACCCTGTACGGGGTTGCTCATCGCTAACCAAGGGAACACTCTTAGTGGCTACCTCGGTCGACGATGGTCACACTTGTGCCATCTTAACGTTTTCCGCCGAAGCGGGGGCATAGCACACACGTCGAACGTGTGTGTGCTGTTAACGGCAGCCTAGCCAGGTTGCCGCCTAGGACCGGTCCTAGCGGTGTGTGCATTGGGCGGCGCCGAGTTAGCGCCGCGTAGCATGGTTCCTCACTCTTGCTGGAAAGGCGGAATGGCACCTGACTGCCCAACGGGCAGACCCCCCTAGAGCTTTGTAGCGCTTATGCTAGGCTACAACCCAGTAGAGGACCACATCAGCAAAAAACAGAAAACAGGGGAAGGCAGGGAAAAGCAAGACATGAGTTATTATTACGTATGCGCCCGTGGAGCGACTTAAGATGCAAAGTTGTCGGCATTCGCTCAAAACGAGAAGGAAAACCACGAAAACCTGCTCGGACAACTAGACAGGAATCAAAACACGGAACAGTCAGCATGATAAGCAAAAGTATATGATATTTAAATGATATTTAAATAACATAAGGTATATAACAAAAAAATATAATATGATGGTAAATGCCGACAACTTTGCATCTTAAGTCGCTCCACGGGCGCATACGTAATAATAACTCATGTCTTGCTTTTCCCTGTTTTCTGTTTTTTGCTGATGTGGTCCTCTACTGGGTTGTAGCCTAGCATATGCGCTACAAAACTCTAGGGGGGTCTGCCCGTTGGGCAGTCAGGTGCCATTCCGCCTTTCCCGCAAGAGTGAGGAACCATGCTACGCGGCGCTAACTCGGCGCCGCGCAATGCACACACTACTAGGACCGGTCCTGGGCGGCAACTTGGCTAGGCTGCCGTTAACAGCACACACACGTTCGAGGTGTGTGCTATGCCCCCGCTTCGGCGGAAAACGTTAAGATGGCACAAGTGTGACCATCGTCGACCGAGGTAGCCACTAAGATTGTTCCCTTGGTTAGCGATGAGCAACCCCGTACAGGGTGCGCTTCGCTGGTCTGCGCCTCGTTGGGGCGGGGGTCAGGCCGTCGAAGTACTGCACGGAATTTTAAAGAAGTTGCCGGGAAAGGGTTGGCGGCCCTACGCAACGGCTGGTTATCCGACCTCTCTAAATTCACGAGACCGGTCACTAAACACACGCACGAACGCACCGACATACAAAACCCTACACTTACGCTCTCACACAAAACCACACACCCATAGAGAGACGCAAGCTGCCAGTAGCAACCAACACACAAGTTCATACCCAGAAAGAGACACAAATTGCTAGCAGCGAACAACACATATGTTCACACCTTGCTATTAATTTTTTTTAATACTAAGGCATGATTTATTATTATTACTACTGCCGAAACATGTAGAGTTTTTTAAATACATATATTTTGAAGTAATATACAGACCTTCAATCGCCTACTGATTAGGTTTACCTTATCATACCAATGTCACGAAGTTATTATTATATATATATATATATATATATATATATATATATATATATATTATAACAATCTTTTAAGTCAAACGTTTACTAAAGAGTGTTTTAAAAGACAAAATATTAAACTTTAAAGCAGAAAATGAATTTAAAATTCTAATTTTTACCCCCGCATTCTGACACACTTCTGCGTAGGTGCAATGAATATAAACGTTTGTTGTTAATAATCATAACATGTACAACCAAATAGTGTTTTGGTCTTAAAGAAAGTTTGTAATTTAATATAATTTGAAAAAAACAACGAACATGAGTTCTCTATTATCTCCAGGGTCGTGAAGATTCTGTCTGACAAAGAAATTAAAAGGTATGTTAGCTCAATACTAATGATAAACTAATTGAATTCAAACGACTTGTTTTGGTTCTTAAATTCCATTTATTAAAAGGAAACTCTTATCTTTATAAGTGAATATTTAATTTGGTACAATATATTAGGTAAATATTTAACAAAACATTCGGAATCAACAATAGATTAACAATTGATTTGATTGAAAATTAAAATTATAAAATTTATTGGTTATGTGGAATTTCTTATAGGTTAAAAATTGAATCTACGGAAAGGAGACAAATACTAGGCTACGTAAGCAAATAGATTCTGATAAATTAATTGCTGAATAAATGAATTTGTATATAACCTCCCTACTTACAATGTTTTAAACAAAATGGTCAATAAATGGATCTTTATCTACCTTCGGTAAGTAAATGTATCTGTTTACTTAAAAAAAAAATACAAATAATAAAAAAACTTAGCTCAATATTCTATCACAATTATCCGTCTAGTCACTGGAATTAAGTCTTGCCTCCCTGACGTACGGCTGGTATATTTAAACTTCAGGAATCACGGTCACAATCCTGGCAAATCTCGTAGATTAGGATCCCCCGATTATTCAAGGGTAAACAAACTTTTCTAAATTCTGCTTTTCTAATTTACGGTCACAATCCTGGTAATATAAGGCCTCGTAATGTTTCCCAATATTTATTTAAAGCTGGTACACATCTTTTGTGGCTCATTAAATGATAGCGGAGTATTAGATGAAAACAATTCAAATCTTGGTAATATAAATTATGCTTATTTATTTATATTTTTCAAAAAAATTCGTTTTATCTAAAAACACATTCCCTTTATTCAAGTGCAAAAATTATTCTCCCCAATTGTTTCAATACTCACTATGGCAACCCAACAGCTTTTTCTGTTTTTGAAGCTCATTGGTCACTTCAGTTATACATAATTTTCCAAAATATTTGACATATACTATAATTTTGATTCTTAATTATTATGAACTTATTGGTTTACAATTAAATTTTCCTTCACACATAACCTTTGAAGTGCACAAAATTAACTAGATTTACATAGTTCTATAATTTTAGTAAATGTAAGAAAGTCATATACTTTTGAAATTTAATTATAGATTTGACACTCTAAATTAAAAAAACAATACAAATATAATAGACTTCCAACCCTCTAAGAAATCCCAATAACAGAAATGTAACGAATTAAAGCTAGTGTTTTCAATAAATATTCAATAAATATTTTTATTATATTTACCTTCTCTCCCTCATAAAAAATAATTTATGGAAAGAATTGTAATAAATTATTTTTGAATCTATTGCTATTCCTCTGTTTATTTTATTTTGTTTATTTAAATTTTAAGAAAAATAAAAGTAAATTATAAGCCTATAGAATATTTATGTAACATGTGTTGTCTAATCATTATAATATATGTAACGGTTTAAATATTTAAATTTCCTTTATAGTATATAGTATCATTGTAGTATATTCACATTATTTATATTATTTTGTTTAAGATAAATCTTCTATTTTGTCTTATATTTTATGTATCAAAGCTTAAAAACATTTGTATTATTTTGTTATCATTTGAATCAGAACTATCTAGGTAATAAGTATTATTGTAATCATTTATGTTATTTTAATGAAGTTTTGTTTCTTATATTTCGATTTATTTATTTGGGGTTCTTATTTTTCATTGTGTTGACTGTATCTCTGCATATGTTTATATTATTGTAAATAACTTGTTCTCTATGCTTTCTTCTTTGTTTAAATTGTTTTAATAAGTAATTTATTTATAGATAAATAATTCTTTAGTTTGATTAACTAGCCATTCTTTCCATACCTTCAACCCTTTAAGTCTTTCCCATAATATATACTTTGTTTCCATCTCACTCCTTTAAAATCTCTATTCAAATCCATACTTGTTTTGCTTATCGTTCACACCTTTATTTATAATACATTACATTTCATATTAATAACATATTTATATCTCTTTCACTCTATAAGTTACGTACTATTAGATATAATTTCAACATAATCGTAATTATAATACTTAATAATATGCTTTTTAATTAGTTTGCTATTTGATTTCCCCAATAAATATTTTATTTTGTTCTACATATCCATTTTTTAATGTGTTTGGTATGATATATTATTTCTCCGGTGTATTATATGTTGTCTATCCGAATAGTATTGATTGGATTATTGTTATTATTAGTTATAGTTTATTTAATTTAAACATTGTCCCTTGTCATATTCCTGTTGTCATCTTCAATTAATATTCAGAATTCCGATTTTCTGTCGCAAATATTCAAAAGTTAATTTTCCGTCAACGCCTCTTAGGTAGACCAAACATACTACTCTGGCAAAAAGACATTTTACTACCCCTGCCTCTAGTATTATGCAAATTAGTATAGATTATTTGAATAGTTGGGATGTTGGTATAAATGTTGTTAATTTTAGTATTAGTGTATATGAAAATTATTTGTAAATGATTTAAAATAACGGAATGGTTTTTGTCAAAGTTTACAACATCTAAGTCTTTTAAATTGATAAATTTGGAAGTTGCTTTAAGTTTATCTTGAGAATTAGTTAAATTATTATAATCTGTTCTATTCATTATGTACATGTTCAAGTTTGAATTGTTATAATTATTATTCTTACCTTCCTCCCAATAATTAGAAATTATTTTGTTACAATATTCTTCATTTAGTGTCAAAAAATGTGTATAAGTTTTGTCATATAAATAGTTATTTACGCGGTGGCCTTTTATCGAAGTGGATCTCAGCGGATTGTTATAATTTTTGTTGTGGATATTATTAATTAAGTTTTTGTTCGCCATACATTTGGTAGATGTTATTACTTCTTGATGTATAATTTTTGAAAGTGTGGGACTTGATTTACTGGTCTTATCAACATTAGTTGTAGAGATCTTTTCAGCCAGAACATTATTAGTATTATATATCTCTGTTGATAATTGTGTTTTTTGTTGTTGAATTTCTGTATGTAATTCTTGGTATTTTGTGATGGTTAATTGTAAAATGCTTTGTAACACTTGTGTATGTCTTTCGTTTTGTTGTTGTATTTCTGTTTGTATTAATTGTAAATTAGTTTGAAGTTCTGTTGATAATTGTGATTGTATGTTCTGTATTTCTGTTTTTTGGTCTTTTATCTGTGATTGTATGTTTTGTATTTCTGTTTTTTGATCTTTTAGATCAGTGTGAATGCTTTGAATATCTGCTTTTATATTTGTTTGTTGGTTATTTATCTGTGATTGTATGTTTGTTTGCATATCCTCTATCTTTCGTAATAATAACTCGAGTACTTCGTCTCCCCTATCCACATTTCTTCCTTGACTCCTTGAACGTCTCGTTCCTCTTGTATGCATACTTAGGTATATGTTATAATCTATTATTGATTGTTATAATTTGTTGTCTTACCACCTTTATTCCCTAAATATTCTATATCTAAGAAAAATAAATTTTTATACACAAATACCTATATATTTTCTAAGATAATTCCTTTGAGTATTTAATTTAATTAACGGTTTTTAAGAACCTTTTCTTTGCCAGACTATGGGCGCCAAAATATAACAATCTTTTAAGTCAAACGTTTACTAAAGAGTGTTTTAAAAGACAAAATATTAAACTTTAAGGCAGAAGATGAATTTAAAATTCTAGTTTTTACCCACGCATTCTGACACACTTCTGCGCAGGTGCAATGAATATAAACGTTTGTTGTTAATAATCATAACATGTACAACCAAATAGTGTTTTGGTCTTAAAGAAAGTTTGTAATTTAATATAATTTGAAATAAACAACGAACATGAGTTCTCTATTATCTCCAGGGTCGTGAAGATTCTGTCTGACAAAGAAATTAAAAGGTATGTTAGCTCAATACTAATGATAAACTAATTGAATTCAAACGACTTGTCTTGGTTCTTAAATTCCGTTTATTAAAAGGAAACTCTTATCTTTATAAGTGAATATTTAATTTGGTACAATATATTAGGTAAATATTTAACAAAACATTCGGAATCAACAATAGATTAACAATTTATTTTATTGAAAATTAAAATTATAAAATTTATTGGTTATGTGGAATTTCTTATAGGTTAAAAATTGAATCTACGGAAAGGAGACAAATACTAGGCTACGTAAGCAAATAGATTCTGATAAATTAATTGCTGAATAAATGAATTTGTATATAACCCCCCTACTTACAATGTTTTAAAAAAAATGGTCAATAAAGGGATCTTTATCTACCTTCGGTAAGTAAATGTATCTGTTTACTTAAAAAAAAATACAAATAATAAAAAAACTTAGCTCAATATTCTATCACAATTATCCGTCTAGTCACTGGAATTAAGTCTTGCCTCCCTGGCGTACGGCTGGTATATTTAAACTTCAGGAATAACGGTCACAATCCTGGCAAATCTCGTAGGTTAGGATCCCCCGATTATTCAAAGGTAAACAAACTTTTCTAAATTCTGCTTTTCTAATTTACGGTCACAATCCTGGTAATATAAGGCCTCGTAATGTTTCCCAATATTTATTTAAAGCTGGTACACATCTTTTGTGGCTCATTAAATGATAGCGGAGTATTAGATGAAAACAATTCAAATCTTGGTAATATAAATTATACTTATTTATTTATATTTTTCAAAAAAATTCGTTTTATCTAAAAACACATTCCCTTAATTCAAGTGCAAAAATTATTCTCCCCAATTGTTTCAATAACTCACTATGGCAACCTAACAGCTTTTTCTGTTTTTGAAGCTCATTGGTCACTTCAGTTATACATAATTTTCCAAAATATTTGACATATACTATAATTTTGATTCTTAATTATTATGAACTTATTGGTTTACAATTAAATTTTCCTTCACACATAACCTTTGAAGTACACAAAATTAACTAGATTTACATAGTTCTATAATTTTAGTAAATGTAAGAAAGTCATATACTTTTGAAATTTAATTATAGATTTGACACTCTAAATCAGTAGTGCCCAACCAGTAGCTCGCGGGCACCTGGTAGCCCGCGGCCTGTTTTCTAGGCGCCCGCGAACAAAATTGGATAAGGAATACAAATTTTCAAAAATTAAATTAGGTAAAATAAATTAAATAAACAATAACAGAGCAACACGCCGTATGAGTCGTAAGTAGGTATAGTGAACACACTTTCAGAAGTACATATTGGTTTGTCAAAATGTGCGCGAGCTAAAATTGGCAGCCGCGTGCGTTGTAATAAATTGAATGAATGATACGATGCGGTACAATGTTACTGTTGAAGCGGCCACCCCTAAAACGAGCTTGGCGCGCTAACATCGAATCGCCCGACACAAATTCTCGCTTTGCGCATTGTGACGTGTATGTACTTCTGAAAGTGTGTCTGCATTACCTACGCATGCGTAGGTTTAGGTAGGCTACAGCGTGAGTACGAGCGAGAGGTTGCGTCGTCGCGGCGTCCTGTTCTATCGCCGAGAAAATATTCGGTCGGACTCGGCTGCGCGGCGAGCGGTCAGTTAAATCAGTTACGCTGGCATACATCGTTATTCGCCCTGTGTCATGCACGTGTTCTCATTTCATTCTATATTAAATACTTAACTAGATTTCGATTCACATCATATATACGTCATCTCCTTGCCGTAAAATGAGTGATGCACCTGGGCCATCAAAGAAAAAGAAAATATATCACTTCAATAGGGAATGGGAAGAAGAGTTTTTATTTACGAGTGTTGGCGAGAAAGCTATTTGCTTACTCTGCAATGCTTCTGTAGCGGTACCAAAGCGATCGAATGTCGAACGTCATCATAAAAGTCTTCATGCGGATTTCAAAGGTAAGCATGTTAATGTGCAAGTAATATAACCAGCTTTTATGAATTTTTATTTGAATTTCGACACAATAATACATGTTATCATCATCCTTACTTTGTTATGTAAGTAAATAATATTAAAAAAAGTGTGGGTACTTATCTACATAACATGTGTTTTTTTTTTATTATTTCAGATAAATATCCACCGCAGTCTGCATTACGAAAGAATAAAGTTCAAACTTCGCAAGCTGCTCTACGCGCTCAACAAAATACCTTTTTTACTGCTAAAAATAAATCAAAGGCTCACACAGAAGCATCCTTGAAAGTAAGTTATATCCTGGCTTCTCACAAAAAACCCTACTCTGACGGAGTTTTAATAAAAGAAGCTATGTTGGGCATGGCAGAATCTTTGTTTCATGATTTTAAAAACAAAAATAACATAATTTCACAAATAAAACAAGTGCCGTTATCGAGGAACACGGTAACACGACGAGTTGATGAAATAGCAAATGACGTTGTTGACCAGATGAAAAATGACTTGGCAAAATGCGAGTTTTTTTCATGGCAAATGGACGAGTCGACGGATATTACTGACTCACCACAGCTTTTGGTGTTCATCAGAATGGTATTTTCTGACTTTTCTGTTAAAGAAGCATTGCTCGCCAATTTGACGTTGGTAACTTATACACGAGGACAAGACATTTTTGACGCAATCAAAAAGATGGTTACTGGAACAGAACATACCAATACAGAAACTGGTAGCCATGACAACCGACGGAGCGCCTGCTATGATCGGCAGAAATGTTGGATTTATTGGTCTGTGTGAAAAGGATAAAGATTTTCCTAATTTTAATTCCTATCACTGTGTTATACACCAGGAAAATTTGATTGCCAAAAATCTTAACCTTGGCCATGTTATGAGCGTAGTTGTACGAATTGTGAATTTCATTCGTGGACGAGCGTTGAACCATCGTCTTTTCAAAGATTTGCTTGATGAATTGGACAGTGAACACGGTGATTTGATCTACTTCGCTGAAGTAAGGTGGCTTAGCCGTGGTAAAGTGCTGACAAGATTTGTTGGTTTGATGACAGAAATCAAAATATTTTTGCAGTCTAAAGATAGCTATGAAGAAAAACTCGACGATGAAGTATGGCTGGCCGACTTGGCATTTCTGACTGATGTAACTGCAAAACTTAATAAACTCAACGAAACACTACAAGGAAAAGAAAAACACATATCAGACATGATGAGCGCAATTTCAGCTTTCGTAAAAAAAATCGATCTATGGAAGAAGCAGTTAGAGGAGAAAAATGTTCAACATTTTCCTGCTTTTACTCTTCTTTTGAAGGCTGAATATTTTGCGGAGTATAACCCAACTAAACATGTGGAGCTGCTTCACCAGTTAAAATCGGAATTCGAAAGGCGTTTTGACAACATTTTCTGTATGGAACCTTTGTTTATTTTTGTCCAAAATCCATTTATCGATAGTGATGTTTCACAACTAGTTTCGTTGATGGAAACCCATTGCTTTGTTAATAAAGCGGAAGTTGAATTAGAAATTATTACACTTCGCAGTGATATCATCCTGAAAAGCACAGATAATAAAAGCGACGATGTTTTCAAGCTCATGAACCCTGTTAAATACAGAAACGTACGTAACTGTGCTCTCATCGTTAAAGCATTTTTCGGTTCAACATATCTATCTGAACGTGCTTTTTCTCAACTAAAAGTAATTAAAACCAAATACAGAAGCATGTTAACTAACGAACACATAAAAAATTGTATGATTTTGGGTTGCACAGAAAATTATCAACCAGACTTTAAGAAGCTTTCTGAAAATGTGAACAGCCAAGTATCGCATTAGCTTTTTGAGCTTTTTGTATGTCGGTGCGTTCGTGCGTGTGTTAAACACACGCACGAACGCACCGACATACAAAACCCTACACTTACGCTCTCACACAAAACCACACACCCATAGAGAGACGCAAGCTGCCAGCAGCAACCAACACACAAGTTCATACCCAGAAGGAGACACAAATTGCTAGCAGCGAACAACACATATTTTCACACCTTGTTATCTATTTTTTGGAATACTAAGGCATGATTTATTATTATTACTAGAATGTATCTTTGAATAATTTAAACCATAGCAACTTAATTACTTGACATTTATATCCTGTCATTCATATTTTGTATTCTCTTGAAAAAGGCGTATACAGCCGAAACATGTAGAGTTTTCTAAATACATATAGTTTGAAGTAATATACAGACCTTTAATCGCCTACTGATTAGGTTTACTATATATATATATATATATATATATATATATATATATATATATATATATATATACACTTCTTTGGACTTAATCTCAGGTTAGCATCTCGCAACCTCTGGAATACCACCCTCAAATGTTCCATGTGATCTTCAAAAGCCTTTCCTACCACTATCACATCATCAAGATATACCAGGCAGGAATTCCAAGACAGTCCCCTCAGTACAGTGTTCATGGGTCACTCAAAAGTAGCTGGGGCGTTACATAATCCAAATAGCATGACTGTAAACTGCCAGAGTCCTACGCCTAAACTGAAGGCTGTCTTCTCTTTGTCATTGGGGTCCATTCTCACTTGCCAATAGCCGCTCTTTAGGTCGAGAGTGGAGAACCATTTCGCTCCTGCCAGGGTGTCTAGTGTATCATCTTTTCTTTGGAGAGGATAACTGTCTTTCGTGGTCACACTATACAGACGACGCAAAATCTGGATCCATTCTTCTTCCTTACAAGGGCCACTGGTGAAGCCCATGGACTATTCGAAGGTTCAGTTACTCCGTGGCCTTCCATATCTTGTGTAATCTACTTGGGTTCCTCACGTTTTGCCAGTGGCAACCTTCTTGATCCTTGTCGTATTAGACTTGCATCGCCGGTATTTATTTGGTGCATCACAATATTGGTCTTCCCTTCGTACCACTTTCAGTTTCAAAGAAGTCTTCATAATGTTTGATTAGATCCTTAACTTGGCTTTGTTCTTTCTTGTTCAATCCTTGACAGGCTGAGTCGATTATGTTGGACAATTTCTCAGGAACCTGCACGAATCCACTCTTCTTCGCCTCTGCACAATAAACGACGGCCGACACTGGCGAACACCACCCCGGAATAGTACCCTTCTTCAATGAAACAGGGTAATAGTTCACATTCATTACCCTTACCGGTAGTCTTCTGTCTTAACCAGCATTTTGGCAAACTACTATTCCTCATCCCACCTCGTCATCATCAGCATTTGGTTCCAACATTGTAACATTTCCTTCCAGATAATCACCTTCCATGTACACTGAAAAAAATGTCTCACTTCTTGCGTCCAGAACAACATTCTCTGCTGCAATTACTTGTACATGCCCACAATCTTCGTCATGAAGAAACAATTCCTCATGATTTATTTTTATGTTCTTTTTTTCTCTTTCTTGTTCTATTTTTATCTTCTTTCATGTTTAACTGGAAGCCGTAGGTGTCCATAATGTCTAATCTCAAGATTATTTCTTCTTCTATGTCGGCTACGAGAACACGATGTCGGATTGATGTTGGTCCTATGATAAAATTGACATCTACTTCACCCGCCACAGAAGCTGCTTCTCCAGATGCTGTTTTATGTCTCCAGTTGCTAAAAAATAACTTTTTATTTCTGGGAATTAAATCGGGTCGTACGATAGTTTTCGTCGATCCAGTATCTAGCAAACAAGCATAGGTCCTTCTTTCCATAATAGCGTCCACATACATGCCGTTGGTTTGATATTGCAAGGATGCGATTTGACCAAGCGTCCTAAGGGCTTCCTGATGCTGGTTCGATGATTGCCCCCGCTCATTCTCGCACAACCATTACTTCCGCACAAATATAAATTTATTTTACGTAGGGTCCACGAACGTGACTTCTCGCCCTGGCGAATGTCGTGTAACCCCGAATGCAAAACTTTTTCTCACGATCGTCCTCTTTTCGTAGATCTTCGCGTGTACGCCATGAACATAGTTTCAAACGTTTATAAATATTTGAAATAGATTCTAATATCATTGAAAATTGAAATATAGAAAAGTTAATATTGAAATAAATTATTTTAGGGAAAATTTTATATAGAAAATAATAAGTGTTTACTAATAAATACGTGTGTAGCTACATTCAGGTTACTAATTTAATATACAGTGTGACATTTCTTTACATAAATCACTAAATAATTATAAAAGATTGCTTGCAAAACTGGTACTTATCTTTCTTATTAAATATGACTATCAAATGGAAAACAGGTTAACTTTAATTCTCAAACAAAAATATTTATATTGTGCATTCCTCGATTTTGCTTCCTTGCATGTGCTTCTAATTTGTTCTTTGTTACTTTTTTCAAAATTCTACCTAAGTGGTACTAGTATAATTCCCCTCGTTAGGAATTGATAGTTTTCACGGACAACTATTAATTCATAACTCAACTAACTGCTTTCATATGAATTCTTAACTATATATACAAATTTATTAAATTTAGAAAAGTAAAGACGTAATAGCTTTCCGCTACGCATGAATAAATAAAAACACCTCTTTAATAGTTCACGTATAAAATATTTATTTGAATCAAGAAAAGTATACAAGAATGATGTGAAACTCGGCTCAACGGTGAAATCGTATATTATGATATTTATGATAGTAAAAGTGTATGATAATATTTGTGGTTATGTTAAACCAGTTGAAAATACAAAAGCGATTATTATTACATGAAATAAGCTTTATTAATAGGTAAGTACTATACGTGTAATTAACTAACAAAGATTCCTTATTTTCAGGTATCTAAAAGATTATTTTTACTAAGTTAAATTAAGATATTGTTTTGTAAATTTTGAAATTATTAATATAAAAAGAATTTGATTTACTTTGAAAGGTAATAAAAGACATGTGTTTCGTAGGATGCGCAGCAAACTGGAAAATGGACTTCTACGACTCAACTATTGGTGTGCAGCCAGGTATGATAAAGGATATATTCGGATGGGTCGAGAGAATTTCTTTATATCGGATCCGGTGTTGGTTATTAAGTACTTCGGATAGGTTTTCAAGTAAATTAAAACTTTATTACTTTTAATAGCTTAGACACTCGGTGACTTTCACCAAATGACGCTAATGAAAATTTCTCGAAGAAAACTGATTTAACTTACGTGAAAATATGTTTAAACGTTGCTTTAACGATATAAGCACCTTTTGAATTAGTTAATGACTTCGAATCACTGCTTTTCTGTATTTAAACGAATTTTAAAGCGGACGAATATATTTTGGGTGCAGCGCTATGAAAATCTTTCTTAGCGTTACTATGAAAATCTAAGAACCGGCGCCACGCTATTCGTCATTTATTTTTAAAAAAGCCTTTTTAAATGTAAAAATTGTATTGACTTTCACTTTACAAAAATTATTATTATAATTGATTTTTAAATATGATAATGATTTGAATGGAGTTATTAAATTAGTTTAAGGATTTTCATGTGCGAGAATGTGTTTTAAATGATATATATATATATATAATATATATATATATATATATATATATATATATATATATATATATATATATATACAGATCGTTGCATCGCAAGTGCCGTCAAACGCTCGCTCCGATTGACGTGTTACTTCGTTGAGCAGGTCTTAGCGTTGTAGTATGTATGTACGTGCATAGCTGCGCCGGTGGTATGAATTATACGTAATGTAGGTAGACTCATATGATAAAATTTTCTTTAACGTGCACAATGTGGCCGCTGTTTTTATCCTCATAAAAACTAAATATGTATGTAGTTATAACAAGAATAGCAAACTTGTGCACAGAATATGTATTGTAAGAAGATGTTTATGACGAATGAAAAATGTAAAATATTAAAGCAATGTGGAGAATAGTAATGCTATGTATTATCACAACAATTCACAGTAAAATAATGAAATTTAAATTCTGTAATTAGTAGCTAAATAAAAAATGAATATTCTCATATTTGCAGGAATAAACGTTAAAAAAATATTCATATGTTACAACAGAAGGAATCTATTATTAGTCATAAATTATAATTTTATAAGTTAATATAAAAGCGACAACTTTTCTAATGCATTAAATGCTCGAAACGTCTTCCGGTCGCCTCAAAGCAATATGCTAAACGATCGTAGAAGCCTCGTTGCGCATTCTGTAAAATTGCTGGAGGAATGTCATCAAAAGTGTTAATAATTTTTTGTTGCAATTCTGCCAAATTGTTTGGTCTATCGTTTTCAAATGTATAGATCTTAGTTTTCATGTATCCCCATAAGAAGAAGTCATTAGGGGAGAGATCTGGTGATCTAGGTGGCCAGCGAATAGTTCCCAAGGTACTTAGAACACGGTTTGGAAATACATTATGAAGATATTCCCGTACAACTCTACTATTATGAGCGGGACACCCATCCTGTTGAAACCATATGTTATCCAAGTTGAGCGCCAATTCGTGGAGGCGTGAGATAATTCGATTCTGGAGCAAGTTAAGATACTTCTCGCCTGTTAAATTGCCATCTATAAAAAATGGTCCAATTTTATGCTCTCCAAGTAATCCCGCCCAAACGTTTAATTTTTGGGGATACTGAGTTCTAGCATTGTATGTTAGGTGCCGGTTTTCTCTTGCCCAGAGTCGAGGTACAGCGGGATTATGTCTTCCGTGCAACGGGAAAGTACTTTCATCCGTAAATAATATATTTGCAATAAAATTTGCGTTTTGATTGCAAATATGCATCATATTTTCGCAAAATTCCATTCTCTGTTCTTCATCTTCGGGAAATATTTCATTTGTTTTCTGTAATCTGTAGGCATGGTATTTATTTTTCTTTAAAACACGGCATACTGTGCTTTTAGAAATATCCAGCTGCTCACTAATATCCAATGAAGATATTTTCGGGTTCTGTTCGACACTGGCACAAATTAAAAGATTTCTTTCGTCTTGGCGAACAAATGGCTGCCTATTACGTTTGTGCTTGTTCGGCATAATACAGCCCAATCTTTCAAAATTATTTATTATTCGCTGAATTGTTTTTAGAGCGGGTCGTGATTAATAATTCTCATAAAAGCGCTCTATTATTTGCCTTAAGGGTATTTCCTGATGATACCACTTAATAATTTGTTTTCTTTGAACTAAATTATAAACATCCATTATTTTTATAACATATAAATACCAAACTAACAAACTAAATAAATACTTATGTATGTATCTTACACTAAACTGTAATAAAATATCGCAAAGCGCTAGAACATATGAGACAACTACCTTCTGCAATGCCTAACTGATGACTGCAAATATCCAAATATTCATACGTATTCTCTGCAACATGTATCGGCGCCGGCGCGGCATATGGACTTAACTAAGACATACCGTTCAACTATCGATATAATATTTTGACGGCACTTGCGATGCAACGATCTGTATATATATATACATATATATATATATAAGTGTTTAGATAATTTCTTAGCCGTTTATTAAATGTAACAATTGATAAATTATTGGAGTTTTTCGGCTTTATATATGAAATATTTACTAATATCAAGTTAGAATGTATGTAATTGCAGAGTAAGTGGGGATTTAAACATTGCTGTCTTAAAATTACAAAGCAAATCATACGAAATTTTTAATTGAAAAATATTGTCTATGTTGGGACTCGAACCCAAGTCTACAGTTTGTGGGACTGTCGGTTTTACCACTCACCCACAATAGACCTAGGTTCAAGCTATTTAGAAATGCATTATAAAGTAACAGTGTTAATGAACCAGATGTCAGTTATAAATTTCGTATGATTTGCTTTGTAATTTGTAGACAGCAATGGTTACATCCCCACTTACTCTGCAATTACATACATTCTAACTTGATATTAGTAAATATTTCATATATAAAGCCGAAAAACTCCAATAATTTATCAATTGCTATATATATATATATATATATATATATATATATTGTAACCGAACGGAAGAGCTTCCTATTTGTCAAAGGTAAGTAAATACAAAATTCAAAGTTATCAATTAAAATTAACTTGGTAATTTATATATTAAATTGAGTGAATTATCAATTTCAAAATTAAAAAAAAGGTTACTTAAATAGCATGTAGATGGAGTTGCACAATATTGAACTATATGCGCATGATACAAAGGTACATGCTTGTAAATAACTCTATAAATTTAACCTTTAACAGCTGTTCGGATATAAAAATTTCTTATAAGTATTAATTAGTGGGCGTATGTTGTAATAAAGGTCCGGCTAACCTCAAGAACAATGTTGACTCTTGTAATAGGGCATTGAGATATGTCCAAATTAAATAGTGCAAGTTCGGTGTCTCCAATCAAACTCTCATAAGGTTCACTGCAGGCGCGGCTCGTGATGACGTATTTTGGTTTGCAGTACAATGATACGAGTGCCTCGTGTGTTTTCGGTGTTTACTAAGCAAACGTTACAGTTAGTACACGAGAATACACGAAGCACTCGGATCATTGTACTGCAAACCAAAATACGTCATCACGAGCCGCGCCTGGTTCACTGATTCTAAAGTGATAGACTGATGGTATTGTTTATATTCTAAACTACAAAATAAAACGTCAGAGATCGAATTAATGTATATCAACTTTAATGAAATTACTATCCAAACAAATAGGTAAGTGAAAAATATACTTATAATGAATTATTTATAATATACATGTCACGTGTTGAAACAAATATGGTGATGAATTTAAGGTTAATATAACTAACGAACTAAAAGTGATATAGATACATTAACGAGTATAAAATTTGACTAATGCTAAATTTAATATATTATTGAGATCAAAACAGACACAAAGCAAATCTAATATTTAAAACTAAATTATATTAAAATCTGTATTCTTCTTTATCTTTCAAATAGAATATCTAAATCTTATATTACGACATATATTATTATCATTTAATCAATTAAAGAAAATATGATGTACTATTTATAAATATGTCAATAAATTTGTCGTTTTCAATATGTGTAGGAGATAATAGGAATACTTAAGTTATCTGGACTAGGATATTCGGTGTATGGGATCAATTTGTAGGTCTGTGGAGACAGGATCTTTCAGCGGCAATTGAACGGCGTCACCCCGGTTTGTTGCCCAGTCCAACGGTCGTCTTCCCGGCAAACTGCAATCTGTGATTTCCTTAACACTGGTGATCGTCTAGTCTTGAAAAATATGTCAAACAGGAACTGGGAATATTTGTAGGTATTGACTAGAACGGACGTATGATTTTATTTAAATTATTAATGCTTTTTCTTATTATTTTCACAGAGACACACAAATACGTCTAGGTCCTTTTAATGGCGATATTTCTAGTGACGCTAACTTTCTTTTTTTTTCGTATCCCAATTTTGATTCGTCCATAGGTATGTATTCAATTAATCTTGACATATTATTATTATGAAAATGACAATTAAATAATTTTAAATATATTTATAATTAGCAACAAATATCTAATTCATTTTGATGAGTAAATGTTTGTTGTTTGAATGTCAAATATAGTACATAAGGCTGTTTTTATTGTGGGAAACTTTCCCGCGGTAAACAATTCAAATAATATACAGTTATGCCTAAATAAATGGCGTCATTAATGATTAATCAATTAAGTTGATATTTTTTTGTAAAAACAAATTATCGAAATGAAAATACTGATACAAATGAAATGATATAAATAATAAATGTGTGTATGACTTTTAAAAATAATTTAAATACGCGAAATCAACTTTATTGATTTAGCACGTGAAGAATTCAGATTTTTTTACATATTTAAATAACTCTAGAACCTATATATATACATTTTAAAATTCTGCCTTTTGCTTACTGAAGCATTCCTGGGTGTAGGCTTGACCTATCTCAATATATAAATATAGATATAATTATTTCGTGACCTTTGTATTTTATGGTAAATTCAATTTGTTGGCGATTTAAGGTTTGGTTTTACTTCAAAATATATAAATTAAAAACAACCCTACATGCTTCGGCAAATGATGCCTTTATCAAGGAATATAAAATATAAATGACAGTATATTAATGTCATACATTTGAGTTGCTATGGATAAAATTATTCAAAGATACATTCCAATTGAATAATAATAAATCATGCCAGAGTATACCATCATAATATATGTTGCTGTTATATAATTATATATCTTAAGTTATTTAAATATCTATACATTTGTTTATCATGCTGACAGTTCCTTGTTTTGACTCCTGTCTGGTTGTCCGAGTAGGTTTTCGTGGTTTTCCTTCTCGTTTAAGCCGAATGCCGACAGCTTTACATCATAAGACGCTCCACAGGCGCATACATAATAATAACTCATGTCTTGCTTTTCCCTGTTTTTGTTGTCTATCTATTTTAGAATACTATGGCATAATTTATTGTTATTCAATTGGAATGTATCTTTGAATAATTTTATCCATAGTACTAACTCAAATGTATGAAATTAATATACTGTCATTTATATTTTATATTCCTTGATAAAGGCATCATTTGCAGAAACATGTAGGGTTGTTTTAAATATATATATATATTTTGAAGTAAAACCAGACCTTAATTAGTTTTCTATAGGCATATTCACAGTATAGGAAATATATATATATATATATATATATATATATATATATATATAATATATATTTAGTAAAAGGGGATAAATGAGCAACCCAATATTGTTTAATGTTTTGACATAGTATATTAAGTGCATGTTTGTACCTCGTAGCAGAAATTAATAATAAGTTTTGAATATATTTATTTCTTACTCTATGAAATTGTTTTTTGGTTTTATGTATGCTTGTTGAACTGTAGGGTATCTAGAACCGACCATATAACCTGAGATTAAGAAGCGCTCTTGTTTTTAATATTAGCATATTCAGAGTTTACATAATTGAGCTAGTTATAGTTATATTTCATTCAAGTATTTACTCATTCAGCATTTTGCATTGATATATTGACAAACTAAATTATATATTCACAACACATACAGAGAGATCCCATTATGACAATATATATATATATATATATATATATATATATATATATATATATATACATATATACAGAAATACGTGTGTGTGTTTTTACCATTATGACCCTTTTCTTGTTTTAGATTAGTTATGTGAAATACTTATCGTATTTGGAAAGCCAGATTATTCCGGGTGATAATGAACTTCTTAAGGAGCAATGAAGTATGAGTAGCCCATAGGGATGTAAATAGCATATAAAAAAATTAGGGTACTTTATGTATACAAATTGTGCAGAAATTTTTTTTTATTTAGAGTGTGTATAACCGTTTTGAATGGTACTGTATGCACACAATGTTATTGACGCTTTCGTATGCACAATGAAATAACTGATGCACTGTTACACGTGCGCTATCCGATACAATGATCAATTGAGGTCTTTAACCTACCTCAACGTCTGAGAATGCGAAAAGTAAACAGTCTAAGTTAGTATAAATTCAACCAGTGAAGTGAGTGCATGTGTTAAATAAAATTATTAATTGTCGCGGTGAATTTTTTTTACGAATTACTATACCGTTCTCGCAAGCGTAATATACTTTTTGTTTATGAAAATGGCTCATCGTTATACGCACCATGAATATCTAGATATTATTGTAATGTACGGAGAGTTTCATCAAAATATGGAGGCTGCTGCACGTGCCTATTATGAACGTTTTCCTCAGCGACATCGGCCGAATGCTCGAACAATTTTAGCTGCTGTGCAGCGTGTTCGAGACACTGGCAGTGTAAAGCCTCAGTTCGCATAGCGACCGCCGAAGAGCAAGTGCTGGCTTTGATTGAAGAATCTCCTGATACAAGTACTCGTCAAATTGCGCGTCAAACAGGTTTATCACAACCTATTGTTTGGAAAATTCTAAACGAATACCAATACCATCCATACCACGTGCAAAGAGTACAAGCATTAGCAGCAGCTGATTATCAACTACGACTTAGGTTTTGTCAATCACTTTTGAATATGCAACATGACAATCCTAATTTTCTAGCCGATATTTTATTTACCGACAAAGCCGGTTTTACGCGAAATGGAATGTTCAATATGCACAATACACATCAATGGGCTGTGGAAAATCCGCATGCAATACACAGGCACTACAACCAGCATCAATTCTCGGTAAATGTATGGGCCGGAATCATTGGCGATGAAATCCTAGGACCCTTTGTACTGCCGCAGCGTTTAAATGGTCAAGCGTACCTACACTTTTTGAGAGAGGACTTACCACAGCTTCTCGAAAATGTACCTTTAGATGTACGCCAGCGTATGTGGTTCCAGTGTGACGGGGCCCCGGCTCATTTTGCACAAGCAGTGCGAAATTTCTTGAACAATCAGTTTCCGGGAAGATGGATTGGCCGTCTTGGACCCGAAGCATGGCCGCCCCGATCTCCAGACCTAACTCCGCTGGATTTCTTTCTGTGGGGACATTTAAAAAATATTGTTTACGCAACCCCAGTTAACGACGTAAATGAGTTGATCAATCGCATCTACGTAAGCGCACAATCAATCAGAGACAGCATCAACATGGAACGCATTCGTGAATCATTGACACGACGATTAAACCTTTGTACTGAAGAGAGAGGTGGCAACTTCGAGCATTTACTATAATAACTCCCCACTTCAGCAGTTTCGGAAATGTGGATCTGCCGTGGCGATGTGAAAAAATGTACGTATAAAAGCGTATTTATTTTAACAGCGCATTATCTATCCGTTATTTTCTTTTCGCATTCTCAGACGTTGAGGTAGGTTAAAGACATCAATTGATCATTGTATCGGATAGCGCACGTGTAACAGTGCATCAGTTAGTGCATTGTGCATACGAAAGCGTCAATAACATTGTGTGCATACATTACCATTCAAAACGGTTATACACACTCTAAATAAAAAATTTTTTCTGCACAATTTGTATACATAAAGTACCCTAATTTTTTTATATGCTGTTTAAATCCCGGGCTACTCATACTTCATTGCTCCTTAAGAAGTTCGTTATCACCCTGTATGATTAAAAAGAGCAATAAAAAAATTAATAATTCAATAATTTTTATCTAAAAAGTAATTTTACTATTGAAAGCTAAACATACCAAGTCATAAATCTGACTACATCTATTAACACCTACCATATTTTTGTTGCTAACTGTACTTACGTGTAAATTTAGAAATAGCAGAGTTTACAAAGCTTCGTGTTATTCCGAAGGTCATGTAATGTGTGAAGTTCAATTTGACATGATTTATTAAACTGATTCAATTTATTCTATGAGTATATGTCTATGAGCGAGTATAAATCCCCCACACTTTCACCTTCACGCCGCTTCTATTTCAACGAGACCTTTTCATAAAGAAAACCGAATGTCTAATGTAATTAATTCTCGAACAGAATATAAAACTAAAGCCTGTTTTTTATTGTTTGAACGGAATCTAAAATAAGATTGCGTTGTCATTTCGATTCCGTGAACGTATGTTCTTTATTTTTATTTTCTTTTGCCATTGTTTTCCCCTACTCTTACATTATTGTAAAGTAATTGTTGAAGTCGTATCATCACGAAAGCTACTTAAAATTTTAAGAACAGGTTAACTTAGATTGGAAATACTAAGCTTTGTAGAAACGATTAAACTGATGAATAACAGAATAGTTATATAACAAAACATATCCTACTGGCTGATTAACGAAAAGATATTTGACTATTAAAACTAGATATATGCGACCACATGCGTATTTACATACACAATACAAACATAAATGAGGTTTTTGGAATATTAAATGTTAATGTACGAGTATATTGGTCAACTTCATAACCGAACAGTATATGTAGCTATTGAAAGAGAACGTATGAAAGTGTTTACATATAAATGCAGTTTTGATATTTTTGTTACACACAAAGCTTCTATAATATAATAAAAATTACCCGATAAAAATACAAAAATATACTTAGAAGATGACTATTGTTTAATTTATTTATTATTTTATAACATAGTCATATTATGACATCACTGAAATCAAACATTAAGTTTATTCCTCAATACAGCAAAAATAGATCGAATTTAAATATCAATAAATATATCTTCCTCAAAAGTAAAAATCTTGTTAAAAGTTGATACATTCAAAGATCCTTTCATTATATCTGTTATACAACATCCTGGGTACTTTAGGCTTAATAATTCTAAGTATTTTTTATTTTGAGTTCATCGTGAACTGTATAAAGTACTGCTTCCTAATTTACTTACTGTACTGCGTATAAATCGGCAACTTCCTGAATTGTATCACTCTCTTGCTGAAGACATGTTTTACAAATCTTCATTAGAATATAATAGCATACAATGGCTTCTTAAATGGAAATACTGGATATTTGGATTTTTGGAAATTTTGATTCCTGATTTTTACACAATCAATTTTCTAAAAAAAACATTCATACAATACATATATTCTAAAAATATTATTAATAGCGATTTCTTGAGGCTCCAGTATATCTAGGAAAAGCTTTGTATTGTATCAGAATAATTGAAACATACATGAGT
Source organism: Melolontha melolontha (assembly GCA_935421215.2). Taxonomy (NCBI): domain Eukaryota; kingdom Metazoa; phylum Arthropoda; class Insecta; order Coleoptera; family Scarabaeidae; genus Melolontha; species Melolontha melolontha. The sequence continues at coordinate 79,346,001 of OW285238.1, forward strand.
GGGTAAAACCCCACCAGTTTTGTATAATACAAAGGTATTTTTAATAATATGAAATATTATTAAAAATCTGGTGTGAAGAACACAAATACAGGTTCACTATTAATATTTTTTGTGAACGTGTCCGAACATATCCCTCCCCAGAGACGCAGATACGTATTTCGCCTTTCTACAGGCTAATCGGTACGCCCCTGCTGGAGAAAGAATATCTTCAGACACATTCACAAAAAAGAACCACATCGCCATTTCACAGAAATTATCCAGACCGAGCGTAGAAGTAAATTCAGCGCTGCCTGTTGTCAGACAGCCGAAGTACCTCGCCCTGTCCACATAACCAATGCAGCCGAAGTACCTCGCCCTGTCCACATAACCAATGCGAACCAACGACGCCCTTCTAAAGATGGCGCAGCCATGTCTCTAGCCGCGTCTCCGATGTACTTCGGCTGTCTGACATCAGGCAGCGCTGAATTTACTTCTACGCCCGGTCTGGATCACTTCTGTGATATGGCGATGTGCTTCTTTTTTGTGAATGTGTCTGAAGATATCCTTTCTCCAGCAGGGGCGTACCGATGAGCCTGTAGAAAGGCGAAATACGTATCTGCGCCTCTGGGGAGGGATATGTTCGGACACGTTAACAAAAAATATTAATAGTGAACCTGTATTTGTGTTCTTCACACCAGATTTTTAATAATATTTTATATTATTAAAAATACCTTTGTAGTTTTGTATTGGTTTCTTTCATTGCTTAATCTTATAATACATTATTATAAATATGATTGTCCAAAAGTCTTTATTAACTGAGTTTTTACTATTCAATATTAAACATATTTCTAGTAATGAAACTGCTCCAAATTTTATATAGAAAAGAACAAGCTACTAAATCCAATAGAATATTGGGTTACTGCATATGAATTATCGCAACATATTGGTGTATATGCTGGTCTTTAGTAAAATTTGTATTTAGTTGCTTTCGCACTGGATGTGGACGTGGACGTGGACGTGGACGTGGACGTGGACGTGGACGTGGACGTGGACGTGGACGTGGACGTGGACGTGGACGTGGACGTGGACGTGGACGTGGACGTGGACGTGGACGTGGACGTGGACGTGGACGTGGACGTGGACGTGGATGTGGACGTGGACGTGGACGTGGACGTGGACGTGGACGTGGACGTGGACGTGGACGTGGACGTGGACGTGGACGTGGACGTGGACGTGGACGTGGACGTGGACGTGGACGTGGACGTGGACGTGGACGTGGACGTGGACGTGGACGTGGACGTGGACGTGGACGTGGACGTGGACGTGGACGTGGACGTGGACGTGGACGTGGACGTGGACGTGGACGTGGACGTGGACGTGGACGTGGACGTGGACGTGGACGTGGACGTGGACGTGGACGTGGACGTGGACGTGGACGTGGACGTGGACGTGGACGTGGACGTGGACGTGGACGTGGACGTGGACGTGGACGTGGACGTGGACGTGGACGTGGACGTGGACGTGGACGTGGACGTGGACGTGGACGTGGACGTGGACGTGGACGTGGACGTGGACGTGGACGTGGACGTGGACGTGGACGTGGACGTGGACGTGGACGTGGACGTGGACGTGGACGTGGACGTGGACGTGGACGTGGACGTGGACGTGGACGTGGACGTGGACGTGGACGTGGACGTGGACGTGGACGTGGACGTGGACGTGGACGTGGACGTGGACGTGGACGTGGACGTGGACGTGGACGTGGACGTGGACGTGGACGTGGACGTGGACGTGGACGTGGACGTGGACGTGGACGTGGACGTGGACGTGGACGTGGACGTGGACGTGGACGTGGACGTGGACGTGGACGTGGACGTGGACGTGGACGTGGACGTGGACGTGGACGTGGACGTGGACGTGGACGTGGACGTGGACGTGGACGTGGACGTGGACGTGGACGTGGACGTGGACGTGGACGTGGACGTGGACGTGGACGTGGACGTGGACGTGGACGTGGACGTGGACGTGGACGTGGACGTGGACGTGGACGTGGACGTGGACGTGGACGTGGACGTGGACGTGGACGTGGACGTGGACGTGGACGTGGACGTGGACGTGGACGTGGACGTGGACGTGGACGTGGACGTGGACGTGGACGTGGACGTGGACGTGGACGTGGACGTGGACGTGGACGTGGACGTGGACGTGGACGTGGACGTGGACGTGGACGTGGACGTGGACGTGGACGTGGACGTGGACGTGGACGTGGACGTGGACGTGGACGTGGACGTGGACGTGGACGTGGACGTGGACGTGGACGTGGACGTGGACGTGGACGTGGACGTGGACGTGGACGTGGACGTGGACGTGGACGTGGACGTGGACGTGGACGTGGACGTGGACGTGGACGTGGACGTGGACGTGGACGTGGACGTGGACGTGGACGTGGACGTGGACGTGGACGTGGACGTGGACGTGGACGTGGACGTGGACGTGGACGTGGACGTGGACGTGGACGTGGACGTGGACGTGGACGTGGACGTGGACGTGGACGTGGACGTGGACGTGGACGTGGACGTGGACGTGGACGTGGACGTGGACGTGGACGTGGACGTGGACGTGGACGTGGACGTGGACGTGGACGTGGACGTGGACGTGGACGTGGACGTGGACGTGGACGTGGACGTGGACGTGGACGTGGACGTGGACGTGGACGTGGACGTGGACGTGGACGTGGACGTGGACGTGGACGTGGACGTGGACGTGGACGTGGACGTGGACGTGGACGTGGACGTGGACGTGGACGTGGACGTGGACGTGGACGTGGACGTGGACGTGGACGTGGACGTGGACGTGGACGTGGACGTGGACGTGGACGTGGACGTGGACGTGGACGTGGACGTGGACGTGGACGTGGACGTGGACGTGGACGTGGACGTGGACGTGGACGTGGACGTGGACGTGGACGTGGACGTGGACGTGGACGTGGACGTGGACGTGGACGTGGACGTGGACGTGGACGTGGACGTGGACGTGGACGTGGACGTGGACGTGGACGTGGACGTGGACGTGGACGTGGACGTGGACGTGGACGTGGACGTGGACGTGGACGTGGACGTGGACGTGGACGTGGACGTGGACGTGGACGTGGACGTGGACGTGGACGTGGACGTGGACGTGGACGTGGACGTGGACGTGGACGTGGACGTGGACGTGGACGTGGACGTGGACGTGGACGTGGACGTGGACGTGGACGTGGACGTGGACGTGGACGTGGACGTGGACGTGGACGTGGACGTGGACGTGGACGTGGACGTGGACGTGGACGTGGACGTGGACGTGGACGTGGACGTGGACGTGGACGTGGACGTGGACGTGGACGTGGACGTGGACGTGGACGTGGACGTGGACGTGGACGTGGACGTGGACGTGGACGTGGACGTGGACGTGGACGTGGACGTGGACGTGGACGTGGACGTGGACGTGGACGTGGACGTGGACGTGGACGTGGACGTGGACGTGGACGTGGACGTGGACGTGGACGTGGACGTGGACGTGGACGTGGACGTGGACGTGGACGTGGACGTGGACGTGGACGTGGACGTGGACGTGGACGTGGACGTGGACGTGGACGTGGACGTGGACGTGGCTCAAAAAAAAAAAAAATGTTATATAACGTTGTACAAACCGTATTGGTGTACGGAGCGCCAATATGGTGGAAAACGGCAATGAAAGGGGTACACAGAAAGAGGTTAACCCGCACGCAGAGAAGAATACTCCTGAGAGTATCGAGCGCCTACCGTACAGTGTCTGCGAGGGCAGTCCAAGGTGGTGGCTGGAATAGCGCCCATAGAATTCCTTATCGAAGAAAGAAAGAATCTCTATTATAAAGACGACAAGGACGGAGGCAATGTAAAACGTGACGAACGCGAGCAGACTATTCAAAAATGGCAAAAAATGTGGGACCAGACGGAAAATGAGGCACAATGGACAAACGTACTGATACCAAAAATAGAACCCTGGTTAATATGTCAGCACAGGAAAACGGATTTTTACCTCACACAATTTTTGACTGGACATGGATCTTTTGGATCCTACACGTTGAGATTCGGGAAAACCGAGACGGATACTTGTATGTATTGCGAAAGACCAGACACAGCGGAACACACATTCTTTGAGTGCCCTAAATGGTTAGCGGCAAGAACCGCCATAAATACAGACATAAAAAACGTACTAACACCGTCTAACATTATCAACTTAATGCTTAACGATGAAAACAGCTGGCAGAAAATACACATGCACATTAGAAACGTGATGAAGACAAAACAAATAGAAGAAAGACAAGAACAGGCACGTAGAAGAGTCCAATAGCTTAAAACACAGACAAACTACCCCCTGATGTTATACGAATAGTGGTTCCAGGTCGGTATGTGAAAATAGAGGTGGTTTTAGTGAGTATACGGAGTCTCACACTTAGGGGAAAGGGGGAACAAGTACCCGGAGCCTATAAAAGGTTTCCACCCGTCAAAAAAAAGAAAGATATAGATATAGATATAGATATAGATATAGATATAGATATAGATATAGATATAGATATAGATATAGATATAGATATAGATATAGATATAGATATAGATATAGATATAGATATAGATATAGATATAGATATAGATATAGATATAGATATAGATATAGATATAGATATAGATATAGATATAGATATAGATATAGATATAGATATAGATATAGATATAGATATAGATATAGATATAGATATAGATATAGATATAGATATAGATATAGATATAGATATAGATATAGATATAGATATAGATATAGATATAGATATAGATATAGATATAGATATAGATATAGATATAGATATAGATATAGATATAGATATAGATATAGATATAGATATAGATATAGATATAGATATAGATATAGATATAGATATAGATATAGATATAGATATAGATATAGATATAGATATAGATATAGATATAGATATAGATATAGATATAGATATAGATATAGATATAGATATAGATATAGATATAGATATAGATATAGATATAGATATAGATATAGATATAGATATAGATATAGATATAGATATAGATATAGATATAGATATAGATATAGATATAGATATAGATATAGATATAGATATAGATATAGATATAGATATAGATATAGATATAGATATAGATATAGATATAGATATAGATATAGATATAGATATAGATATAGATATAGATATAGATATAGATATAGATATAGATATAGATATAGATATAGATATAGATATAGATATAGATATAGATATAGATATAGATATAGATATAGATATAGATATAGATATAGATATAGATATAGATATAGATATAGATATAGATATAGATATAGATATAGATATAGATATAGATATAGATATAGATATAGATATAGATATAGATATAGATATAGATATAGATATAGATATAGATATAGATATAGATATAGATATAGATATAGATATAGATATAGATATAGATATAGATATAGATATAGATATAGATATAGATATAGATATAGATATAGATATAGATATAGATATAGATATAGATATAGATATAGATATAGATATAGATATAGATATAGATATAGATATAGATATAGATATAGATATAGATATAGATATAGATATAGATATAGATATAGATATAGATATAGATATAGATATAGATATAGATATAGATATAGATATAGATATAGATATAGATATAGATCCCCTCAGGGGCTCATAACTTATGAGTGCGGGTGCGGCGACCCCGGGGTACCCTAGCTGGACTATTACCTTACTTCAACTTTTCTTAGGTAATATCCCTTTATTTAAACTTTACTGTTAAGCCGCTCTTGGCTAACTCTTGTTTCTTCTCCCCCCGACGCTATTAGAGCACTCGAGGGCTAGGGGGCTTCATACTTCCAATGCTATCTATCTTCTTCCACAAACCTCAATCTCAAGGTGTAACACCATCGTGCTCAGGAGATGCATGGCACAGAGGTCAAAGTGTGTCGCAAGCGATGCCCCGGATACCTGGCGACCTCCGGGGGAAGTTAGCCCTGGTGCGGTAAGGGCGCACTGCCGCACTTGACCACAAGACGTCCCAACTCGTGGGAACTAGATGGAAAAAGTAAAAACAACACAAACACAACAAGATAAAAAAGAAAAACATGAAAAAAAGAAAAAAAAAAGGAAACGACCAGTACGGAAAAATGGGCAGATCTAACGGGTGAGGGAACGCAGGAACAGGTGAAAGACGAAATCTTCGGAAGAAGGGGCAGGTTGGCAAGAACTCCACCTGAGCGGCAAGGGGTGGGGAATACCTTTTTTACGCTTGCTGCAGAAGAGGAATACATAAAAGGAAAACGGGATGTAGCAGAAAAAAGACCTACGGAAGCGCTAGAGACTTTTCTTCCTGTTGAAATGAACATCGCTAGGGTCAGGTCTGCATCTCTTGGGAGTCTGGTCCTGGAAGCGAGTGTAGCGCTGGATTGTACTCCCCAAACTGAGGGAAACCAAAACATCAACAAAAATAAAAAAGACAAAGAGTGCGAAGTTACACAGCCGTACAAACGAAAAAGGGGGGATGAAACGCCAGAACAACTAATAATAAAGGAAGGGGAGAGGTTTAAAAGGTCATTAAATATGATCTTCAGACATATTGAAGGCTTAGAAAGAATTCTAAAGGGCGCATATAAGCCAAAAAAGGAGTATATCGAGATTTGTGACAACTTAAAATATTACGCTGGACTTATGAATACCAAGGAACAGACAGAATGGTTGGAGAACGCATTAACGAGCAAAAGTGATATAGTGAAACAGGCATTAGAACAAAACAAAGAGTCTCAAAGGATCACCAACCAAATATCGATTGGAATCCAAGTTGATCCTAATAACATCAAGGATGAGGCTGAGATGCAGAGAAAACAAGCAAGGGAAAAGATCGAAAGAATACTAAACGAACCGAAACAGTATGCGAAGTTAGTGCAAATCATAGATGAGAAGTGGCCGCAGAAAATATATTTAAGGACAAAAATCGACTACGGTAATGAAGAACCGGAAAGCGACAAAGATAAGGAAGAGGAAAATCTAGCAATCTTCATAGACCAAGATCCCAATAAGAACAAGGAAACGGAAAAAGGTATGAGAAACCGAATAGCGTCCATAAATCCTCTATTTAACGAAGGCCTGGATGAGGGAAAAATGGAGTTCATAAAACTGCAAGTAGAAGTCGTAAGCAGCAGAAAGGCAGATCAGAACCACTACACTCAGACAACATACGTTCTACCAATGAGAATGGACAAGGGAGTAGAAGATGTCCGGATAATTCACGACTTAGCGGTACAGCTGAAGGAGGAAACTCAAAGACAAGGTCAGAAAAGACTAAAAGTGATCACAGCGGGACACACCAGGCTGGATTATATCCAGAAAGCCCTAGAGTATGTATTCAGAGAAACGGAAATAGAAATTATTCTAGACGGGAAAAAGGAAGAAAAGAAGGATGGAAGAGAAGGAAGAAAAAATCCAGTAAATAAAGAAAAGATTATAATAAAGGCTAAAGAGGGGCAGAGTTACGCCAATTTATTAAAGACTATAAAAAACTCGGTAAACCCTAGAGAACAAGATATCCAAATCAGGACAATTAGGAAAACCAATAAAGGAGATTTGTTCCTGGAGGTAATGGGGGGGAAAGGCAAAGCCCTCAAACAATCGATTCAGAGAACAAATCAAAATATCGCCGTTGCGATTAAATCACAGGACGTGACTATTAATGTTACGAACATTGACGCTAGCATTGACGAAGGGGGACTGAAGGAAGAGATTATGAGAGAAGAGAACCTGGAGGAACACCAAATTAGAGTAACATCTATTCGACCTACAAGGAACGGAAACCAAACGGCGACTTTGGCAATAGAAAAGGAGGCAGCTATGAGAATCCTCAGGAGAGGTACAATAAAAATTGGATGGATAAAATGCAGGGCTAGAAAGAGAGTAAGCATACAAAGATGTTTTCGCTGCCACCTGTTTGGTCATAGAAGGGAAGACTGTAGAGGAAAAGATAGATCAAATCTCTGCTTAAAATGTCTAAAAGCAGACCACCAAGCTAAGGACTGTAAAGATGTTCCAAAATGTGTGGCATGCAATATTGAAGGACACAGGGCAGACCAAACGAAATGCCCTGAGTACAGAAAGATCATCCGCGAGAAAACAAGTCTGTCGCTGAAATCGGGTACAAGCGGAAACACGAGGACAGCCTCCACAGCTACCGGCATCCTTGAGTATGACCATTAAACTAATGCAAACAAATCTGGGTCGGATGAGGGTAGCACATGACCTTGCGTATGCAACAGCAGTCAAAATAAATGTAGACGTCGTAGTGGTAGGCGAACCCAATAAGAAGCTAGTTCAAAGCAAACAGTGGATAAAGGACAAAAACATGGATGTCGCGGTGTTGTTCCTGAACAAAAATGTACCAGTAATGGATGTTTTCTGTGGGGCTGGATATATAAGGATTGACATTAAGTTATGCCACATATACTGCTGTTATATTTCTCCGAACATCAGGTTGGAGGATTTTAAGGATATGGTAGACACCATAATGGAGGATGCTGGAGGGCGGTTAGGTGAGAAAATTATAATGGGTGATATAAACGCCAAATCACCAATGTGGGGTTCCCCAACTAAAGACAAGAGGGGAGAATTTTTTAGTGAATGGTCATCCACGCTCAATTTGAATATTTTAAACGATGGCATGAAACCCACATTTATTAGGAGACAGACAAAGTCCTATATTGACGTCACGTGCTGCACACGAAACATTCACAAAGAGATAAGCAAATGGGAGGTACTTGATGACGAGACAGGCACAGAACATCAATATATTACCTTCGAAATAGGTAACAAAATCCCTAGGAGAACTATAACCTGGAAAAACAAACCAACCTGCGACTGGGCTGCATTTAAAGAAATCGTCACCATAAGGACAGAAGAAGGCCTTGATAACCCTGAAGAACTCGAATCAATAGTAAAGGAAGCATACCGGGCGAG